>CM073467.1:8910000-9510000 GCA_037074535.1 Gleditsia sinensis
AGTTTAACAATATTTCTTTTTGAAGAAAACCTTTGAAACTCATAATATTTATATGAGATTTTGATCCTAGAACTTTGATGATTGGTCATGGATGTTGCTATATCATGTTACATATTGATCTTGCATGTGTTGTATGTTTGAATACTTAGGTTGGTGTAGATAGTTCTGCATGGGTATGGCTATGGTTGACAGAATTTTAAGCTTCGGTATTTTAATTTCTGGGAACAATCTATAAGGAATTAAAATAAATGGTTAACATAAGAATTAAAGATATATGTGTAACGGATTTTTACCCACTGGAATCATTCCATTTGGAGTCCATATGAGGTAGCTATGGTCTGATTAGTAGTCAAAGGTCAGAAAATTAATCATCAGGGAAGAATATGTTAGGATAGTTTCGGTACTTTAATTTCTGGGAATTATTGGTAGGGAATTAAAATAAATGGTTAACATAAGAATTAAATATATATGTGTCATGGATTTTTAGCCACTAGAATCATTCAATTTGGAGTCCACATGGGGTAGATATGGTCCGATTAGTAAGCCAAGGTCAGAAAATGGTTCATCAGGGAAGATTATGTTAGGACAGCTGTTGTATTTTAATTTCTGGGAATTATCTGTATGGAATTAAAATAAATGGTTAACATGAAAGTTATATATCTATGTCTCATGGAAATATACCCACTGTAATTATACAATTTGGAGTTCATATGAGGTAGATATGATCCGATTAGTAAGCAGAGATCATAAAATGTTTATTCAGGGAAGAGTATGTTATTAATGCTTTAGTTTTTGAATTTCTGGGAATATTCTGTAGGGAATTAAAATAGTGTGCCAACATAACAATTATAGATATATGGGTCATGGATTTTTACCAACTGGAATAACTCAATTTGGAGTTCCAATTTGGAGATATGATCTAATTAGTCAGTAAAGGTCAGAACCTATCCGAGAGGAACTATCCTGTACTTTGAGGGAGTGATATCACCTTCGTTTCTTAATTTTTCACTACAATGTTCAACATAATAGTTTTAGATAATTGTTTTATCTTGAAATGGACACCAAGATCGCCTACATCAGAGTTAAATTGAGGGAGTTATGCTCTGATTAGTAAGAGAAGGTTAGATAGGATGAAAACCTGCATCAAGAAAAATAAAGGAATAAA
Source organism: Gleditsia sinensis (assembly GCA_037074535.1). NCBI lineage: Eukaryota > Viridiplantae > Streptophyta > Magnoliopsida > Fabales > Fabaceae > Gleditsia > Gleditsia sinensis. The sequence continues at coordinate 8,911,166 of CM073467.1, forward strand.
ATTAGTATTTAAAAAAGAAGATGAATCTTAATAAATGACTAGTATAGCCATAGCCATTGCCATTGTATGAACTTCTTACCATCTTAAGTGTGAAATTTTGACATGGACATATTTTATAAAGTGATATTTGAAATGGTTATGTTCATGGCATGATTACCAATGATTTATGGTAATAGTTATATTTTGATGAACATACTTGTTATTGAAAGCATATTTTTGGCTAACATTGTGAAAAGAAAAGAAATGAGCACGGTCACATGGCAATCCGTGTGGTGCACCAGTAGGGGACGCCCTACCAACGGTTATGATCATGATAATGAGAAAAGAAAGAGAAAGTGGGCCATGTCGGACGGAGCGAGAAAAGCCCGTACCGGAGAGTAGAGGATACTCACCCTGACTGGGGTAGCTTGAAATGAGAATAAGTTGATGGCCATCATATGATATTTTGAAAATAGTTAATCCTGTCATACATATCATTACAGTATGATTCTTATGTGCATAGATATAATGCATTCATGTGACCAAAGATATTTTCTGTAGTTTATACAGCTGAACATGACGTGATGAGCTTTACTAATGATAATTTATTGTTGAACTTACTGGGATTTAATTCTCACTATATTTCCATATTATGTTCAGAAAATTATTTATGCAGCTTTTGTTTCTAAGGCTCTGGCTTTTAGTGCACATTGGATCGAGTTACTTTATGTTGGGCAGATTTTAGAATCAAATAAGATGTTTGTGGTCGAGTTGGCTCAGATCCCAGTGAAGGTGCAACCACCCGCACCTGTATCTCCGGAATTGGTCAACCAAAATAAACAAGATGTAAATATCTATGTGTTTGATATGTTATATGTCTGTTTTGATTAATGACATGTATGTGAACTTAATATTGTAAAATAATAAAGGAAATAAAAAAGGTTGTTACATAATTAATCAAAACATACGTACAACATATCAAACACATAAAATCTACATCTTATTTATTCTGGTTGACCAATTCCGGAGATACAGGTGCGGGTGGTTGCACCTTCACCGAGATCTAAGCCAACTTGACCACAAACATTTTATTTGCTTCTGGGATCTGCCCAACATAAAGTACTCGATCCAACTTGCACTAAAAGCCAGAGCTATAGAAAAATCTGCATAACTAATTTTCTGAACATGATATGGAAATATAGTGAGAATTAAATCCCAGTAAGTTCAACAATAAATTATCATCAATATAGCTCATCACATCATGTTCAGCTGTATAAACTACAGAAAATATCTTTGGTCACATAATGCATTATATCTATGCACATAAGAATCGTACAATAATGATATGTATGACAGGATTAACTATTTTTAGAATATCATATGATGGCCATTAACTTATTCTTATTTCAAGATACCTCGGTCAGGGTGAGTATCTTCTACTCTCCGATACGGGCTTTTCTCGCTCTATCTGACATGGCCCACTTTCTCTTTCTTTGCTCATTAACATGATCACAACCGTTGGTAGGGCGTCCCCTACTAGTGCACTACACGGATTGCCATGTGACCGTGCTCATTTCTTTTCTTTTCACAATGATAGCCAAAAATATGCTTTCAAAAACAAGTATGTTCATCAAAATATAACTATTACCATAAATCATTGGTAATCATGCCATGAACATAACCATTTCAAATATCACTTTATAAAATATGTCCATGTCAAAATTTCACACTTAAGATGGTAAGAAGTTCATACAATGGCAATGGCTATGGCTATACTAGTCATTTATTAAGATTCATCTTCTTTTTTAAATACTAATTTTATTCCTTTATTTTTCTTGATGCAGGTTTTCATCCTATCTAACCTTCTCTTACTAATCAGAGCATAACTCCCTCAATTTAACTCTGATGTAAGTGATCTTGGTGTCAATTTCAAGATAAAACAATTATATAAAACTATTATGTTGAACATTGTAGCGAAATATTAAGAAATCAAGGTGATATTACTCCTTAAATGTATAGGTTATTTCTTCTTGGATAGATTCTGACCTCTACCTACTAATCGGACCATATATACCTCATATGGATTCCAAATTGAGTGATTCCAGTGGCTAAAAATCCGTGACACACATATCTATACTTCTTATGTTAACCATTTATTTTAATTCCATACATATAATTCCCAGAAATTAAAATACAGAAGCTGTCCTAAAATATTCTTCCATGATGAACCATTTTCTGACCTTTGACTACTAATAAGCTCATATCTTCCTCATATGGACTCCAAATTGAATGATTCCAGTGGCTAAAAATCCATGACACACATAGCTATAATTCTTATGTTAACCATTTACTTTAATTCTATACAGATAATTCCCAGAAATTAAAAAACAGAAGCTATCCTAACATAATCTTCCCTGATGAACCATTTTCTGACCTTTGACTACTAATCAGCTCATATCTTCCTCATATGGACTCCAAATTAAATGATTCTAGTGGCTTAAAATCCATGACACACATAGCTATAATGCTTATGTTAACCATTTATTTTAATTCCATACAGATAATTCCCAGAAATTAAAATACAGAAGCTATCCTAACATAATCTTCCCTGATGAACCATTTTCTGACCTTTGACTACTAATCAGCTCATATCTTCCTCATATGGACTCCAAATTAAATGATTCCAGTGGCTTAAAATCCATGACACACATAGCTATAATTCTTATGTTAACCAGTTATTTTAATTCCAAACATATAATTCCCAGAAATGTAAATACAAAAGCTGTCCTAACATATTCTTCCCTGATGAACCATTTTCTGACCTTTGACTACTAATCAGTTCATATCTTCCTCATATGGACTCCAAATTGAATGATTCCAGTGGCTACAAATCCGTGACACATGTATCTTTAATTCTTATGTTAACCATTTATTTTAATTCCCTATAGATAATTCTTAGAAATTAAAACACAGAAGCTATCCTAACATATTCTTCCCTGATGAACCATTTTCTGACCTTTGCTTACTAATCGGCCCATATCTACCTCATATGGACTCCAAATGGAATGATTCCAGGCTAAAAGTCCATGAGACATATATCTATAATTCATATATTAACTATTTATTTTAATTCCTTATAGGTTGTTCCCAGAAATTAAAACACCGAAGCTAAAAATTCTGCCACCCATAGCCATAACCATGCAGAACTATCTACACCAACCTAAGTATTCAAACATACATCACATGCAAGATCAATATGTAACATGATATAGCAACATCATGACCAATCATAAAAGTTCTAAGATTAAAATCTCATATAAATATTATAAGTTTCAAAATTTTTCTTCATAAAGAAATATTGTTAAACTTACCTGGAGCACTTAGTCTCCTAGACTTCTTCTTCCTCTTTCTTCCTTTCTTCCTTTCCTTTCCTCACTCTACCTTGCTTCTATTTTTCCTCTCCCTCACTTGGACGAAATTATAATGTTGTAAGGGTGGGTTTTCTTATATAGACCACCAAATAATTCACCTTTCATGATCATGGGTCTACCTTATCATTTTATATTCTTGTCTTCCTCTTCCTTAGTCAAGATATGCATCGGAAAAGGAGATTTGTATTTTGAAAATTATGATGATATGTTCTTAAGATAAGGGACAAGGTTCCTTTGATTTAGGGATTCATTTCCATTTTCTTTTGTCTTAAACAAGTATGATAGGTTTGCCTTTTTAGGTGGCAAATTTCTAGCCCTTGAATCTCCATTATTTGGTTGATATTATTTGTGTGGGATAGGAAAGTTTTGTCCTAATGCCATGTATTTTCATACCACTTGCTAAAATTCTGAGTGTAGGATATAGATGTTTTTGTCCTAAAGCCTTATGTTATCATGCCATTTGCCTAAATGATGAATGTAGAATCACACCACTTGCTAAATTTTTGTCTTAATGCCATGTAACCTAATCTTTATCTAATTTATTTTATTTTATTTTTCCTCTTGGATTTGGGCTTATTTCTACCCATTATGGGCTTATTCCTACCCATTTTCTTTGCTTTGGATAAAATTCTACCTTTCTTGGAGGGTTTGGTCACATTTTCATAATTTTTGTGCTATTGGTCCAATTACTATATCCTAGTCCAAGTCTATGTTTTATTTCTTGCTTAGGTTATCCAATGGCTTGCTAGAAACTTATGTGAAGTGGAAAAACTCTATATGAAGTGTCCATAGGTAAAAGCCCAATGTATGGGTACAGATTTTAAACTTAGTAACTCTAGTTCTTGAATTAGGAAAAATTACCTTAATTCAATGTTCTTGAAATTTTAAGACCTTTACTTGTTTCTAAAAATTTATCTTCCTTATCCAAGAATTTTGCATCTCTTTAGTATGTTATTTCTAATTTCTTTCCTGTTAGGTTTTCCTTCTTTATTTGTTCTCTTAATGTTAGAAACATTTTCTATGCATATACATAAGGTGAAGAATTTCTAAGGACTATATTTCCTTAGATATCTAAAATATTGTCTAATAAATTTTATTTCCTTAATTAAATTTTTTATGTACCTTTATCAATAAAAGAAACGAATTTAGGGATGTTACACCATGCAAATCCTCCAGCCGGTCACAACCTTGGTGGGGATGAGCTCATTGATAGCGGTTTCCACCACAGTCATACCCCCTTTCTTAGGGACACACTGGACCGGACTCACCCAAGAGCTATCTGATATTGGGTAGATAATTCCAGCATCTAGCCACTTGAGAATTTCCTTTTTAACCAACTCCTTCATTATTGGGTTGAGTCTTCGCTGAGGTTCTATGGACCCTTTTTCATTACTTTCCAAGAGGATCTTATGCATGCAAAATAAGGGGCTGATTCCCTTAATGTCAGCAAGTGTCCAGCCAATGACCTTTCTGAATTTCTTTAGTGTCAGGACCAATTTCTCCTCTTGTTCCTCTGTCAAAAGTGCTGAGATAACCACAGGAAGAGTGGTTGTTTCTCCTAAATATTCATACTTAAGGTATGCTGGCAGAGGCATCATCTCCAAGACTAGTGGCTCCTCCACTGATGCTTTCAGCAGCCTTGAATCTGGTGGGGTCACATATAATGGCTTCTTTATTAGCTCATGTTTCCTAAAGTCTTGCCTGACATCAATCCAGGCCCATTCCTTCTTATCTTCTCCTTCAAAATTTGAGTGGTCCGTCCATTCTACTGGTGGTGGCTCCTTGCAGTATTTTTCCAATTGTTCTTATGCTAATGTGTCTATCATAGACACCACTGCACATTCCTCTTCTTCACTGGCAAACTTCATGGTCTGGAGCACATTGAATGTAACCTGCTCATCCTGGACTCTCATGGTTAATTCACCTTTCTAAACATCAATTAGTGTCCGGCCAGTTGCTAGGAATGGTCTGCCCAATATAATTGGTACCTCTGCATCAGCTTCATAGTCCATAATTATGAAGTCTACTGGGAAGATGAACTTGTCCACCTTAACCAAGACATCTTCGATCTTTCCTTCTGGTTGTGCTATGGATCTTTCTGCTAGTTGCAATAAGACTGTGGTAGGTCGAGCTTCTCTAATTCCTAGCTTTTTAAATATGGTCATTGGCATGAGGTTGATGCTTGCTCCCAACTCACAAAGTGCCTTGCCAAAATACTGGTTCCCGATTGAACAAGGTATGGTGAAACTGCCTGGATCCTTAAGTTTGGGTGGCAACTTATTTTGTAGCACAACACTGCATTCTCTTGTGAGAGCAACAGTCTCAAACTCACCAAATCTCCTCTTCTTGGTCAAGATGTCCTTCATGAATTTCACATAATTCGGCATCTGCTCCAGTACTTCCACTAGAGGAATGTTCATGTGTAGCTGTTTCAGGACATCTAGGAACCTTCTAAATTACTGGTCATTCTGCTGCTTCTGAAATCTCTGAGGGAAGGGGGGAGGTAACTTAGCTTGTTGCATGCCTTGCTGTGACAAAGTTGCCGAATTCTGTTGTGGCATAGCTACAGCATTTCTGCCAGAGGTGGTTGCTTCCTCGCTTACCTCTTCTTCTTGCTTCTTTTTGTCTTTTTTCTTCTCCAAAGGTACAGTGGAGTCTGTCTGGTCTTGCCCTCTTGCTCTTGGTGCTTCCACCATCTTCCCACTCCTCAGGGCTATAGCCTTGCAATGCTCATTCCCTTCTCTCCTGGGGACTTCAGTATTACTAGGAAGTGTCCCTAGGGGTCTGCTTTTTAGTTCATTGGCAAGCTGCCCCACTTGAGTTTCTAGATTCTGCAATGAGGCTGCTTGACTCTGGATTAGAGCATCATTCCTTGCCATATATTCCTTCAGCAGGGATTCCAGCGAAGTGGGGGCTTCCTGAGGCTGTTGTCTTTGCTGCTGGAAGCCTGGTGGGCCCTGTGGTCTTTACGGGGCAGAGTTGCTCCCTTGTCCTGTACCATAGTTACTCCAGGAGAAATTGGAGTATTGCCTCCATCTTGGGTTATATGTGTTGGAGTAGGGATTATTATTACGATTCATATTACCCACGAAACACACTGATTCTGGGTTTGAGGGACAAGCTTCAAATAGATGAGGTCCATTACATAGTACACAAGATGGTCCAGTTTCCTGGACTGCATTGGCTGCTTGAGGGCGGGCAATTTGCTGGCTCTTCAAGACATTAACTAGTAAGCTAGCTGGGCTATGAGAGAAGTCACCTCACTTACTTTGTGCATGCCTGCTGCTTTCTTTCCAGTTGAAACTCTGTCCATTGGCCATTGATAGTTGTTACTGGCCATCCTTTCAAGCAGCTCATGTGCTTCATTATATGTCTTGGACAAGAGTGCCACATTAGCTGCTGCATCCACTATGGTAGGGGTTTGGGCATCGAGCCATTGTAAAAGGTCTCCATCTGAATGCAGTAAGGAATTCCATGATGGGGGCATCTCCGTAATAGCTCTTTATACCTCTCCCAGGTCTCATACAAAGATTCACCTTCTAATTGCTGGAAAGAGGTGATATCATTTCTCAATCTGGCATTCTTGGTGGGCGGGAAGTATTTCAGCAGAAATTTTTCTGCCAAATCACTCCAGTTAGCGATAGAGTCAGGTGGCAAAGAGTTCAACCATGCTCTTGCTTGGTCCTTTAATAAATAAGGGAACAGCTTTAGCCTGAGCACTTTTTCTGTTACCCCATTCATTTTGAAAGCATCTGTGACTTCCATGAACACTCTTAAGTGAAGGTGAGAGTCCTCAGTGGGCATGCCACTGAATTGTGTAACATCCCTAATTTTGTTAAAAGTACATTAACGAAATAAAATTTATTAGACAATATTTTAGATATCTAAGGAAAATATAATCTTTAGAAATTCTTCACCTTATGTATATGCATAGAAAATGTTTCTAACATTAAGAAAACAAATAAAGAGGAAAACCCTAATAGGAAAAAAATTAGAAATAACATATTAAAGAGATGTAAAATTCTTGGATAAGGAAGATAAATTTTTAGAAACAAGTAAAGGTCTTAAAATTTCAAGAACATTGGATTAGGGTAATTTTTCCTAATTCAAGAACTAGAATTATTAAGTTTAACATCTTCACCCATACATTGGACTTTTACCTATAGACACTTCATATAGAATTTTTCCACTTCACATAAGTTTCTAGCAAGCCCATTGGATAACCTAAACAAGAAATAAAACATAAACTTGGATTAAGATATAGAAATTGGACCAATAGCCCAAAAAATTATGATAATGTGTTCAAGCCCTCCAAGAAAGGTAAAATTTTATTCAAAGCAAAGAAAATGGGTAGGAATAAGCCCATAATGGGTAGGAATAAGCCCAAACCCAAGAGGAAAAATAAAATAAAATAAATTAGGTGATGATATAATAATGTAATAATAATAAATATTAGGTTACATGGCATTAAGACAAAAATTTAGTAAGTGGTATGATTCTACATTCATAATTTTGCCAAGTGGCATGATAATACAAGGCTTTAGGACAAAAACATCTATATCCTACACTCATAATTTTAGCAAGTGGTATGATAATACTTGGCATTAGGACAAAACATTCCTATCCCACACAAAAAATATCAACCAAATAATGGAAATTCAAGGGCTAGAAATTTGCCACCCAAAAAGGCAAACCTATCATACTTGTTTAAGACAAAAGAAAATGGAAATGAATCCCTAAATCAAAGGGACCTTGTCCCTTATCTTAAGAACATATCATCATAAATTTCAAATTGCAAATCTCCTTTTCCTATGCATATCTTGACTAAGGAAGAGGAAGACAAGAACATAAGTTGTTTGTTTTCCAAAAATTCAACAAAGTGTATCTTAATTGTGATAAGGTAGATCCATGATCATGAAAGGTGAATTATTTGGTGGTCTATATAAGCAAAACCCACCCCATAACATCTTAATTTTGTCCAAGTGAGGAAGAGAGAGAAATAGAAGCAAGGTAGAGTTAGGAAAGGAGAGAAAGAGAGAAGAAAGGAAGGAAAAAGAAGGAGAAGTTTAGAAGGCTAAATACTCAAGGTAAGTTACCTTAATCCCCACTTGAATCCATTTTTTCTTTTTTATCTTTGAGGATCAAAAACTCACCCTCCTTCTCTTACCTAAGCTGTTAGAAAAGCTAAGGGAAGGGAAGAGTCTTGCTACTTCTTTCAAGAGCAAACAAGAAAACCAATTCACTAAGTGAGCTAGGGAGATTTTTAGGTAAGTTTAACAATATTTCTTTTTGAAGAAAAGTTTTGAAATTTGTAATATTTATATGGGATTTGGATCTTAGCACTTTGAATATTGGTCATGAATGTTGCTTCATCATGTTACATATTGATCATGCATGTGATGTATGTTTGAATACTTAGGCTGGTTTAGATAGTTCTGCATAGGTATGGCTATGGGCGGTAAAACTTTTAGTTTCGGTTTTTTAGATTCTGGGAAACATCGGTAAGGAATTAAAATAAATGGTTAACATGAAAGTTATATATCTATGTCTCATGGAAAGTTAGCCACTGGAATTATGCAATTTGGAGTTCATATGAGGTAGATATGAACCGATTAGTACGCAGAGGTCAGAAAATGTTTATTCAGGGAAGAGTATGTTATTAAAGCTTTAGTTTTTGAATTTTTGGGAATATTCTGTAGGAAATTAAAATAGCGCGCCAACATAACAATTATAGATATATGGCTCATGGATTTTTACCAACTGGAATAACTCAATTTGGAGTTCAAATTTCGGAGATATGGTCTAATTAGTCAGTAAAGGTCAGAACCTACATGAGAAGAAATAATACTAAATTTAAAGGAGTAATAACACCATGATATCTTACTATTTTTTTGATACAATTAACATAATAGTTTTAGATAATTGTCTTAGCTTCTCATAGGCACTAAGATCATCTTAATCGGAGTTAAAATGAGAGAGTTATGCTCTGATTTGTAAGCAAAGGCTGTGTTAAAAGTTAGTAAAACCTATTTTCAATATTTTTTTCTACCCTAGATGAATTTTTTAAACTATAGGTTAATAGTAGAAATCAATTTGAGGAAAAATGCTCTATAAAATTTGTAAGAACATGTGTTGGAAATGATATAAGTAAAAATAAAATGACTAAATGCCTAGACATAAAGAAAATGAAAAGATGAAAATAATATTCAAGAAAGAAGAGGAATTTTATAAATGAAAATAATAAATGCCTAATGTATGCCCTAGCTATTGCCATTGCATGAACTTACTACCATTTTAAGTGTGTAATTTTTAACATGGAATTTACCCTAGTACTCATATAAAATTTCCAAGAAGTTTTGAAAGTACCGGTTTTATTTAAAAAATCTTAGTCTGCTCCGTGGTTGCAGTATTTCCACATCAGAAAAGAATTATTCTAGTTACTGAAAAAAAAATTGTGATTTGTGAAAAGTGCATGTCTAAGGAAAGCTATGGCAAGGAAAGATTTGGTACTTAAGCTTGTCCATTAGTGACCCACCTCTCTTTCCTGGGAACTTTCCTAGTGCGCTGTTTACAGACTACAATTACTATCCAGTTATCGAGGTATTAGTATGGAATTTTGACATGGACATATTTTATAAAGTAAAAATTAGAAAATGATTATATTCATGGCATAATTTCAGTTTACCAATGAAGTTTGAGAATGATTATGTTTTGATAAATTATGGCATGAGAATATAATGAACATACTTGTTATTGGAATCATATTTTCGGCTAGTAATATGAAAAGAAAAGAAATGAGCACGGTCACATGGCAATCCGTGGGGTGCACCAGTAGGGGACGCCCTACCAACGGTTATGATTATGTTCATGAGAAAAGAAAGAGAAAGTGTGCCATGTCGGACGGAGCGAGATAAGCCCATACCGAAAAGTAGAGAATACTCACCCTGACCGAGTTAGCTGGAAGGAAGAATAAGTTGATAGCCATCATATGAAATTCGAAAAATAGTTATTCATGCCATACATGTCATAACTGTACAATTTTCATATGCATTCATGTGACCTAAAGATATTTTCTATAGTTTATACAGCTGAACATGACGTGATGAACTATATTGATGATGAATTATTGTTGAACATACTGGGATTTAATTCTCACTATATTTCCATATCATGTTCAGAAAATTAGCTGTGCAGTTATTTTCAGTGAGACTTGTTATTGCCGTACGTATGATCGAGGTGCCCTATCTTGGGCAAATACCTATTATTGCGGACATATCAGTTGTTGAAGTGACTGAGATTCCGGCGGAGGTGCCGCCACCCGCACCAGTGGCCCCGGAAATAGTCTATGTGGATGATTAGGTTTTATATGTATATCTATGTCTTGTACAAATGTTTGTATTAATGATGTGAGTGTAAACTTAGTATTGTATAATTAAATAAATGTTATTGTGAGTTAAGAAGAGGTAATAACTTCATGATGTTAAATAATAAAAAAAAAATTGTTACATAAATGGAGCTGTTACAAATTGCCCTGCAGTTTGCAGCATCTGGAACATTACTGGTTTGAGCTCAAAATGTAGAGCCTCGATCTCTGGTCTCACAATGCTCGGGTTCAACCCATTCAAGTTTGGTTGAACATAAGAATTTAAGACCCTATCTCTATCGTCCATGTTGTCTGCTCCATTCTGATTAGCCATCTCTGCCTGTTCCTGGTGTGTTAACTGTCCTCTTATTCTTCTCAAAAGCGTTCTTTCTATCTCTGGATCTAAAGGCAGAAGTTCTCTGTCAGCTCGGCTCATGCACTGTGTTACCTGCTCAACAAGACACAAGAGTAAAAAGATATACAACAAAACAATACTTCACACAGTTGGGTATCCAAAAACAATTTTTAAGTTGACACTCCCTGGCAACGGCGCCAAAAACTTGTTGGTGTGTAATTCATACAAAGATGAATACAATGTCGGAATGCAAGTGCACGTGTCATGACCAAGTAATAAAGTGATGAGTGAGTATCATCCCACGAGGAGTGAACTAAAACTGTTTAGAGACTTTTTGCTGTATGAATGTTGTAGCAACGTTAAGATGTTTCACAAGATTGGAAAAGAAGTGGATTGACTTATTGTACTATAACTAAAATAAAGAGTAATAGGAAATAAAAGGAGAAACTATATTGGGAGAACTAGGGTTGCTCAGGGTTGCCATGGACTACAGCACTCATTATGCTCTAGCCTTTGCTGTAGCAATTGTTCTGAGTGCCAAATTTAGTCCTGAATGGAGTCTTCCCAGACTGCCATTCCTTACAATTCAAAGGTTTAGACACGTATTCCTGCTTCAGTCCTCACCTCCAAATCGTGCATGAAGTTCATTATGGGACTAATGGGGTACCCGTATATCCCTACATGGGGTAACCCCTTACATTCAACTTTTTCCCAGCCTCTATTACCCTTCCAGGTGAATGTTGGTCTTGGTTTTCTTCCTCCAAACTTCTGTTATTAAGGAAAGAAAAACTAACAGGAAACACAATTGAATGGTGAACAAAAACTGCAACGGAATGAATTAATAATAAAAATGTGCTTCAGTTCATTACAACCTTTGTGCAACCCTAGCTGGAAACTAGCCAAGCCTCATGGGTACACTGGTTACAAAAATCCCAAAAACACTAGTATGCATCCTAAGCGATTTAAATAAAATTACAAGTGCAGTTCCTCCTTTTTGGTAAAATAGTAATATAACAACAGGGGGCAATCCCCTTCTGGACATGCAAAACTATTCCCCTAATGCTACACCTCCCGGTGTCAACACATCCTCGGCTATGGTGTTTCCTCCTCCAAATTCTCCCCTGCTTACTCTTGTTTCCCCTCGCGCTCCTCTCCTAGCACATTAGCTGTTTATGGCCTTTTATAAGCAACCCTTGTGGTCCCAGTAAAGTGCCCTGGGTTGCTAACATTCCTTCTACTCTGCATCTGGCGCCCTTGTTGTAACAACCTCTTTTTTTTTCCTTTATTATTATACAATATTGAGTTCACATACATGTCATTAATCAAAACAAACGTATAACATATCAAACACATAGATATTTACATCTTGTTTATTTTGGTTGACCAATTCCGGAGATACAGGTGCGGGTGGTTGTACCTTCACCGGGATCTGAGCCAACTCGACCACAAACATCTTATTTGATTATAAAATCTGCCCAACATAAAGTAACTCGATCCAATGTGCACTAAAAGCCAGAGCATTAGAAACAAAAGCTGCTTAAATAATTTTCTGAACATGATATAGAAATATAGTGAGAATTAAATCCCAGTAAGTTCAACAATAAATTATCATCAGTAAAGCTCATCACGTCATGTTCAGCAGTATAAACTACAGAAAATATCTTTGGTCACATGAATGCATTATATCTATGCACATAAGAATCATACTGTAATGATATGTATGACAGGATTAACTATTTTCAAAATATCATATGATGGCCATCAACTTATTCTCATTTCAAGCTACCCCGGTCAGGGTGAGTATCCTCTACTCTCCGGTACGGGCTTTTCTCGCTCCATCCGACATGGCCCACTTTCTCTTTCTTTTCTCATTATCATGATCATAACCGTTGGTAGGGCGTCACCTACTGGTGCAACACACGGATTGCCATGTGACCGTGCTCATTTCTTTTCTTTTCACAATGTTAGCCAAAAATATGCTTTCAATAACAAGTATGTTCATCAAAATATAACTATTACCATAAATCATTGGTAATCATGCCATGAACATAACCATTTCAAATATCACTTTATAAAATATTTCCATGTCAAAATTTCACACTTAAGATGGTAAGAAGTTCATACAATGGCAATGGCTATGGCTATACTAGTCATTTATTAAGATTCATCTTCTTTTTAAATACTAATTTTATTTCTTTATTTTCTTGATGCAAGTTTTCATCCTATCTAACCTTCTCTTACTAATCAGAGCATAACTCCCTCAATTTAACTCTTCTGTAGGTGATCCGGGTGTCCATTTCAAGATAAAACAATTATCTAAAACTATTATGTTGAACATTGTAGCGAAAAATTAAGAAACGAAGGTGCTATTACTCCCTCAAAGTACAGGATAGTTTCTCTCGGATAGGTTCTGACCTTTATAGACTAATTAGACCATATCTCCCAAGTTGGAATTCCAAATTGAGTTATTCCAGTTGGTAAAAATCCACGAGCCATATATCTATAATTGTTATGTTGGCGCGCTATTTTAATTCCCTACAGAATATTCCCAGAAATTCAAAAACTAAAGCATTAATAACATACTCTTCCCTGAATAAACATTTTCTGACCTCGGCTTACTAATCAGATCATATCTACCTCATATGAACTCCAAATTGCATAATTCCAGTGGGTATATTTCCATGAGACATAGATATATAACTTTCATGTTAACCATTTATTTTAATTCCATACAGATAATTCCCAGAAATTAAAATACAGAAGCTGCCCTAACATATTCTTCCCTGATGAACCATTTTCTGACCTTTGACTACTAATCAGCTCATATATTCCTCATATGGACTCCAAATTGAATGATTCTAGTGTCTAAACATCCATGACACACATATCTATAATTCTTATGTTAACCATTTATTTTAATTACATACAGATAATTCCCAGAAATTAAAATACAAAAGCTGTCCTAACATAATCTTCCCTGATGAACCATTTTCTGACCTTGGCTTACTAATCGGACCATATCTACCACATGTGGACTCCAAATTGAATGATTCCAGTGGCTAAAAATCCATGACACACATATCTTTAATTCTTATGTTAACTATTTATTTTAATTCCCTACCAATAATTCCCAGAAATTAAATTACCGAAGCTATCCTAACATATTCTTCCCTGATGATTCATTTTCTGACCTTTGACTACTAATCAGACCATAGCTACCTCATATCGACTCCAAATGGAATGATTCCAATGGGTGACAATCCGTGACATATATATATATATATATATATATATATTTAATTCTTATGTTTACCATTTATTTTAATTCCTTATAGATTGTTCCCAGAAATTAAAATACCGAAGTTTAAAATTCTGTCAACCATAGCCATACCCATGCAGAACTATCTACACCAACCTAAGTATTCAAACATACATCACATGCAAGATCAATATGTAACATGATATAGCAACATCCATGACCAATCATCAAAGTTCTAAGATCAAAATCTCATATAAATATTATGAGTTTCAAAGGTTTTCTTCAAAAAGAAATATTGTTAAACTTACCTGGAGCACTTAGTCCCCTAGACTTCTCCTTCCTCTTTCTTCCTTTCTTCCTCTCCTTTCCTCACACTACCTTGCTTCTATTTTTGCTCTCCCTCACTTGGACGAAAATTCTAATGTTGTAAAGGTGGGTTTTCTTATATAGACCACCAAATAATTCACCTTTCATGATCATAGGTCTACCTTATCACAATTAGGATACACTTTGTTGAATTTTTGGAAAACAAACAACTTATGTTCTTGTCTTCCTCTTCCTTAGTCAAGATATGCATAGAAAAATGAGATTTCTATTTTGAAAATAATGATGATATGTTCTTAAGAAATGGGGCAATATCCCTTTGATTTAGGGATTCATTTCCTTTTTATTTTGTCTTAATCAAGTATGATAGATTTGTCTTTTTAAGTGGCAAATTTCTAGCCCTTGAATTTTCCTTACTTAACTAAAATTATTTGTGTAGGATAATGATGTTTTGTCATAATGCTATGTATTATTACCCACTTGCTAAAGTTATGAATGTAGGATATAGATGTTTTTGTCCTAAAGCCTTGTATTATTATGCCACTTGCCAAAATGATGAATGTAGAATCATACCACTTGCTAAATTTTTGTCTTAATGCCATGTCACTTAATCTTGATTACACCAATATTTCATCACTTTAATTTAATTTTTATTTTTATTTTTCCTCTTGGGTTTGGGCTCATTCTTGCCCATTTTCCTTACTTTGGTTAAAATTCTTCCTTTCATAATGGGCTTGGTCACATTTTCATGATTTTTGGGCTACCTGTCCAATTTATATATCCTAGTCCAAGTCTATGTTTTATTTCTTCCTTGGGATATCCTATTGGCTTGCTAAAAATTCATGTGAAGTAGAAAAACTCTATATGAAGTGTCTATAGGTTAAAGCCCAATTACGGGTGGAGATACTAAACTTAGTAACTTTTGCTCTTAAATTAAGAAAAATTACCCTAATCCGATCATCTTGAAATTTTAAGACCTTTACTTATTTCACAAAAATTTATCTTTCTTTACCTAAGAATTTCACCTTTCTTTAACATGTTTATTTCTAATATTTCCTCTTAGGTTTTCTTTCTTTACTTATTCCATTAATATTAGAACATTTCTATGCATATATGTAAGTTGAAGAATTTCTAAGGAAAATATCTAAAAAAATTACGGGATGTTACATTCTTCCCCACTTAAGAAATTCGGTCTCCGAATTTCAATCCATCCTACCACATGTAGGAAATGAAATTAAGGCATTATTCAGAGTTACCAAGCTTATTACCTAAATAATTAGAGATATCTTTTCTTTTTCCAAACTTCTATCTAGTCAATTTTTTTTTTCATATATCAACATCATCCCCTGAATATCATCATCTTAATCTATCATATATTTTTATCCTCAAATCCTTTAATCAATATGTTAAACATTAGTAGCAATAAATCCTTCAAACCTTTAATAACGTTTATGTACTATTGACACATGTCTAATAATTCCCACTTACCTCATCACAGTAATTCTATACAAGTTTATTAACACGATTAAACTCATTGTCAAAAATTTCAATTATTTCTTCTATCATATCCAAAAGCACCTCATTCTAGCTTATGCCAATCCCATTTAATTCACCCAATCATTTCAAGAAGATTTGTGTTTTTTTTTCCTAACAATTACTCATACATGAATTCTCAATTCCAACATAATTCACATCCTAGATACTAGACTCAATTTAGCATGATATAATCCTTTAACACAAATATCTTGATAACCTACATTATTTTTGGACATGGTTCTCAGAATATTCTCTATATTTCCAGATTAAGAGTTCAAAGACTAACTTAAATCCTACTTCCTATATTTTATTCCTCGAGAACTTCAACACCACTAATTCTCTTGATTACATTCGTCAAAACACCATAAGACCATCATCCGTCCATTCTTTTCAAACTTTTCATTACTTTAACCTACTAACAACTTAGACACCATAATAACTGAGTTTCAAAGAAAAGAAATTATCTTTCATTGCAATGAGGGAAAATAACCTTGCATTTAATGCAAACCGTTAATGAGTGAAACAGACGAAAAGCATAATAGAGAATGGTGCCAAAAGCGAAAGTCAAAAATTTCGACAAAGCATTGAAAAATATTAAAATTGGTGGCTGTAATTCTTGAAAATCTGTAAACAAAATCTATCTATGATTTCAGCAAAAATCGGTGGCCGCAAATTTTGAATATATGTGTCAGAATCTACTTTAAATCTATTGGTATTCGGTGGAAAGATATCACATGGAAAAGAAACATTTCTGAGCTTATAAAAGTCTGTGAAAATCAAAGAATATATAGTTAACTGGTAGGATGCAGTTGATTGCTTCAAAATAGATGTAATCAATCAACTGTAAAAAAAACCAGTCCAAATTAAAATTTCTCAAAAAAGCTAGTCGACTTAATAATATTGATAGTCGACTGGCAAAAACATTGAGAATACAAAATAAATCATTTGATTGCATTTTTTTTCAATGACGGCTATCACCTACAACTTTTCTACAAGAATCAAAACATCAATGCTTCATCAAAGACAACAAGATAAAGACAGATTTCTGGTGATATCTTATCTTATACTCTTTATGTGCTTAATATGGGTCACAGTCATACTACTGTACATATACATGATTGCCGTCATTTTTGAAATTTTTTTTTATTTACCTTTAATTTAGCTAATATCCACCAATCACTCACATAGTTGTTCTAATAATACCCGGCCTATTCGTATAGCTATTATAAATATGCCCTTCTCTGAGTTTTATAAATACTTACATTAGTATCTTTGTCTATTCTCAAAGTTAAGGTGATAGAAATTATGGAGGGAACCGTATTCCGTCAGTTTCCAAATATCTGTGTCTTTTGTGGTTCAAGTCCTGGAAAAGATGAGGAGTATGTTAAAGCAGCACAAAATCTGGGTATGGTGCTGGCTAGGAGAAAAATTCATTTAGTGTATGGTGGAAGTAACTGTGGGTTAATGGGATGTGTGGCTACAGCTGCACATGCAGGGGGATGCCAAGTTCTAGGTATTATTCCTACAGCTCTAACTACATCCAGCAACATAGGGAAGACAATTAGGGAAGAATATAGGGTAGCTTCCATGCATGAACGCATGGCTAGAATGATGAGCAATGCTGACACCTTCATTACCTTACCAGGTGGTTTTGGTACTCTAGAAGAGATTTTCCAAATAGTCTCTTGGGCACAACTGAATATGCATTACAAACCGATAGGTTTCTTAAATGTTAATCACTTCTTTGATGGTTTGTTATCTTTTCTAGATCAAGCTGTGGAACAGAGGTTTATCTCACACTCAGCACGACGAATTCTTATCTCAGCTTCAAATGCTGAAGAGTTGATTAATGCTTTACAAGCCTATGTTCATGTACCTGACCCAACTATTACTCAAATAGAATGGACGGCAGATAACTGCAGGACGGCAGATAACCGCAGGAAGCGTAAATTGGATTTGGATCTTCATCTTTAAATCTAGTAAAATGTAGCTATTTTTTTGTACTACTTTTACTTTCTTAGAGTTTACTTGGATACCATATTTACCAACCATACTCCTTTAGAGTTGGTAAAACAATCTTTGAATGTTGCTTATGATCCTCTGAACTTTTGAAATATTCTAGTATATCATCCATATATATAATAACAAAGTGTTCTAGGGATGACCTAATTACTATTCATTAAATCTATGAATGCAGCTAAAGATTTGTCAAATTAAATGCATCACCAAGAACTCATAATGCCCATAATAAGTCCTACATCCTCTTCTCTTATCCTTAATTAATGTTACTCATATCCCAAATCTATTTGTGGAAAAATATTGAACACCTTATAACTGGTCAAACAGGTAATCTATACGAGCTAATGGGTTTCTATTCTACATTGTTACCTTATTCAACTGTCTATAATCTATGCATAGTCATAGTGATCCATCTTTCTTTTTCACAGATAGAACTAGAGCACTCCAAATAAAAGTACTAGGGCATTTAAATCCCTTGTCTAACAAGTCTTGTAACTAATTTTTTTTTATTCAATCGATATCATTCTATATAAGGTTATAGATACTAGTTGGGTTCTAAGGAGTAAATCAATATTAATTTCTCAAATTACCATGGCAAGGTTGTGTAGGGTTTCCTCCACATTGTTTACAGAATTCCTCCTTAGTGGTGCCATTTCCTACTGTGGCAAAAAATAAAGTTATGCTGCTATTGAGGTGATCAAGCCCAATAGTTAGTTTTTTAAAAAAAAAATTTAACAACAGTCATAACACCACCTTGGCATATAGATAGGAAACACTAGTAATTTCCTACCTATATGAAATCACTGATCCCCTACACAACACTACCACAACATACTCAAGATACTATAAGATCGATTCAGATAACCAACCACCCACTGGCCATCTAGGATCGACCTGCTCTGATACCAATTATGTAACAACCTCTTTATTTTTCCTTTAATATTATACAATATTGAGTTCACATACATGTCATTAATCAAAACAGACGTATAACATATCAAACACATAGATATTTACATCTTGTTTATTTTGGTTGACTAATTCCAGAGATACAGGTGCGGGTGGTTGCACCTTCACCGGGATCTGAGCCAACTCGACCACAAACATCTTATTTGATTCTGAAATCTGCCCAACATAAAGTAACTCGATCCAATGTGCACTAAAAGCCAGAGCTTTAGAAACAAAAGCTGCATAAATAATTTTCTGAACATGATATGGAAATATAGTGAGAATTAAATCCCAGTATGTTCAACAATAAATTATCATCAGTAAAGCTCATCACGTCATGTTCAGCTGTATAAACTACAGAAAATATCTTTGGTCACATGAATGCATTATATCTATGCACATAAGAATCATACTGTAATGATATGTATGACAGGATTAACTATTTTCAAAATATCATATGATGGCCATCAACTTATTCTCATTTCAAGCTACCCCGGTCAGGGTGAGTATCCTCTACTCTCCGGTACGGGCTTTTCTCGCTCCGTCCAACATGGCCCACTTTCTCTTTCTTTTCTCATTATCATGATCATAACCGTTGGTAGGGCGTCACCTACTGGTGCACCACACGGATTGCCATATGACCGTGCTCATTTCTTTTCTTTTCACAATGTTAGCCAAAAATATGCTTTCAATAACAAGTATGTTCATCAAAATATAACTATTACCATAAATCATTGGTAATCATGCCATGAACATAATCATTTCAAATATCACTTTATAAAATATTTCCATGTCAAAATTTCACACTTAAGATGGTAAGAAGTTCATACAATGGCAATGGCTATGGCTATACTAGTCATTTATTAAGATTCATCTTCTTTTTAAATACTAATTTTATTTCTTTATTTTCTTGATGCAGGTTTTCATCCTATCTAACCTTCTCTTACTAATCAGAGCATAACTCCCTCAATTTAACTCTACTGTAGGTGATCCTGGTGTCCATTCCAAGATAAAATAATCATCTAAAACTATTATGTTGAACATTGTAGCGAAAAATTAAGAAACGAAGGTGCTATTACTCCCTCAAAGTACAGGATAGTTCCTCTCGGATAGGTTCTGACCTTTATAGACTAATTAGACCATATCTCCCAAATTGGAATTCCAAATTGAGTTATTCCAGTTGGTAAAAATCCACGAGCCATATATCTATAATTGTTATGTTGGCGCGCTATTTTAATTCCCTACAGAATATTCCCAGAAATTCAAAAACTAAAGCATTAATAACATACTCTTCCTTGAATAAACATTTTCTGACCTCGGCTTACTAATCGGATCATATCTACCTCATATGAAATCCAAATATCATACTTCCAGTGGGTATATTTCCATGAGACATAAATATATAACTTTCATGTTAACCATTTATTTTAATTCCATACAGATAATTCCCAAAAATTAAAATACAGAAGCTGCCCTAACATATTCTTCCCTGATGAACCATTTTTGACCTTTGACTACTAATCAGCTCATATATTCCTCATATGGACTCCAAATTGAATGATTCTAGTCTCTAAACATCCATGACACACATATCTATAATTCTTATGTTAACCATTTATTTTAATTACATACAGATAATTCCCAGAAATTAAAATACAAAAGCTGTCCTAACATAATCTTCCCTGATGAACCATTTTCTGACCTTGGCTTACTAATCGGACCATATCTACCACATGTGGACTCCAAATTGAATGATTCCAGTGGCTAAAAATCCATGACACACATATCTTTAATTCTTATGTTAACCATTTATTTTAATTCCCTACCAATAATTCCCAGAAATTAAATTACCGAACCTATCCTAACATATTCTTCCCTGATGATTCATTTTCTGACCTTTGACTACTAATCAGACCATAGCTACCTCATGGTGACTCGAAATGGAATGATTCCAGTGGGTGACAATCTGTGACATATATATATATATATATATATATATATATATATATATATATATATATATATATATATATATTTAATTCTTATGTTTACCATTTATTTTAATTCCTTATAGATTGTTCTCAGAAATTAAAATACCGAAGTTTAAAATTCTGTCAACCATAGCCATACCCATGCGAACTATCTACACCAACCTAAGTATTCAAACATACATCACATGCAAGATCAATATGTAACATGATATAGCAATATCCATGACCAATCATCAAAGTTCTAAGATCAAAATCTCATATAAATATTATGAGTTTCAAAGGTTTTCTTCAAAAAGAAATATTGTTAAACTTACCTGGAGCACTTAGTCCCCTAGACTTCTCCTTCCTCTTTCTTCCTTTCTTCCTCTCCTTTCCTCACACTACCTTGCTTCTATTTTTGCTCTCCCTCACTTGGACGAAAATTCTAATGTTGTAAGGGTGGGTTTTCTTATATAGACCACCAAATAATTCACCTTTCATGATCATGGGTCTACCTTATCACAATTAGGATACACTTTGTTGAATTTTTGGAAAACAAACAACTTATGTTCTTGTCTTCCTCTTCCTTAGTCAAGATATGCATAGAAAAATGAGATTTGTATTTTGAAAATTATGATGATATGTTCTTAAGAAATGGGGCAAGATCCCTTTGATTTAGGGATTCATTTCCTTTTTCTTTTGTCTTAATCAAGTATGATAGATTTGCCTTTTTAAGTGGCAAATTTCTAGCCCTTGAATTTTCCTTACTTAACTAAAATTATTTGTGTAGGATAATGATGTTTTGTCATAATGCTATGTATTATTACCCACTTGCTAAAGTTATGAATGTAGGATATAGATGTTTTTGTCCTAAAGCCTTGTATTATTATGCCACTTGCCAAAATGATGAATGTAGAATCACACGACTTGCTAAATTTTTGTCTTAATGCCATGTCACTTAATCTTGATTACACCAATATTTCATCACTTTAATTTTATTTTTATTTTTATTTTTCCTCTTGGGTTTGGGCTCATTCTTGCCCATTTTCCTTACTTTGGTTAAAATTCTTCCTTTCATAATGGGCTTGGTCACATTTTCATGATTTTTGGGCTACCGGTCCAATTTCTATATCCTAGTCCAAGTCTATGTTTTATTTCTTCCTTGGGCTATCCTATTGGCTTGCTAAAAATTCATGTGAAGTAGAAAAACTCTATATGAAGTGTCTATAGGTTAACGCCCAATTACGGGTGGAGATACTAAACTTAGTAACTTTTGCTCTTAAATTAAGAAAAATTACCCTAATCCGATCTTCTTGAAATTTTAAGACCTTTACTTACTTCACAAAAATTTATCTTTCTTTACCTAAGAATTTCACCTTTCTTTAACATGTTTATTTCTAATATTTCCTCTTAGGTTTTCTTTCTTTACTTATTCCATTAATATTAAAACATTTCTATGCATATATGTAAGGTGAAGAATTTCTAAGGAAAATATCTAAAAAAATTACGGGATGTTACACTTGTTGTGCAGCTTTTTCCTCTCCACTTTCAGTAGTGGAGGCAGTTCTGTACCAGCAACCTGCAGTGTCCCTGCTGCTGTCCCCTGCTCCGTGGTTGCTGCTCCTGCTGCGCAGCTCTGCCACCTGCACCATATCAAATAGAATCAGTGTATTGCAGGAAAGAGGGAGCAGCTCACCCACTATCACCCGAGGTTCTGCTATTGTTGCCACATATGCTTACTGAAATGCTGCAGCAATGATGTAGCTTATGTTATATCTAGAAAAGTCATCCCATTTAATTAAGTTAGGGGGTAAGAGTGCTTAAAACACCAGAAAAATTCAGTAAACATACACGGACAGCACATAGAAACTATAATGAAATGCAGTTATCATGATGTATGTAAAATGCATTGATGATATACATATAGATGTGATGTATGTGAGATGTATGTAAAATGCATTGATGAGATACATATAGATAAGATGTATGTGAGATGTGTATATGATGCATTGATGAGACATATGAAGATAAGTTGCATATGAAATGCATGTATAATGCATGGATGAATTGCATGTTGATGAAATGCATAATTCCAAAGGTGTATGAGATGTACATGAGGTAAATACTTAAAGCATGAGTGAAATATATGATGATGTAATGTATGCATGATACACCTAACATGAGATGGAATCTTTGGGATGACCTTTACGATGGCAAGGTAGCCTATCGCATGTGGCACCTTATGGTGGTAAGGTGACCTGACGGGGTTGTATGGCTATGAGACAGTACCAGATAGGGGATGCCTTATTAGTCTTAAGTGAGACAGTAGGGGTTATGGCCACTCTAACCAAGTGATAGTGGTATATGAGTTGTAGAAGGGTAGTTGGCCTATATTACCTATTACTAAAATATAGACGGATGATGGATAAGTATTTGTTATGCATGACATTAAATATTCACTGATGGCGTATGCATTTCAATTTTTTATACTGCATATGTTGATTATGATGAGATATTGAAAAGTGGTTTTTCTGTAGCATATACAGTTGAACATGTCATTCGGTTTTGTTTACATTATTATATGTTAATGTTAAACCTATTGATATTTTATTCTCATTAATTTTTAGCCACTAAGATGCCAACCTTCCTTTTGTCACTGGTATTAGAGGTTCGGGTGGTGGATATACCTTTTTTGGGTCAATTCACCATCTTATAGGATGTACTAATAGCGAATGTGGTCGAGATTCCTATGCTAACACCACCCCCTCCTTCGTCCCATGCACCATAGGGGCAAGGTGCTAGGCTAGGGCCTAGTTAGTAGGATGTACATTATGTATTGTGAACTCAATCTTTTGAAAGGGTAACCCCTAGTACTTCTTTATTTTAATGTCATGAGTTGTATCCAGTGTTACTCTTGTATAACCCTAGATGCTAATGTAACCCTTTTTGACTTAATGATGTAAAATATGTATTGTTTATCTACATGTCTTAATGGAATTTCATTTATAGTATATTTTAATATAAAAACCAAGAGTACCAAAAAAAAGTTTGGCTCTTACATTATCAAGAAGAAAATAAACTACTATTAAAGATGCTAGAAAAATATATTTAAATTCATAAATATATGGAAAACACATTAAATTAACTCAATTAAATATCATGGTTTGACTATGATATACAAGTATGTAGGATGGTTAAAACATAATTAGTAAATCAGTAGTAAACCATTTAACTTTTAAAATCATAACTTTTGGGATGACCCTCGATCAAAACCAAATCAACAAGACACATAGTTCATTAAGGGAAAATCACTAGTATGATATGAACACACAGTCCGTGGGTAAATTTTCAGTACGATACGGACACATAGTCCGTGGGTAAATCACCAGTTCAATACGGACACATTGTTCGTGGGTAAATCACCATCATTTCAAGCATCGCACCCATATTTCTCATCTATAACAAGTGGCACTCCGGCTACTCCTTTCTATATCAATCAATTCAAGTGTGTTAACCATCATCCATGGCTAACAACACCCTTCCTATCTAGGGTTACAAGGTGCACCAGGGCCAGCATCTACTGCTTCTAGCAAACAGTGTTTTTGAAAAGATTCCTCCCTAGAAAAACAATTTAGAGAATGTAATTCATAAGGAAAAATAAGAATCAAGGAATGTCCTACGATCCATTCCTTCCATAAAAAGTTGTTCAAATTTGAACATAACTTTCTAAATATTTTCAATAGGCCACTTCATGATCCTCATTTTAGAAAACTCGAGCTTATATTAGTAAAACAATACCTCAAAATTTATAAAAAGCAAAGTATGATAAAATCAAAATATGGTTTCACGAAACCCTATTTTCAAAATCTTTTGAACACTTTAAGTTGTTAATAGAAAGAATTAATGCTCATGCCATACACAATGATCTCCTAGTTAGCGTTATATACATACACCCTCTAAGTAGCTTTATGAGCATACATCTCCCAATTAGTGTTAGGAATATACATCTTGCAATCAATCTTATTATGATTCATTTCCTATCAAAATTATATGCCTCAAAGGTACAATCAACTCAAAGGTCCTTAAATCATAAAAAATAATACAATTTAGCTATAAAACATTTCAACCATCTAACAAAATTCCCAAATTCAAAGTTAAACCATTTTAGTACAATTTCAAATAATGCTTGTCCTGTATCCTATGATTTTATAAATAAAATCTTAACCTTTTTTGTATAAACATACATGCAAGATTTAAACATCTACCACATAAATTTTAATCCACCATGTACATATGTACAAAGCATAGTTTAGAAACTGAAACAATATTAAAATCATGCTATGGTATATTGTAACAGTCGATTCTTTTTTTCTCTAACACATAGTTCATTTCCATCTCATCAAAAGCCACATTAGTGGTTAACATTTATACAAAAAATAACACAAACTCACATAATCACATTATTGTACATCAAAACCCTAAACAAAACACTACCCCTATAGTACATTGGGTAGAGGAAGTGGTGCTAGAATCTGGATCTGTACAATTCATTGTCCTCCACTGGATCTCTATAATCAAGTGCACGGAACAACTAGCATACCTTCTGCTTTTATCTGAACATAACACTAACAATAATGAGAATATAAGTTCCCTATAGGTTTAACATTAAATGCATAATATAAACAATAAGAAAGACCACAATGTTATGTCCAATTGCATAAGCTACAGAAAACCTTTTCTCTTTTCACATGATAAGATATCAATAATGTATAGCATGCTTACATGTTCAATAGATAGATTATGCATCAATATCATGCATTCTCAATAAACAGGTTATGCATCAATATCATGCATTCACAATAAACAAGTTAAACATTAATATCATAGATAACATGTCTGTACATATACATAGTCTATTTCTCATACTCTTTTCAATTATCCGTCAAACACCTTAACACAGGAAGATGCTGCATGTCACTAGGTCGCCTTAGTTCGGGAAGGATCATTCTAACATCTCATACATCTTTACACATATTCATGAATAGTATGATTTACTATATCATGCACACATATGATAATCACAATTTCAATATGTAAAACATCATGCATGGTGGCTGATCGTCTATAGCCACGAGTTCAACAAACAATGACTAATCGTCTGTAGCCACATCTCAACCCTCATTGACTAATCATTTGTAACCACTATCACTTGGTCAGAGAGGCCATTACTCTCTTGGCTCACTCAAGGCTAATAGGGCATCCCCTATCTGGTACCATCTCACAGCCACACGACCTCCCTGGTCACCTTACCGCCATAAGGTACCGTATATCATTGGGCTACCTTACTAAGGTAAGGGTCATCTTGATACTTTTCACTGGGCCACCTTGCTGCCACAAGATGCCGTAAGTATCTTTCTATTTCACATATTTAGCCACATTCATAACATCATCCTCTTTATCATTAATATAGTATGTAATTTCGTCTGATCAACATCTAAAGTATGCATATCATCAACATATTAAGCACACGTCTCATCATTATCTCAAGCATGCATTGTAACATCCTTAATTTCATTTTTTTATTAATAAAGGTACATAAATATTTAACATCCCTAATTTTTTTTCTTTAAAGATACATAAATATTTAATTAAGGAAATAAAATTTATTAGACAATTTTTAGATATGTAAGGAAATATAATCCTTAGAAATTCTTCACCTTATGTGTGTGCATAGAAAATGTTTCTAACATTAAGGGAATAGATAAAGAGAGAAATATAGGAAAAATTAGAAATAACATACTAAAGATAGGTGAAATTATTTTGTAAGGAAGATAAATTTTTGTGAAGTAAGCAAAGGTCTTAAAATTTTAAGAAGATTGGATTAGGGTAATTTTTCTTAATTCAAGAGTTAGAAATTTCTAAGTTTAACATCTCCACCTATAAATTGGGCTTTCACTTATGGACACTTCATATAGAGTTTTTCCACTTCACATAAGTTTCTAGCAAGCCCATTGGATAACCTAAGCAAGAAATAAAATATAAACTTGGACTAGGATATAGAAGTTGGACCGGTAGCCCAAAAATTATGAAAATGTGACCAAACCTTCTAAGAAAGGTAGAATTTTATCCAAAGCAAAGGAAATGGGTAGGAATGAGCCCAAATCCAAGAGGAATAATAATAAAGATTAGGTTACATGGCATTAAGAAAAATATTCAGCAAGTGGTGTGATATCCTACATTCATGATTTTAGCAAGTGGTATGATAATACATGGTATTAGGACAAAACATCTATATCCTACACTCATAATTTTAGCAAGTGGGTAATAATACATAGCATTATGACAAAAAATTCTTATCCTACACAAATAATTTCAGCTAAGTAAGGAAGATTCAAGGGTTGGAAATTTGCCACCTAAAAAGGAAAACCTATCATATTTGATTAAGACAAAAGAAAAAGGAAATGAATCCCTAAGTCAGAGGGACCTTGTCCCTTGTCTTAAGAACATATTATCATAATTTTCAAAATACGAATCTACTTTTCCTATGCATATCTTGACTAAGGAAGAGGAAGACAAGAACATGAGTTGTTTGTTTTGCAAAAATCAACTAAGTGCATCCTAATTGTGATAAGGTAGATCCATGATCATGAAAGTTGAATTATTAGATAGTCTATTTAAGAAAAACCCACCCTTATAACATTATAATTTTGTCCAAGTAAGGGAGAGGAAAAATATAAGCAAGGTAGAGTGAGGAAAGGAGATGAAGAGAGGAAGAAAGAGGAAGGAGAAGTCTAGAGGACTAAGTGCTCAAGGTAGGTTTAACAATATTTCTTTTTGAGAAGTTTTGAAATTTGTAACATTTATATAGGGTTTTGATCTTAGAACTTTGTTGATTGGTCATGGATGTTGCTATATCATGTTACATATTAATCTTGCATGTGATGTATGTTTGAATACTTAGGATGGTGTAGATAGTTCTGCATAGGTATGGCTATGGGTGGAAAACTTTTATGCTTTTGTTTTTAAAATTCTAGGAAGAATCAGTAAGGAATTAAAGGAAATAGTTAACATAAAACATGTAGATCCATGTATCACGGATTTTTATCCACTAGAATCACTCAATTTGAAGTCCATATGAGGTATATATGGTCTGATTAGTAAGCAGTGGTCAGAAAATGGTTAACCAAGAAAGAATCTGTGAAGTATGCTTCTGTGTTAGAATTTTTGGTATACATCTATAGGGAATTAAAATAAATTATTAACAAGAAAAATGTAGATTTATCTTTCACAAATTTTTAGCTACTAGAATCACTCAATTTGGAGTCCATATGAGGTAGATATGTTTCAATTAGTAAGTAGTGGTCAGAAAGTGGTTAATCAGGGAAGAATCTATTAGGAAAGCTTCTGTGTTTGACTTTTTGGGAACATTCTGTAGGGAATTAAAGTAATTGGTTAACATTAAAATTATAGATATATGTGTCACAGAAATTTAACCATTGGAATCACTCAATTTGGAATTCTTATGAGGGAAATATGGACAGATTAGTAAGTAGAGGTTAGAATCTACCCAAGAAGAAATAACCTATAACTTGAGGAAGTAAAATCACCAAGATTCCTTACTATTTAGCTAAAATATTCAACATAATAGTTTTAAATAATTGGTTTATCTTTAAAGTGACACCAAGATCACCTAAATCAAAGTTAAAATGAGGGAGTTAAACTCTAATTTGTGAGAGAAGGTCAGACAGGATGAAAACCTGCATCAGGGAATAATTCAACATAAAGCATGGCCATGTTTCAAAGCACGACCAGGCCATGTTCTGGGCTGGAAATGGCATTTTGAAGCCTAAATCATGGTTGTTTTATAGTAAATGGCCAAGCCGTGTTATATGATATGTTTATGCCTATTTGGAAGTTGGTAAAACTTATTTTCAACATTTTGTCTACTCTAAATGAACCTAATTAACTATTAGATATTAGTAGAAACCAAACTGATGAAGAATGTTGTATTAAATTTGTGAGAACATGTGCTGAAAATGATATAAGTAGGAGAAAAGTGACTAGAGGCCATGCATAAAGAAAATTAAGAGATAAAAATAATATTTAAAAAAGAAGAAGAATCTTATAAATGACTAGTATATGCCATAGCCATTGCCATTGTATGAACTCTTTACCATCTTAAGTGTGTAATTTTGACATGCAAACATTTTTTATGAAACATTATCGCATGTGAGTATAATGAAAATGTTATTAAAATCATATTGTTGGCTATTAATGTGAAAAGAAAAGAAATAAGCACGATCCCATGGCAATCCATGTGGTGCACTAATAGGGGACGCCCTACCAACGGTTATGATTATGTTAATGAGAAAAGAAAGAGAAAGTGTGCCATGTCGGATGGAGTAAGAAAAACTTGTACCGGAGAGTAAAAAATACTCACTCTGACCGGGCTTGATATGAGAATAAATTGATAGTCATCATATGATATTCTGAAAATAGTTAATCTTCCCATACATGTCATTACTGTACGATTTTCATGTGCATAGATAAAGTGCATTCGTGTGACCTAAGGTATTTGCTGTAGTTTATACAGATGACCATGACGTGATGAACTATATTTATTATGATTTATTGTTGAACGGATTTAATTCTCACTATTTTTCCATATTATGTTCAGAAGATTAAATATGCAACTATTTTCAATGACTCTTATTATTGTTGTACGTTGGATCGAGGTGCCTTACCTTGGGCAAATACCAATTATATCGGATGTATCAGTAGTAGACGTGACTGAGATTCCAGTGGAGGTGCTGCCACCTACACTAGTGTCCTCGAAAGTAGTCTACGTGGATGATTAGGCCTTATATGTACATGTATATGTTAAACTTTTGTACAGATGTTTGTAAATTAATGATGTGTATGTGAACTCAATATTGTATCAATAATAAAGGTAGATTTTAAACCTTAATTACGCTTGGTTAAATCAAATAAATGTTATTATGAGTTAAGTAGAAAAAAGGTAATAACTTCATGGAATTTTACAATTATAGAAAAAAAAATTGTTACAAAAATGGAGTTGTTACATGTATCTCATCAATATATTAAGCATGATGATAAATGGGAAAATTGAATGCTTAATGATTATATTTTATCCCCAAATTAGTAGTAAACTTATGATTATTTCCCTGCATTTGGTTATGCTTTTCTTTAGATACTGCTTTGGTTTGTTTTATGTTTGTAGGAGAGTAAAAGAGGCCAAGAAGCAAAGGAAAACACTCATGAGAGGATCCATATGCACTTGGAACATGCAGAGGAGGAAGCAAAGAGGTAACCTTGAAGAAATTGGCAAGAAAAAAGACTTGCAGCCCCAAACATGCCCAAGCCGTGTTTGGTGTTCATGAAGCACGGCCAGGCCATGCTCTGTGCAAAAAGTGGAGAATTTCTCAAATTTCCAACTCAAAGCACGGCCAGGCCATGACATAAAGCATGGTCGTGCTTCGTGTCCGTACACCACGTGATTTTTAGGGTTTTTAGCAGCCAAGTTGTTATAAATACATGGGGAAATATAGCCAAGATGAGGAAGACTCATTCATATTCCCTTTTACTTTCATGTTCAGGTATTAATTGATATTAATTGATGAATTGAAAGGTGAAAATTAATACCGAAACCTAATAGTTAATTAGGGATATCTTAATCACAAAAGTAGTTTAAGGTTCTCTAGGAATGAATCAATTAGTGGGCACGAGAAAACCGATTAATTGTATTCCATGGTTGGCATAGAACTTAATAGACCTAGGTTAAATTAAGAACGACGGAAGTAGGCAATTAGATTAACCTAGGTACGATTAGTAATGCTTGAAAGAGGTTGCTAGTTAATTAAGGCTAAAACATCCCTAATTACCTAGATAATTGCAATTAGAGGTACATGTTGAATGTTGAATATCATAAGTGTGGTAAACCCTAACCTTAGGCCTTTATTAGTTGGATTACTTATTAGTTTAATTGTGATAAACTCTCTTATTAAATTACATATTTAGCTAGCATACTTCATAAAGTCTAGTAGTTGACATTGTTCTCTGTGGTATACAACCCGTATTCGCTTGACTAGCTACAGCTATACCGTGCACTTGTGGTTATTTATGAAACAGACACAACAAGTTTTTGGTGCCATTGTCAGGGAATAATTGTCAATATTAGATATATTGTGAAATAGCTAGACTAGATCACTTTCTTTTAATTTTTTTTTGTATAACTTTATCTTGCTGATTTTTGCCTCTTTTCTTTCTTTATAGGTGTGTTTCTCTTTTATTTGAAGAGAACGTGAGTTCGTTGCTGAATTTGATCCGGAAATTGAACGCATACTACGAAAGAAAAGAAGAAGACAACAGCAAGAACATTCTGTACCTACCATGGAAGAGAGAGATAACCGTTCTCTTAAAGATTTCACCGCCCCAAATACGCATGTCTTGAACACAAGCATTGTCAGACATGTTGTTAAGGACAACAACTTTGAGCTGAAGCCTTCTCTTTTGCAGATGGTTTAGCAGAATCAATTTGGAGAGTCACTTACTGAAGACCCTAATCACTATTTATCAATCTTTTTGGAATACTATGACATATTGAAGATGAATGGAGTATCCTCTGATTCCTTTAGATAGAGACTGTCCCCTTTCTCTCTGAGAAACAAGGCCCGTGCATGGTTGCATTCTCTTCCATCAGGGTCAATAACTACATGGTAGCAGTTTTCTCAAGCATTCTTGGCCAATTACTTCTCACCAAGTAAAACAGCTCATCTTAGGAATCAAATCACTATCTTTGCTCAGAAAGATTATGAGTCTTTATATGAAGCTTGGGAGAGATTTAAAGAGCTTCTCAGAATATGCCCACACCATGGGTTGGAGAAGTGGCTTATAGTGCATACATTCTACAATGGACTAATCTACAGCACCAGAATGTCTGTGAATGCTGCAGCAGGAGGGGCCATTATCAACAAAATAGTGGATGAGGCCTATAAGTTAATTGAAGATATGTCTCAAAATCACTACTGTCTATTGGTTCCCCTTCTCCATCTTTTACATGTGAGATTTATGGAGGTGTTAGTCATGTGGCCAATGAATAACTACTTGGAAACTCTACACCTTAGGATTGTGAGCAGGTAAAATTTGTGAATAATTAGAAAAACAATCCCTATTACAATACATACAATTCAAGCTAGAGCAATCATCCAAATCTCTCATACAAGCCTAATGTGAATCAGCCTCAGAATAATTTTAGGTAACCTCTTGGATTTTAGAATCAGAGGCTCTTCAATCTTCCACCTTAGCCAAAGTCAAATCTAGAGGCTCTAATGGGTAATTTCATCACTACACAGAGTAAACAGAATGATGAATTCAAAAACCAGCACCACTCAATGAATGAGGCTATAAAAGATTTAGCCTCTAAGGTTGACTCGCTTGCTACCCATAGTAAGATGTTGAAAACTCAGATAGCACAACAAGTAAGTCTATCTAATAAGAACTTTGGTAGACTTTCAGGCTAGACTGAGAACCCTAGAGAGCATTGCAATGCTACCTTGAGGTGTGATAAACAGTTGGTTAAATCTGAGAGAAGTGGGGAAGTAAAAGAAGATGAACCTTAGGTTGAATTTGAGAAGAGAAAAAGAAGGAAGAAGAGCCCAAATATGTGGCTCTTGCACCTTACAAGCCACCAATACCTTTTCCTTAAAGATTGGTTAAAGCTAAGTTAAAGAAGCAATTTGGGAGGTTTCTGGATGTTTTGAAGAAACTGAATATTAACATTCCATTCCTAAAAGCCATCTCCTAAATGCCTTTTTATGCAAAGTTTCTGAAAGAGATCCTCTCAAATAAGAGAAAAATTGAAGAGCATGCTATTGTGGCACTGACAGAGGGATCCAGTGCTTTAATTCAGAATAACTGCCACAAAAGCTTAAGGATCCCGAAAAATTCTCAATTCCTTGCTCTACAGGAGACATGAAGATTGACAGAGCCCTATGTGACCTTGGAGCAAGTGTGAGCCTCATGCCTCTTTCGATTTGTAAGAAACTTCAAATGGGTGACTTGAAACCTACCACTGTTTTTCTTCATTTGGCTGACCGATCCATTAAGCATCCAGTAGGTATTTTAGAGGATGTTCCTCTAAAGGTAGGTAAATTTTTTATACCTATTGATTTTGTTATTTTAGAGATGGAGGAAGATGACAAATTCCCCATCATTTTTGGAAGGCCTTTCCTAGGTACGGCTGGTGCCAATATAAATGTGAGAGATGGAAAGCTTTCTTTGAATGTAGGGAATGAAAAAGTAAAATTTAATTTGAACGATACTATAAACCCTCCTTCTCTAAATGAATCTTGTTGTATGATTGGTTTACCTAAACCAAATATGGATGATTATGTAATGAATATTTCTTCTACTAACCCACTTGATAAATGCTCTATGGAAAGTCCTGCCTCTTGTGCTAAATAGGTTGGAGTTGCTACAAATTCAAGGGTCAAAAAGCAAGTAATTGAGGAGGAAATTAAAACTCCAAAGTTAGAACCTAAGCCACCTCCTCTTAACTTGAATAGAGCAAAAGAAGAAAAGATTGAGCCAAAAGGAACTTTGAAGGCCATTGGACAAAGCCTCAAGCATCATACTAAGAGAAAATGGATAGCAAAGATAGTTATTCAAACTCTCGTCAAGCCTCCTTGTGTGGAGAGTATGAAAAGGAGTCGAGCTAATGACTTTAAACAAGCGCTTTGTGGGAGGCAACCCACATTTTAATTTTTGAGTTTCTTTTTTTTTAGTTTCATTGCTTTTGGTTTTGTTTTTATCTTTAATTTTAGTTGATTTCTTAAGTTATAGGTTTGATGAGTGTTTCCATATGTTTTATAGGTAAATTCCCATGTGCCCAAGGTTATATAAAAGGATGAAAATGAAAGGAAATCAAAGAGAATAAAAAAAACTACAGAACATTTTAAAGAAAAGTGAGTTCCAGCGGCAAGCACGGACAACCCATGTCATAGGACATGGCCGTACCTCACTCCAAGACCAAACACTCCCATCCCGTGCCAGCAAACATGGGTAAAATCCAAAAGTTTTGGGATTCCGGCGTGAAGCACAGCTAAGCCGTGTCTGCCACCACGCTCGTGCTTATAGTTTTGGGCAAGAACTTCCTTCCCGTGTTTCTGAACACGGGGCTTTCTCCAGGGAATTTGAGCATCCAGCCTGAAGCACGGTGGTGCTTCGGACCCAGTTCAATTTTTCTTTTGATTTTTCACCTTTTTCCCCCTGTGTTCATTCTGTGCTTCATGGTTCTCTTTGCTCGTGTCTTTTTCACTGCATAGTTATGCTCTCTTCTCCCTCCTTCCTTCCATTTACCCAGCCAAGATTGATGTGTATTTTTGCAAGTGCACGAATCGTTCAAGTAATAAAGTGTACAAAAGTACAGATATCGAACCCACAAGGAATGGCGTTACTAAGTACCGAAATTGACTAATCCTAATTTTATTTGAAAACCCAATTGTTGAAATTGTTTAAGAGGCAAATTAACTTAAAAATAAACGCAAATAACACAATTGAATGTTGTTCACAAATGATTAAAAATGCTAAGGCATTTGATTTCGCTAAATCAATTCAATCTAATTTCAAGTCATGTTATATGAGAATCAAAGCTAAAAGTGATGGTTGAAAAACCCAAATTTATCTAATAATCTCTCTCGAGTTATATTAGAATTACTTATCTAAGAAAACCAACTATATTTCTATGAAGATTTAATCACAAACAAGCACATTGCGATTTATGGAATTTCTAGAATAACCACATACATCATGCATTAGGTCTCACACTCGCATTCAACATACGGTATTTATTACAAGAAGCATTCATTACACATCTCCTCTCGATCTCAATATAATGCAATAAATCATCTAAATCTTGGCCAGAAATTTACAAGCATTAAGCATGGAAATAAATACTCAACTTGAAAACAATGAACTCATATAAAAATAACAAAAGAAATCAGATTTTCTTGATTCAACTACATCATAGCCTTAGCAAAAACAAATTAGTTCATAATGGAAATAAGAATAAACATTATCTCAATTGAATCCATGAATACAAAATTGGAATAAACTATAGAAAATAAAAGCTAAGGAGAAGAGATGATGAACTCTTGAAGATGAACACTTGGCAGCATCAAT
The DNA here is from genome assembly GCA_037074535.1 of Gleditsia sinensis. Classification (NCBI taxonomy): domain Eukaryota; kingdom Viridiplantae; phylum Streptophyta; class Magnoliopsida; order Fabales; family Fabaceae; genus Gleditsia; species Gleditsia sinensis. The sequence goes on from CM073467.1 coordinate 8,946,549, forward strand.
GGTGATAATCCTTCAAGATTCTCCAAGCTTTCTCTCCAAAATTGCTTTCTCTCCTCCAAAAACACCTCAAACCCAGTCCTCTCCAAGCTTTCTCTCCAAAATAGATCTAGGGTTTTTGGGGCAATTTTGGAACAAAACAACATAAAAATTGTGTTTTCAGACGAAACTTGCCGACGGCAAAATTATTCTGGCCGCGGCGAGATTTCTGGAAAAAAAAATAAAATATTGGATCTCAGGTTCTCACCGGCGGCGAGGTTTGCATCTGCCAAAACTCGTGCTCTCTATAAGATTCTCGCCTCCCTTTCTGTAAGATTTTCACCGGCGGCGAGAATTGCAAATTTTGAAACTTTGTTTTTCATTGAAATTTGTCCCAAACTTCTCCAAAATTATGATTTTACCTGAAATTGCACTTTAAACACGAAATACCCGTGAAATGACATTTGTGGATTAAATAATCAAATAAACACAATTTTCACACAAATATCAACATTTAAATCATAACAAAAATGCAATAATTTGACTCTTATCAAAGCTCCACTTCAGAGTCCCTCTCCCGTAACCTCCTATCTCCTTCTCCATACCTAAAATCTCGTCCCTTGTTCTGTGTTTTCACCCATTCCCCACACCTAGAAAATTTCCACCAACATTCTCCCATAACCCAAAAATCCCTTCCCTCTATAACCCGAAGCCCCCTTTCCTCCCTACCATTTCCCTACTTCTACATCCCCAAAATTTTCTCCCTCTTTCGTGCCCTCATCTCCATCCTAAATCCCAACCTTCCCAAACCCAAAAAATCCTCTCCTGAACATTCTCGGCCTATTCGCTCTGCAACCATTCTAGTACCCACTCCTTCCCGTTCACTCTAGCCAACCCGAAGCCCTTGTAACACACACATACCCAGAAAATCCTAATCATCCCATGCCCTCCATCCTTGCACCCAAATTCAATGTTCAACCCACACCCTTTATCCCTACACCAGCAACCGGAAGCCCCAATTCCACATTCCACTACAACACCTCATACTACATTGCATTGCTATATGTTCTTTGCTGCATCTCCAACAAACCTCTATCCAGGTATTTTCTGATTTCATGCCATTTGTTTAAATTTTTGGATTAGACATTCTGAATTGGTGAGTGCACTAGTTTAAATTTCTGAATTGGTCTGTTTTGCTTTCTGCGATTAAGCTTTAATCTACTGGATTTGCTGCATTAAACTTTCTAGTCTTTGATTGTCTTACATTGACCTTAATTGTTGCCAAATTTCCGCAGTTGATAACCAAGTAATTCTAGATAAATTTTTCCTCATTATATAGGTTTTCATGTTGCTTGATGTTTTAATTTATTTATCTCAGTCTCTGAATTGGAATTCCCTTCCCATTTTTAGACCTGCTGGATGGTTTATCTGTATAAGTTTGGTTTATCTGGTTATAGGGAATCCTACACTTTGGTATCATATTTATTGAATCTTCTGAGTGCTGGTTGTCACTCTTGTTGGTTATTGCTTAACTTCCTCATTACACTAAATTGCCTGCCATCAATTCTCTACTCTTAATTTAGCTGAGTGCATTCATTTAAGAATATATGTTATACACTAAAGGCTTAATTGGCCTAGTTTTGGGATGCATAGATATTGAATTCTGCTGGTTAAAGTAGGGTTCTTGTTGTAATTTGCTGCTGATAAATCATTAGTTGAAATATTGCAACACTACAATTTCTCTGGACTTTAACATCTGCTTTCTGTATTGTTTTTCCTAGCTTTGCACTGCATGAGGCATATGTTTACATCTGCTTGTTGCTATTTATCCTGCACCTTGGATTATATGTTTTGTTGAATTTTTAGCTTTTCAAATACCTGATTTGTCTATAATTAGATTCTCTGTTATTAAGTTGCCTGGTTAAGCTGAAATTTTGGTATAGCTGAAATTGAAATTAACCAGCTGAGTTTATTGGTTTTTGTTGGTAATCCTCTACTTAAAGTTTATCCTACACATTACATTGATTTTATATACCTATGAATTTGCAGTGTTCTTGCAATTGCAATTTGAACGGAATCTTGAATTGATCAATCCATCCTTATAGAAGTTAGAATTTGAAATTGGCCTTTAAATTTATAGGTTGCTAAATATTTTCTATTAGCTTCTGATTTTTGCATTACTTAAGTTGTTAGACAATTTCTTTCTCTAATTAGTGCATTACTCCTAGATTGTTTTGATAACTTGCACTCTGCTGACTGAGATATAAAATGGCATTAATTTCTTGATAACCATGCTTTGAGCTCTAATTCAAAATTGCTACATTGCTTAAATTTGACCTACCTGTTGCCGATGAAAGCATTGTACAGTGGGCACTTAAGCCAGAACTCACCTCTACCTCCTTCAGAAGACCAGTAAGCAAGTAAGTTACTTCTTCCTTTGCCTGTACTTTCATTATTATTGACATTGAGGACAATGTTAAGTTTAAGCATAGGGGAGTAAACTTTAGGCTTGTGGTTTTCACTGATTGAATTTTTAGTCATTATTGGCTTAATCTCTCTTGTATCATTGTAAAAAATCACATAGTTTGTTGTTTCAGAGATAGACTGATGTAATATAGGTTAATTTTAGCTCATGAACATGTGATGCACAATAGGATATGGAATAGGTAGTTTAAATTTTAGTCTCTCTCTTTTAGGATTAAACCTCTAATTTTTCAAAAAATATCTCTCCTATTGTGCTGTGAATTGTATACCTTTATTGATTTTTAACACTGAGAGTACGAAGGCTGGGATGTGAAAAATGAGAATATAAAACCCAAAAAGTTTTCACTTTGATTACCCCTTCAAGGCACCAAAAAGGCCCTAGTATGAGTATCTAGCTGCTTTTACCCTAGTGAGATGGAGCATAAAATGCACTCACTGCATATTTCTATAAAAGAAAAAAAATGAAATGAAATAGACAAAAGAAAAAGAGAAAAGAAAAATGATCAGAAATAAAAGAAATTGAGTGAGAAAAATAGAAATAAGAGTAAGGCAACATAGGGAGATCTAAAGGATAAGGTGGCCTACTTGAGTGTCTAAAAATCAATTTGATGCATACATTCAATGGTAACGATAGAAGCAAATATATAATAGGAGAATTTTGGTTTAGTTTTAGAAGAACAAAGACTATATGATAAATGTCTATTCATATATCTATTGTGTACACACTGATTGAGTGAAAAATTACCTGCATTGTACTTTTCTACCCTCTAGAATTTATATGCATCATCTCCCTTCCTACTTATATGACATGTTATTTGCTTGACAAGCAAAGGTTTAAGCATGGGGGAGTTGATAACCGGGAAAATTGGGTATTTAATGGTTATATTTTATCTCCTAATTAGTAGTAAACTTTTGATTATTTCCCTGCATTTGATTATGCTTTGCTTTGGATACTGCTTTGGTTTGTTTTATGTTTGTAGGAGAGCAAAAGTGGCCAAGAAGCAAGGGAAAACACTCATGAGAGGAGCCATATGGACTTAGAACATGCTGAGCAGGAAGCAAAGATTCAACCCTGAAGAAATTGGTGAGAAAAGATACTTGCAGCCTTTAACACGGCTAGATCGTGCTCTATGTGAAAAGTGGAGAATTTCTCAAATTTTCAGCCTGAAGCACAGCCAGGCCATGTCATGAAGCATGACCATGCTTCGTGTCCATACACCATGTGATTTTTAGTGTTTTAAGCAGCCAGGTTGTTATAAATACTTGGGGAAACGTAGCCAAGACAAGGAAGACACATTCATACTCACTTTTACTCAATTTTAGGTTTAGGAAACACCATTAGATTATGTTTAGAGTAGGATTAGAGTTTACTTTCATGTTCTTAGGTTATATTTGAGATTGATTCAGCATTGTATCTCTATTACATTCTGCAAACCAGGTTATATCTTTCTATTCTCCACCTACTTCTTCTTTTACTCCTTTCTTTTAGTTTGTATTGAACTTTAATGGTTTATTTAATGAATATGCTTTTCATTTCTATTTCAATTATGCTTGAGTAGATTTGATCTAGGGTTTTGGTAAACCCACTTATGCTAAGATGATACTGAACTATTCAATTGATTGTTGGAACCCTAATTGTATTATTCATGGTTAATTAGGATTGATTATTATGCATTGATTGTATGAGTTGATGAATGTCTGGCAAACGTTTTATAACGGCTTCAGATATTAATTGATGAACTGAAAGGTGAAAATTAATACCGAAACCTAATAGTTAATTAGGGATATCTTAATCATGAAAGTAGTGTAAGGTTCTCTAGGAATGAATCAATTAGTAGGCACGAGAAAACTGATTAATTGTATTCCATGGTTGGCATAGAACTGAATGGAACTTGGTTAAACTAAGAACCACGAAAGTAGGAAATTGGATTAAACTAGGTACGATTAGTAATGCTTGAAAGAGGTTTCTAGTTAATTAAGGCTAAACCATCCCTAATTACCTAGATAATTGCAATTAGAGGTACATGTTGAATGTTGAATTAGTTTAAGGTTCTCTAGGAATGAATTAATTAGTGGGCACGAGAAAACCGATTAATTGTATTCCATGGTTGGCATAGAACTTAATGGAACTAGGTTAAACTAAGAACCATGAAAGTAGGGAATTGGATTAACCTAGGTACGATTAGTGATGCTTGAAAGAGGTTTCTAGTTAATTAAGGCTAAACCATCTCTAATCACCTAGATAATTGCAATTAGAGGTACATGTTGAATGTTGAATTAGTTTAAGGTTCTCTAGGAATGAATCAATTAGTGGGCACGAGAAAACCAATTAATTATATTCCATGGTTATGATAGAACTTAATGGACCTAGGTTAATTTAAGAACCACAAATGTAGGCAATTGGATTAATTTAGGTACGATTAGTAATGCTTGAAAGAGGTTGCTAGTTAATTATGGCTAAACCATCCCCAATTACCTAGATAATTGCAATTAGAGATACATGTTGAATGTTGAATATCGTAAGTATGGTAAACCCTAACCATAGGCCTTTATTAGTTGGATTACTTATTAGTTTAATTGTAACAAACTCTCACATCAAATTACATTGATTTAACTAGCATACTTCATAAAGTCTAGTAGTTGACACTGTTCTCTATAGGATATGATCCGTACTCGCTGGACTAGCTACAACTACACCATGCGCTTACAGTTATTTATAAAACAGACACAACACATGCATCTCATCACTATCTCAAGCATGCATCTCATCAACATATTCATCACTAACATCATGCTCACCATCATCATCAAATCACTTAACAATCATGTAACAATGTATACATCGTACATCTAATCATCATGCAATGATACCATAATGTATGCATCATACTCCCTAATTATCCTCATCACCTAAACAATAAGGTTATTCATCCAACAAGTATGTTACTAACATCATGCTTGTCATCATCATCACATCATTTAACAAATATGTATTAATACATTTACCATCATGTGACAAGGCATACATCATATCTTCTAATCTTCATACATTGATATACTAGCATTGGTATCAAATCAACATGCATCTCATCCATACATTGCACATATATCTTATATAAAATTCACTTACATATATCTCATAATAAAATGATGGAATTAACACTACAATGCATCATACATATATCTCACACACATCTCATCTATATGCATCTCATCAATACATTATGCATACATCTCACACACATCTCATCTATATACATCTCATCAATGCATCATTAAAAAGGTATTTATTTGTATTTTGGATCCCCATATCATCATCCATTCATTAGAGTTCATTTAGAGCCTTCAAAAAGCAAAACAGAGCAATTCCAGCCTCAAGCATGACCTGGCCGTGTTTCGCGTTGCAAACTTGCGACTAGCCTGACCTTCCATCACTTTTTAGGACATAACTCCCTCATTCAACTCCTATTAAGGTGATTTTGGTTTCTATGGAAAGATAAGACAACTATCTACAACTTTTATGTTTACCACGTTAACAAATGTTAACCCGAATTAAGTATAAAAGTGTTCCGAAATCAACATCATGATTATGCACGTTAAACTGACCTATCTCTACTCGTTGTGGTATAACTCTCTCACAGGAGATCTGATTGAAGTGATTCTAGAGGGATTTTAACGATAAGACATAGATCTATAACCTTTATGTTGAACATATCTTTTAATTTGACAAAAATTAGGAAATTTAGACACATATATTTAGAGCATTGAATTTCATCCATCTAAAGCCAGATTTTAACACAAAACATGTATCACATATGCATTCAAATCTTTGCTCTACATGGATATTCATATGATCATTCCAATATATGCATAACCTCCTCCAACAACAGCAACTTACAAGTATACATACACACATATATGAACATATATCATCAAGATTTCAAGATTTCAAGATTTCAAGCTTCATAGTAGATTAATGTTAAACCTACCCCAAGAATTCCTTGGTTTCCTTCTTCTTGTACACTTTCTTATCTTCTCCTTCCTCCCACAATCCTGCAATTCCATCATCAAAACCACCTATTGGGAGCTTATAAAGAAGACAAGAAATGATTTAAGGCTGATTCATAGAGAAACCACCTTGGATCTTCCTTCTTGTTGCCTTTCTCTTTCTCTCTCTCCTTCTTCCTTCTTCTTCTTGGCTGCATTTTTCTGCCATAATTCCTCTTGGTTGACTTCCTCAAGAAGTCATCTAGATAATATATTAAAATAATATTCCTTCTAGAAGCCAACTTCTCCATGCCAACTATGTCCCCAAACTGAAAAAATATTTACAAGTTTGCCATTCCAATAGATTGGGACAAACCCCTTGACTAAGGCCTTATTAGGCTTTCTCCAATTCCCTAAATGGTTTAATTCCTCTTTTAAGAAGATGCCAAAGGGCATTGAGATTAAACTAGAAACATATGTCTAACTCATTTCTTGTTGTTCGGATCTAAATCCAAAGAATTAGGGAATTACACTTTCTCTCCTTCTAGATTTCCCTTTTTCCATTTAGTTACTTTATAATTTTCTAGGGTTTCTTCAATGTTCCATTTCATTCTCTTGCCTTCCCTTCACCATTAAAAATTATTTTTCTATTTATTGGAAATAAGAATCGGGGGAAGTTACATTTCTCCCCCCCTAAAAACAAATTTTGTCCCCAAAATTCAGAGCTTACCTGCTCTCAAAGAGTTGAGGATACTTCCTTTTCATGATATCTTCCCTTTACCATGTATCTTCTTATTCTTCATCATCCACCTGAAGTCCATAATGGGAGATATTTTTAGGATCACATGATCCCCATCATGAAAATGTAGCAACTTTCTTCTTTTTAGAACAACTTTTCTGTCGACTTTAGTTTTTCCCCAATCCATGCCCAATAATATCCATACAATCCAAGGGTAAACACATTAAATCCACTACAAACAACCTTTAATACTTCATAATGGGACAATTTAAACTTACCAAAAAGATAATTACTCTTCCCCTGTGAGTGTCATCATAGCTTGTATTTAGTTAGAGGCTTATTTTACTTCAATACTGCTCAACATAAAAGCTAACCCTTTCCTCTGTTGTCGTTGACTGGCCTTGTTTCATTTCTGGGTACATAATGTTGTACTAGATGTTCCTCTTTCCCACAACGATGACAAGTGGCTTGTCTGGTATAATATGGTTTATTTCCATGTGGTTGTCCATACTTTCCACATCTGTTAGTCAGATTTAGATTCCATTTCTATAGACTTTTGACCTTCTATAACATCCTTCCCTCCTGTCAGAGGTTAAAGTCTTCCTCTTTCTCTTACATAAAGTATGCCTCTCCCTTTCTTCCTCTACTACTTTTAGGTTCTTTTCCAATAATCAGCATTTGTTGATCAAGGGATAAACTCCCGTATTTCCAATGTGACCATAGTACTCCTAATCTTTGGGTTCATACCTACTTCAAAATTTACTACTTCCAGGCTTCATCTGAATTATACCTCAGAGCAAGTCAATTCTAGGTAACCGTAGGGGTGGATGGTTATCTATATCAATCTAAGGATGTCCTGAGTAAGCATATGGCTATGTTGTGTAAGGTAGCATATAGTGTAAGTAAGGAAATTACTAATGTTTCCTATCTGTATACTTAAGTGGTGTAATGACTACTGTAAAATATTTAATCCACTGTTGAGCCTGATCACCTTAATAGTGGCTGACCTTTTTTCAATTAATACAGTAGATGATGGCACCACTAAGAAGAAATCTGACGAGTAGTGCGGAAGCTACCTTACATGACCTGACTATAGCTATTTGAGACCTGATATCTGCCATGATCCAAATCTTAGATATATGCTGAACAATAATAATAACAATGATGGTGTGATTGGAAGGAACTAAAGGAATGTAGGGGAATGGTTATAGATAGGCAGAATTTATAAGGACTCAGTCCCTTTGTTTATGGGCGGGTATGACCCCATAGTAGCTGAACGATGGTTGATAGAATTAGAAAATATTTTTGAAGTCTCAAACTATTTCGATGGACAGAAGGTTACTTCCTCTATATACATTCTGAAGGGGGAAGTTAAATACTCGTGGAGTGGAGCCAAGGAGTTGCTAAATCATCAAGGTAGACATATTACATGGAAGGTGTTCCGAGACACGTTTTAGGATAAACTTTTCCCCAGCAATGTGAGGACCTAAAAGGAAATTGAATTCCTTCAACTTGAATAAGGCAACTAGACTATTGAGTAATATATGGATAAATTTGATACCAACTATGTAAGAGCCAAACTTTTTTCTTGGTACTCTCAGTTTTATATTAATTATACTGCAAATAAAATTCTCTTAAACTTTACTAAGCCGTATAGATAAATAGTACATATTTTATATCATCACTTCAAAAGAAGTTACATCAATGTTAGGTTATATAAGATTAACACTAGGTACTACTCATGGGATGAAAACAAAGAAGTACCAAGGATTACTCTTTCAAAAGATACATTGGGGTTACACTACATAATGTACATTCTACTAGTTAGGCCCTGCCTAGAACCTTACCCCTGTGGTGCATGAAGCGGAAGAGGGGATGGTGCTGGCATGGGAATCTCTACCACGTTCGCTATCATCACCTCCTACAGGACGGTGAACTGGCCCAAGAAAGGCATGTCCACCATTCATACATCTAACACCAGCATCAAAAGGACGATAGGCATCTTAGTAATTATTATCTAAACACATCACCAAAATTAATGAGAATAAAATCTCAATAGGTCTAACATTAACATTTAATAATGAGAATAAAACCAAGTGGCATGTTTAGTTGTATAGTCTAAAAAAACAATTTTCAATGTCATAATCAGTACATATAATATAATTAATTGAAATGCATACAATATACATGAATCAATCACTTTTCTATTACTCATATATCACCATCACTTGGTCGAAGTGGCCATATACCCTTGGTTCACTCAAGGCTAATAGGGCATCCCTTATCTGGTACTGTCTCATAGCCATATGATCCCGTTAGGTCATCTTACCACCACAAGATGCCGCATGTCGCCAGGCCACCTTGCCACCATAAGGGTCATCCCATTAACTTCATCTCAAGATAGGTGTAGAAAATTCACATTACACCATCACATAGGTCACTCGTGCTTTAAGCATTTACTTCATGTGCATATCATACATCCTTTAAAATTATGCATCTCATGAATGTACAATTTACCTAAGGACTATACATACATTTCCCTATGCAACTCACCTTTATATTAATCATTAATGTAATATGCCAATATCACACGCTTGTCTCACCCACATGCACCTCATCCATACACCATGCATATATTCCATAGACATCACATCTAAATGTATAGCCCTCAAATAATGTAGCATGCATACATTTCACATGCATTTTTTATAAGTAAAAGATGAATTTAACACCATATCACATTATTAAAAACTATTTAAAAGTGACTTGGCCCCTCCCATTGCCTTCCCTTCACTTGAGTTTAATTTGGGCTTTCAAAAATCAACAAAAGATATTTCAACCTTAAGCATGGCCTGGCCATGTCACAAAGCATAGCCGTGCTCTAGCTAAGAAAAATTATGTTCCAGCGTGCAACACAGCCTAGTCATGCTCTGAAGCATGGCCATGTTACAGCTCCCCTCTAGAACACACCCTACCTATTTTTATCACCACGACAAAAAGGACCTATAGAACCTAGCATGGCCTAGCTGTGTCATCAAGCATGGTCGTGCTAGGTGTCCATGTCCATAAACACAGCTTTTTCAAGCTCTCGTCCCCACGAGTCTAACAGTTCAAACTGTTTGTCAATTGGAGGTCCATAGTTTAAGATATGAGGATTTAAAGGTAGAGGGTTCCAAACTTGCGAAAGGGGAAGAGAAAGGAGCTTCTGGTAAAGAAGAGGGGTCTAGATCATGTAAAATTGAGCCAACATTGTGACACCAACTTCCACCATCACAACACTAGACACATTTGGCATCGCGATGCTAACTTCTACTATCGTGACATTGGACTCGTCTGATGCTGCAATGCAAACTCTTAGGACCATAACTCCAGAATCCATTTAGAATTTGGGAAATCATCCAACAAAAAAGTTGTAGCCTTTTCTCTTACCTTTCTATACCCACTTGAATCACATTAATTGAAGTTCATATGAAGGATTTATTCCCAAAATTGTGAGAAAATGTCCAGATCACACCACACCTTTATTTTACGATTTTTGCCCATTATCACTCTTGTTTCGGTATAATTAACAAAAGTTCCCAACATAGAAGTTATAGCCATATGTCTTAAATTTCCATAGAAATTTGAATCACATCATTTGGATTCCATTTAGATAGTTACACATAAAACAATGAACAAAGGTCTGAACCATCCTGAAGCCTCACCTTTTTCTCAACTTCATCACTTTGACTTGTTTCCATCTTGCCTCCAAAACTTCCAAATTCAATTCTTAAACAAATAAAATAAAAATAAAAAATACTCTAATATAAAAATAGCTCGAAATTGATTAAATGATAAGAATATGAAACCATAACATTTCATATTCACATTAGAAAACAACATATGCAACTAAATTCGAAAATATTACACTAAAACCATAAATTTTCTTAGTAAAACTTTAAATAACATGAATCATATGAAAATATATATTTATTTGTATTATCAATAAATAATACTCACCAGGTAAAATAAAAATTATTTAGAGCCAAACACAATTACTTTAAGAAAATCATAATCATTTAAAATAGAAATACATTGTTCATAGCAAAATATAGTTGTTTAAAAACTATAGGATATTACAAACAGTCTCTTCACAAGTCTCCTCTTCAAACTTTATTGAAAGAAGACTTCATTTTCTTTGTAACTAGAGAGGGTGATAATGATGAAAACAAAGCCAATGAAGGTGATAAGGGCATCTCTTCTCCCGAAGTAGTACTAAAGCAACCCGCTAGCCTATTAAGATAAGCTCTAAGTGCTCTTCTTCCTCACGTAAGGGTAAAAATTCAAAGAGAAAGAAAATTGATGTGTGCTTAATTAAGTATGATTTTAATACCTTTAAACTTAAATTTTTATATTTAAATAAAATATGATTTAGAATTAGCTTAGTTCTTTTGTGTTGTAACATCAAAGGAAGAAGAAAAGAGGAGAAAAAGATAAGATATTCATGTAAAAAATGTTGAATTATAGTGATTCCAAACCTTTTATCACTAATTAGACTGTAAATCTCTTATACAAACCCCAATTGATGTGATTCAATTGCATATGGGAATTTAAGAAAATAATCTACAACTTTCATGTTGAGCACTTTAGCAATTTTGGAGAAATTAGAGCGCTACGATGCTCGAAAATCCAAACCATGGTGCAGCAAGTTGAATCTTAACCTTTTTTTCACAAATTGGAGTATATCTCTCCCATATTATCTCCGATTAAGGTGATTCTAGTAGCTATGGAAAGTTAGGGAACTAAGCTACAACTTTTATGTTGACCACTTTTGAAAATTCTGAAAATATCAAAGTGTCATGGAACTTGGAAATTAGCATTGCGGCATTACATAACCTATTGATGGAGTTGTCTGTACCGCTACAGCCCTTATTGTCACAACACAAATTTTAATGTATTTTTTATGGTTTTTTTACTCCAGTTGAAGCCCAAAAGCCTAAGAACTGACCTAAAAGTAATCCTAATTCATTTAGGACACTTCAATCTATAAATAAGAGGGAAAGAAAATAGAAAAAGGGCATCAAAAGATCAAAGGATCCAAACATCCAATCATCAAACTTTCAAGCAATCCTTTCTCTTGTTTTCTTAGATTTTCTTATGATCCTACGTGGCTAATTTCCTTTTTGTTAGTTGAAAAAGATTGAAACCTCAAGAATCTTTTATGTATTGTGAGATTTGGATTAGTGTTTAATTGTTCAATTTTAATTGAGTATTAATTATTCATCTGTTTTTCTTCTCCTTGATTGTTCATAAGATTGCTAGGGGATCCACTAATGTATTGTTTGTGTCAATCTATTGTTGAATCACAATTCAACAAAGTTTTGATCACTATGATTTAAGAGGAAAATAGGATTAATAATTGTTTGATTATGAATTATTAAACCTATGGTGAATGATTATCTAGATTAAATACAACCGATGTATTTGTGTTGTTTAGCTCTATCAGTTTCTTTAATTTTTCATGTCATTAATAAGTTAAACTTTAACGATGTCCTAAGGTTACTTATTGACTAGGATTAATTAAGGCAATTGTTATCTATTGACTAAACCTAAGGAGGAACAGGGATAATATCCCAATAGTAGATACTTAATTTAAGATTGATTATGTTGTCAATGATCAATGTAATTCTTTAATGATGGATATCAACCAAAAACCAATTCTTGCATCACTAATCACTCTCTTATTTTCTTATTTACAATTATTTGCTTTTACTTGACAAATTTACTTTCAAAAATTAAATCACTTTCTATTTTACAAAAGGTAATACCAATCTCTATGGGATCAACCCTTACTCCCATTACTACATGTTATTTTTAAGGTAAGGTATTTATTATATTTGGTGTACTTGCAATCGTACCCACCAAAACTGTTGCTACTAAAGTTCCTCATAAAAGCAAGAAAGATGAAAGAGAAATAACAAGAAAAAGAAGGTGTTCTCTAATACTCTTTTGAAAAGGCCTATGGTAAAACTATTAAACTTTCTTTCTTTCTTTTCTCCTTTGTTTTTTGGATGTATTGCATTATAATTAGGTAACTTGACTAACTAGTTTCATTCTCTCATTAAGATAAAAAGAAAAGAATTGAAGCCCTTGACACCATAGCCAACATTCTTACTCAGGTTGATGTGGCTTAGCAACTATAGAAGAGTCAGCTCCCTTGGCTAATGAAAACTTGGCTATAGGAAAGTGTTGCAACACCAAGGTCTCTAGCTCCAATTGTAACAACTCCATTTTTTTACATATATATATATATGTAAAATTTCACAAAGTCATTATCTCTTTACTTCTAACTATTTAACTCATAATAACATTCAATTAAATTAACCAAGCATAATTAAGGTTTATGGTATACCATTAACACTGATACAATTTTGGATTCACATACACATCATTAATTAAAAAAGTCCATACAAAAATCTAACAAATATATGTCTACATCTTATTCATCCATATTGACCAGTTTTGGGGATACGGTTGTGGGTGGTTGCACCTTCACCGAGATCTTAGCCAACTCGACCCAACGTATGCTAAAATCCAATCATAGAGAATATTTGCATATTTAGTCTTCTAAACAAGATATGAAAATATAGTGAGAATTAAATCTCAGCATGTTCAACAATAAATCATAATTATCATCAATATAGCTAATCATGTCATGTTCATCTGTATATGCTACAGCAAATACCTTATGTTACATGAATACACCTTATCTATGCACATAAAAATCATGCAGTAATGAAATATACAGCATGAATAATTATTTTCTTAATATTATATCATGGCTATCAACTTATTTTCATATCAAGTTACTCCGGTTAGAGTAAGTACTTTCTATTCTCTGGTACAGGCTTTTCTCGCTCCATTTGACATGGTCCACTTTCTCTTTCTTTTCTCAATAGCATAATTATAGCCATGAGTAGGGCATCTCCTACAGGTGCACCACACGGACTGTCATGTGACCGTGCTCATCTCTTTTCTTTTCTTTTCACATTAATAGCCAAAAATATGATTTCAATAACAAATATGTTCATTATACTCACATGCCATAATTTATAATCAGAGCATAATCATTATGAAAAATGATTGGTAAAATGCAATCATGCCATGAAAATAATTGTTTTTAAATATCACTTTATAATATATTTTCATGTCAAAATTACACACTTAAGATGGTAAGGAGTTTCATCTGTCACTAATTAGAGCATAACTCCTTCATTTTAACTTCGATTAAGGTGATCTTGGTGTCTATTTAAAGCAAAGACAATCCTCTCAAAACTCTTATGTTTAATATTTTAGTGAAATCGTAAGTAATCGTGGTGTTATTACTCCCTCAAATTGAATGTTATTTCTTTCCAAGTAGATTCTGACCTCTACTTACTAATTTTACCATATCTCCCTCCTATGGAGTCTAAATTGAGTCATTCTAATGACTAAAAATTTGTGAGTCAGATATATTGTTTTTCTGTTAACCATTTTTTTAAATTCCCTACAAATTATTCCCAAAAATTCAAACACATAAGCTTACCTAACAGATTCTTCCCTAGTTAACTAGTTTCTGACCACTGATTACTAATCTAACCATATCTCCCTCATATATCTATATTTTGTATGTTAACTATTTCTTTTAATTCCATACATATTTTGCCCACAAATTCAAACACATAAGCATTCTTAACAGATTCTTCCCGGGGTAGCTAGCTTTTGACCACTTCTTACTAATCTTACTATATCTCCCTCATATTAAATGTAAATTGAGTGATTTTGTGCCAAAAACTCCATGACACAAATATCTACATCTTTTATGTTGATCATTTTTTTTAATTCCCAATTGATTCTTCCCAAAATTCCAAAAATAAAAGCTTCCCTAGTTACTCTAAAATCCAGTTTTCAAACCAAACCCTTTCTAAGATTCTAGTTCATCATTTGTTTACGTCTTTTTCTATTTTCTTCCTAATTTACATCTAACCATAAGATTACTCATTTCAAAATTTTAATTAGATTCCTTACACTTAATTTAACATATTCAATCATCCTCTTCACAAGAAAATAGAAAATCAATCTAACCATATCCCATCAATTTTTCACCACATTTGAATATACATAAGAGCAATACAAAATCATAAAATTTTACCACCTATAGCCATACCTATGCAGAACCTTCTACACCAACCTAAGTATTCAAATATAGATCACATGCAAGATCAACATATAACATGATATAACAACATCCATGGCCAATCATCAAAGTAGCAAATATTGTAAATTTAATCAAAGTTCTAGGAACAAAATCCCATATAAATGTTATAAATTTAATAGCTTTTCTTCAGAAAAAGATATTTTTAAACCTACCTAAAGCTCTCCCTAACTCAATTAGTGAATTTTTTTTTCTTGTTTCCTCTTGAAGGAAGTGGCAAGATTTCTCCCTTCCCTTAGCCTTTCCAATAGCTTAAATAAGAGAGGGAAGGTGAGTTTTGACTCCTAAAGATGAAGAGAAAAGATAGATTCAAGTGGAGATTAAGCTAACTTACCTTAAGTACTTAATCTTCTAGACTTCGCCTTCTTTTTGCTTCCTTTCTTCTCTTCTCTTTTTCTCCTTTCCTCACTCTACCTTGATTTTGTTTTTTCTCTCCTTCACATGGATGAAATTATAATGTTATAAAGGTGATTTTTGCTTAAATAAATTATAAAGTGGTCCTCCTTTCATAATCATGGGTTTACCTTATCACAATTAGGATGCACTTGGTTGCTTTTTGGGGGAAGACAACTCATATTCTTGTCTTCCTCTCCCTTAGTCAAGATATGGATAGCAAAAAGAGATTTGTATTTGAAAATCATGATAAAATGTTCTTAAGACAAGGGATAAGGTCCCTTTGATTTAGGGATTCATTTCCTTTTTCTTTTGTCTCACTCAAGTATGACAAGTTTACCTTTCTAAGTGGGAAATTTCCAGCCCTTGAGTCTTCCTTGCTTGACTAAAATTATTTGTGTAGGATAGGGATATTTTGTCCTAATGCCATGTATTATTACCTACTATATCATCATATGGCTGGTTGAAATTATTAGTGTAAGATATAAATGTTTTGTCCTAATGCCATGTGACTTAATCTTGATTATTATTATACTACTATTAAATCACATTGTTCTTATTTTCCCTCTTGGATTTGGGCTTATTCTTTACCATTTCCTTTGCTTTGGCTAAAAATTTACATCTCATGGAGGGCTTGGTCACATTTTCATGATTTTTGGGCTATCGGTCCAACTTCTATATCCTAGTCTAGGTCTATGTTATATCTCTTGGTTGGATTATCCAATTGACTTGCTAGAAACTCATGTGAAGTGGAAAAACAAACTCTATGAAGTGTCCATAGGTGAAGGCCCAATGTATGGGTGGAGATATTTAACTTAGGAACTCTAGCTCTTGAATTAGGAAAAATTACCCTAATCCAATCTTCTTGAAATTTTAAGACTTTTACTTAATTCCAAAAATATATCTTCCTTACCCAAGAATTTTGCCTCTCTTTAGGATGTTATTTCTAATTTTTCCTATTAGGCTTTCTCTCTTTACCTATTTCCTTAATGTTAGAAACATTTTCTATGCATACACATTAGGTGAAGAATTTCTAAGGCTTATATTTTTTTCTTATATATCGAAAAATTGTTTAATAAGTGTTATTTCCTTAATTAAATATTTATGTACCTTTATTAATAAAATAAACAAAAAAAGGGATGTTACACCAATGTCTCTCAAAACCTTTATAGGAGTAAAAGGAAAAAATTGCCCTAATACTAGTAAAGAAGTAAATTAATCTCCTCAAACAAGTCTTTGGGTAAAAGATAAAGAGAAAAAGCTGGATTAGACTTAATCAAACCTTGTTGATCCCATGGGTAAACTTTTCTTTGATTATTAGTCTCTTTAAAAATTTATAAGTTAACACTTCGCAAACTTCTTTATACAAATGTTGGTCATCGACTACTAAAGAGGAGTCCTCTAGTAGCAGTGCTCATATAGAGGGAGCATTAGATATAATTAAAGCCTATGAGTTTACTTGTAGTGTTTAACTCATTTATCCCTTGAACTCTTATTCTTTTAGTACTTACTAACATATTAAAACATGTTTACTATAGGCATCACAAACTACCAGGTTATGTTTGGTTTTCTTAATGGTAACACTCCCATGTGTGAATGTGTAACACTCGGGTGATGTGCACTAAACCAAAAAATCAAAAAATCAAAGCAAGAAGATAAGAAGAACAATAGAACACCAAAAGTTTGCTTTGGTTCAAAATCTTAAGGTGAGATTCCTGCACCCAACATCTGAGTCCACTATGTCACAATGTTATCAATCACTCAAAGAATCTGACTAGAACTCAAACTCTCCAAGAAAGTGTTTCTCTCTCAGATGCAAGCCTATCAATTTTGATTCACTTTTTTCCCATATTACGATTGTAGAATATGCCACCTAACTACTGAATTTCATTTTTATACAAGTAATTTGCTACTAATTTCATCTCACATGTTCACTAAGTACAAACTCACATGCCCTTAATTAATTAAGCACCAAGCTACTGTTGTAGCCTCAGTTTTGGCTAGTACTATTGTTACTGCCCTTGCGGCTTCTTGTAGCCTCCAATAGCCTTATGTAGCCTTGTTGTAGCCACTATTCCTTGGTCACTAGCACATTTGCACTTCTTTAGAGTTAACTTAGATGCATTCTTCACAAATCTCTACATTGTTTCTAAGTTGAGTTAGGCTTCAATCTCCTTCAAAGTGGCTTCTATTAGCTACCTCTCTAGCTTGAAGAATCAATGACACCAATAAAGTCCAAGTAGTGTTTGAACTTAAGTGTAGCCACTAACTTTGTAAGCATGTTAGCAGGGTTGTCTTTAGTAGGAATTTTTCTCACTTCCACTGCACCTTATGACACTAAGTCTTTGATTAAGTGGAGCTTTATCTCTATATGTTTAGTCCTTCATGGTGCATAGGATTTGTAGCTAGATGGATGGCACTCTAATTGTCATAGAGGACCTCTACCTTATTCTACAATATGCCTAATGTAACAACCCTAAAATTTAGTAATTTTCATTTATGTATGGATTATTTAAAGAAATAAAAGAGTAGGGATGTAATTGAAAGGTTTTAAGGATGAAAATGAAAACTTATTAATATTTTTAGGGTCAAATTGTAATTTCCTAAAAGTTTAGGGGTCAAAATGTAAATAATGAAATTTACAAGGACTTCCTCTAACAATTAGAAAATGGCTAATTGGTCCCTCCATCAATATAAAAAAAAAAGAAAAAAAAAGAAAATCATTCTTTTCATAACCGATGGAATGAATAATGAATAGTAACTTTCTCTCTCCTCATTTTCTCTTTCTAAATCTGGAGTACCTTCGAGCCTCCAATGTAAGGACCTTTTTTATGTGGAATTACTTATCACAACCCAAGCAACAAACCATACACATTTATATAAGCAACAAATGTTCCATCACCATCATATCTAAAGCTACATCAAAGATTAATATTTATACATAAGTGACACTAAGTCACATAACTACATTAACTTCACATAAGACCCTAAGCCACACATCACCCCTAGGTATTGAGGGTGGAGGAGGTGGTGCTGGCATCGAGATCTGTACATGGCATCGTCATCCACTGAATCTCTATGATCAAGTGCAAGGAAGCAGATAGCATGTTGTTTGCTCTTATCTGAACATAATACCAACAATAATAAGAACATAAGTCCTTAATAGTTTTAACATTAAAATCATCATACAGTAAAAAAGGAAATCACAGTGTTATGTTCAGCTGTATAAACTACAAAAAAAATTTTCTCTTTGTATATGATAAAATGACAAGGATGTATAGCATGTTATACTTCAATATTTTGCTTATGTGTGTGTGTGTGTCTATATATATATATATATATATATATATATATATATATATATATATATATATATATCTTTACAGTGCTTTTATGCATGGTGACTACTAGTGACTTATCGTCTATAGCCACATCTCAACACTCAGTGCCTAATCATCTGTAGCCATGAGTTCAATAAATAGTGACCTTCACAATAGGATTATGCATTAACCAAGTAGGTACATCACTAATATCATGCATAATATCATCACTACATCATTTAACAAATATGTATTAATACATTTACCATCATGTAACAATGCATACATTATATCATCTAATCATTATGCATTAATACTAGAGCATGGAAATACCTCATCATCTTCATCATTTAACATATATTAATTATTACATAATAAATATCAAGTTTGGTATCACAAGAAGTAGTGAAAACTAACATTATATCACCAAGATTATAAGGCATTCTTCTTCAATTTGGTTTCTATAATTATCATCTACTTAATGGGGTTCATTTTATGCCATTTACAGCTAAAATAGGGCAAAAATAGCTTCCAACACGGCCTGGCCATGTTGTGTAACACGACCATGCTTGAGAATGTGAAAAATTTGTTGTAACCTCAAAAATAGCCCAAAGCACGGCTTGGCCATGTCTTGGAACACAGTTGTGCTTTAGGTTTTCCTTCGTTCCAGGTTTTCGTCTAGCCTAATCTTCTCTCACTTAAAAGACCATAACTACCTCATTTTAAATCCGATTAAGGTTATTTTAGTGTATATAGAAAGCTAAGACAATTAGTTACAACTTTTATGTTTATCACTTTGAAAAATTAGAAACATAATCAGGTGAAAAAGGTGTTTCAAAACAGCATCATAACTCAGTGCGTTAGATCTGACCTATCTTCACTCATCACGACATATCTCTTTCATTTCAAATCTGATTAAGAAAATTCCAGAGGCATTAGAAATCCAAGCAACAGGGCTATAACTAATATGTTGAACATAATTCCAAATTCAATATAAATCATAACACTCAGAACCAAACATTTAGATCAACAATTTTCAACCTTTTCAAGCTAGTTTCAGCAAAAACATGTATGATCTATGAATCTAAACTCTCACTCTTCATGTCTAGGAAAAAATATCCATCATGCAAGATCAAAGTAGGATATTTGAAACAATTTTAGATTATTCTAAATACATAAATTTCCATAGAAAGATTAATGTTCAAACCTACCAAAAACTTAAAGATCCTTTCTATTCTCAAACCTCCTTGTATTTCCTTCTGTTTTGAGCACTTCTCTCTCTTCCTTTCCTTACAAATTCCTGCACTTTCTGCAAAAACTCTATTTTTTTTACACACACACACACACACACACACATATATATATATATATATATATATATATATATATTTAAAATTCTATGAAGTCATTACCTCTTTACTTCTAACTATTTAACTTATAATAACATTCAATTAAATTAACCAAACATAATTAAGGTTTTTGAAATACCATTAACACTTATAAAACTCTAGGTTCATGTACACATTATTAATCAAAACATTTGTTCAAAAATCAAACACATATAATTCTACATTTTATTCATCCATATTGACCAATTCTAGAGATACGGGTGTGGGTGGTTGCACCTTCACTGGGATCTTAGCTAACTTGACTCAAAGTATGCTAAAAGCCGGTCAAAGAGAGTATCTGCATAACTTAGTTTTCTGAATAGTATATGAAAATATAGTGAGAATTAAATATCAGTAAGTTCAACAATAAAATATAATCATCATCAATAATGCTTGTCACGTCATGTTTATATGTATAAGCTACAACAATTATTTTAGGTCACGAGAATGCAATTATCTATGCACATGAAAATTGTACAGTAATGACATGTATGACATGAATAAATATTTTTAGAATATCATATGATGGCAATCAACTTATTTTCATATCAAGCTACCCCGGTCAGGGTGAGTACTTTCTACTCTCCAGTACGAGCTTTTCTCGCTCCGTCCGACATAGCACACTTTCTTTTCACGTTAACATAATCATAGCCATTAGTAGGGCATCCCCTATTGGTGCAGTACACGGACCGCCATATGACTATTCTTATTTCTTTTCATTTCTTTTCTTTCCACATTAATAGCCATAAATATGATTTCAATAACAATTATGTTCTTTATACTCACATGCCATAATTTTTCCTCAACATATAATCATTTCCAAAAATTATTAGTAATCATGCCATGAACATAATCGTTTCAAATATCACTTTACAAAATATTTCCATGTCAAAATTACACACTTAAGATGGTAAGGAGTTTATGCAATGGTAATGGCTATGACATACACTAGTCATTTATTTTTTTCATTTATATGATTCTTCTTCTTCTTTAAATATTATTTTCCTCTCTCACAAAATAGATTATAACACACTCATTTTAAATCCAATTGAGGTGATATTGGTGTCAATTGAAAGATAAGACAATCCTCTAAAACTCTTATGTTGAACATTATAGTGAAAACTTATGTAATTATGGTGTTATTACTCCCTCAAATTTAGTGTTATTTCTTCTTGGGTAGGTTCAAACATCTACTTACTAATCTGACCATATCTCCCTCATATGAACTTCAATTAAGGTGATTCCAAAGCCTATAAAAACCTAAAAAACTAATATAAAACTTTCATGTTTATAATAGCTTTAGATTCCTTACTACTTATTCCGAAAAAATCGAAAAATAAAACGTTTACATTTACCACCCTGGATTCTAAACTGATTCTAACATTTACTCATTAATCAGCCATATCTCCCTCATATGGATTCGAAATTAAGTTCTTTCAAGACCTATAGATCTGTGATACATATATATATATATATATATATATATATATATATTTTATGTTAACAATTTCCTTTAATTACCTACAAGTTTTGCCTAAAAATTTACAAACCGAAGCATACTTAACAAATTCTTCCCTGCTTAGCTAGATTCTGACCTCTTCTTACTAATCTTACCATATCCCCCTCATATTGATTCCAATTTGAATGATTCTAGTAGCTAAAATTTTGTGAGACATATATCTATATTTATCATGTTAAGCATTTATTTTAATTCCCTATAGATTTATCCCAGAAATTCAAATACAGAAGCATATCTAACAGATTCTTTCCTGATTAACCATTTTCTTACCACTACTTATAAATCAAAAAATATCTCCCTCATCTAAACTTCAAATTAAGTTATTCCAGTGGATAAAAATCTGTGAGACATAGGTCTACAATTTTTAAGTTAATTATTTCTTTTAATTCCTAACCGATTCTTCTCAAAATTTCAAAAACAGAAGCTTCCCTAGTTACACCGAAATCCAATTTCCTAACCAAACATTTCCTAAGGTTTTAGTTCATCATTATATTACATCCTCTACCATTTTCTTCCTAATTTACATCTAATCATATTCTATCAATTTTTCACCACATTCAAATATACAAAATAGCAGCATAAAAATCCTAAAAGTTTACCACCTATAGCCATACCTATGTAAAACTTTTCACACTAACCGAAATGTTCGAAACATCCATCATATGCAAAATAACATGTAATATCATATAACAACATCGATGACCAATCATCAATGTAGCAAACATTGTCAATTTCATCAAAATTCTAATATCAAAATCCCATATAAATGTTACAAATTTCATGGCTTTTCTTCAAAAAAAGATATTGTTAAACTTACCTAAAGATATCCCTAGCTCACGTAGAATATTATTTTTCTTCTTTCCTCTTGAAAGAAGTAGCAAGATTCCTCCCTTCCCTTAGCTTTTCTAGCATCTTAAATAAAAGAAGGAGGGTGAGTTTTGAACCCCAAGGATGAAGAGAAAATATTGATTCAAGTGGAGATTAAGCTAACTTACCTTGAGTACTTAGTCATCTAGACTTCTCCTTCTTCTTCTTTCCTTTATTCTCCTCTCTTTATCTCCTTTCCTCACTCTACCTTGCTTATATTTTTCCTCTCCGTCACTTGGACGAAATTATAATGTTATAAGGGTGGGTTTTGCTTAAATAAATTATCAAGTGGTTCACCTTTCATGATCATGGGTCTACCTTATCACAATTAGGATGCACTTGGTTGTTTTTTGGGAAAAGACAACTCATGTTCTTGTCTTCCTCTCCCTTAGTCAAGATATGCATAGCAAAAGGAGATTTGTATTTTGAAAATCATGATAAAATGTTCTTAAGATAAGGGACAAGGTCCCTTTGATTTAGGGATTTATTTCCTTTTTTGTGTGTCACTAAAGTATGATAGATTTGCCTTTCTATGTGGCAGATTTTCAGCCCTTGAGTGTCCCTTAGTTGGCTGAAATTATTTATGTAGGATAATGATGTTTTCTCATAATGCCATGTATTATTACCCACATGTTGAAATTATGAATATAGGATGTAGATGTTTTGTCCTAATGTCATGTATAATTACCTACTTATTGAAATTATGAATGTAGGATATATATTTTTTGTCTTAATGCCATGTGACCTAATCTTGATTATTATTACACTACTATTTTCTCAAATGATTCTTATTTTTCCTTCTTGGATTTGAGCTCATTCTTATCCATTTCCTTTGCTTTGGCTTAAATTCTACCTTTCATGAAGGGCTTGGTCACATTTTCATTATTTTTGGGCTATCGGTCCAACTTCTATATCCTAGTCCGAGTCTATGTTTTATTTCTTGCTTAGGCTATTCTATTCTCTTGCTAGAAATTCATGTGAAGTGGAAAAACTATTTATCAAGTGTCCATAGGTGAAAACCCAATTTTATGGGTGGAGATGTTAAACTTAGTAACTCTAGCTCTTGAATTAGGAAAAATTACCTTAATTCAATCTTCTATAAATTTTAAGACATTTACTTACTTCACAAAAATTTATCTTCCTTACCCAATAATTTCCTTTCTTTAGTATGTTATTTCTAATTTTCCTACTAGGTTTTCTCTCTTTATCTATTCACTTAATGTGAGAAACATTTTCTGTGCATACACATAAGGTGAAGAATTTCTAAGGATTTTATTTCCTTATATATCTAAAAATTATCTAATAAATTTAATTTCATTAATTAAATATTTATGTACCTTTATTAATAAAAGAAATGAAATTATGGATGTTACATTAAATTTTTATGTACCTTTATGAATGAAGAAACGAAATTAGGGATGTTACATTTCTCTCTCCCTAAAAGAAATTTTGTCCTCATGATTTCTTTCAGCTCCCAAGTTGCTTCTTCCAGAGTTAAACCTTCCCATAATGTCTTGACTCAAGGAATGGTCTTATTCCACAACTGCTTCATGTCGGTGTCCAATATGGATGCCAGTACTAGCTGGTATGTCATGTTCTCCTTTATTTGGATTGGTTCATCCCGAATTACATGTGATGAATCTGGAAGATACTTTCAAAGTTGTGATACATAAAAAACACTATACAGATTGGAAAAATTTGGTGGGAGGGCAACTTGATATGTTGACGTCCCCACTTTCTTCAAAATTTGGTAGGGTCCCAAAAATTGTGGACTTAGCTTTTTAGTTTTGGAGAGACCTACCAACTCAAATAGTCGGGGAAAGTTTCAGAAATACATGGTCTCCTTCCTCAAACTCCAGAGGTTTATGTCTCTTATCATAGTAACTCTTTTGCCGACTCTGAGCTGTAAATATTTTGTCTCATATCATCTTGATTTGTTCAGTGGTTTGTTGAACTAGATCAGGACCCAACAAGTTCTTTTCTCCTACCTCAAACCAACATAGTGGATATTGGCACTTCCTATTGTATAAAACTTCATTGGGGGCCATATTAATACTGGAGTGATAACTATTATTATAAGCAAACTCTACTAAAGGCAGGTACTTATCCCATCCTTTACCTTGCTTTATCACTCAGGCCCTTAACATATCTTATAGGGTTTGAATGGTCCGTTCTATTTGCCCATCAGTCTAAGGATGGTAGGCAATACTAAACTGCAACTAGGTTCCAAAAGCTTCCAGCAACGCCTTCCAAAATCTCGACGTCAACCTTGTATCTCTATTAGAAACGATAATTAAGGGAATTCCATGTAGTATAACTATTTTTTGAATATACAACTGGGCCAATTTTTCCAGTGAATAGTTACTTTTTTTGGGCAAAAAGTAAGCAGATTTTGTTAATCTGTCAACTATTTCCCAGATAGAGTCATGTCCAACTGAAGTCTTAGGTAAGCCCACCACAAAGTCCATTGAAATACTGTCCTATTTCCATTTAGGAATCTTAAGAGGTTGTAGAAATCCCGCTGACTTTTGATGCTCTACCTTCACCTTTGAACAAATTAGATATTTTGCCACAAACTCAGCAATGTCCTTTTTCATCCCTGGCCACCAATACATCCTCTTTAAATCCTAGTACATTTTAGTGGATCCAAGATGGACTATGTATTTACTCTGATGTGCTTCTTATAGGATCTTAGTCCTCAACTCTCATTCTTGAGGAATACAAACTCTTCCTTGATACATGATTACTCCATCTTCTGAGATAGAAAATCATCCTTATCATTATGATCCCGTAAGTATTGGTCGTGAACTTAAGCATCTTTAATCTGGGCTCAAGGTCACACTCTATACTCAAACCATTAATGATTAGCTTCTTTGGGGTAGAAGTAGTGTCCAACTTCAAATTTCAAAATGCTTCTAGCATCTGCATCTCATACATCATCATCCGACCTATGTGTAGTAATTTCTAACTCAAGGCATTAGCTACAATAGTCCCATTTCCTGGATGATACTTTATCTCAAACTTGTAGTCATTGAGAAATTCTACCCATCTTCGTTGCCTCATATTTAACTCCTTGTAGTAAAAAAGGTACTTAAGACTCTTATGATCATAGTATACTTTACATGTTACACCGTACAAATAGTGTCGCCAAATCTTTAAGGCAGACACCACTACTACCAATTCAAGATCATGGGTTAGATAATTTCCTTCATAGGTCTTAGTTGCTTAGAGGCGTAAGCAAGTACTCTCTTGTCTTGCATTAGCACACACCCTAGCCTTTTCTTTGAAGCGTCACTATACACTTCAAAATGTCCTGTGGGGTCTGGAATAATTAAAACAAGAGGAGTGGTCAATCTTGTCTTAAGCTCCTGAAAACTAGCTTCACATTGATTTGTCCATTAGAAAGAACTTCCTTTCCTAGTCAATTTAGTCAATGGCAAGGCTATACGAGAGACGTTTTGTATGAACCTCTTGTAGTATCCTGCCAAACCCAATAAATTTCTGACTTCTGTAACCGTCTTTGGTCTTTCCTACTGAATCATTGTTTTTGTCTTGCTTGTGTCTACGATTACCCCTTTATTGGAAATGACATGTCCGAAAATTTTACTTCTGATAGACCAAATCCACACTTCTCTAATTTGGCATAGAACTTTTTCTCTTTCAGCATTTGGAGCACGATTCAGAGATGTTGTTCATGTTCTTTCTCACTCTTAGAATATATCAAGATGTCATTAATGAACACTACCACAAATTGATCTAGGTAAGGTCGAAAAATGCGATTCATGTAATCCATAAAAATTGTAGGTGCATTTGTCAACCTGAAAAGCATTACAAGAAACTCATAATGTCCATACCTAGTCTTAAAGGTTGTTTTTGGTACATCCTCCTCCTTGATCCTAATCTGATGGTATCTCGATCTCAAGTTAATTTTAGAGAAGATGGAGGATCCCTTCAGTTGATCTAATAAATCATCAATCCTAGGGAGAGGATACTTATTTTTTACAATCACATTATTCAGCTGTCTATAATCTATGCATAGACTCAAACTCTCATCTTTTTTCTTAACAAACAATACAGGAGCTGCCCAAGGTGATACACTTGGTCTACTAAATTGCTTGTCTAACAATTCCTCCAACTGCTTCTTAAGTTCTTGTAGTTCCTTCGAAGTTTGATAAATACAAGAGAATGTAACCAAGTACTCCACTCTTCAACTACCGATTGACTTGATTGGCATTTAGCATCAATAACTGCATCTCCTCTTGTGGAGTAGAAAGTAGAAATTCAACAGTCTTGGTGTAACAATTTAGCAAGACCTAATTTCTAGACATGTAGTCTAACCTTAAAATGACATCAATACCTCTTAAAGGTAGCCAAACAAGGTCTACAAAAAAAAAATTTCTCCTGGATGTTGACTTAACAGTCTTTTCATGCAGAGAAAGTTAAGACTCTTTCCCCTATGATAGTTACTATAGATAGCTCATAGGGGAATTCAGAAATAGGATACTGAATGTAACAACTTTTTATTTTATTTATTATTATACAATATAAAGTTCACATACACATCATTAATCAAAACGTACGTACAACATTTCAAACACATAAATATCTACATCTTATTTATTCTGGTTGACCAATTCCGGAGATTCGAGTGCGGGTGGTTGAACCTTCACCGAGATCTGTGCCAACTCACCCACAAACATTTTATTTAGGATCCGCCCATCATAGAATAACTCGATCCAACATGCACTAAAAGCCAGAGCTATAAAAAAATCTGCATAACTAATTTTTTGAACATGACATGGAAATATAGTAAGAATTAAATCCCAGTAAGTTTAACAATAAATCATTATCAATATAGGTCATCACGTCATGTTCAGCTGTATAAACTACAGTAAATAACTTTGGTCACATGAATGCACTATATCTATGCACATGAGAATCGTACAGTAATGACATGTATGACAGGATTAATTATTTTCAGAATATCATATGACGACTATCAATTTATTCTCATATCAAGCTACCCCGATCAGGGTGAGTATTTTCTACTCTCCGGTACGGGCTTTTCTTGCTCCGTCCGACATGGCCCAATTTCTCTTTCTTTTCTCATTAACATCATCATAACCGTTGGTAGGGCGTACCCTACTGGTGCACCACACGGATTGCCATGTGACTATGCTCATTTCTTTTCTTCTCACAATGATAGCCAAAAATATGCTTTCAATAACAAGTATGTTCATCAAAATATAACTATTACCAAAAATCATTGGTAATCATGTCATGAACATAACCATTTCAAATATCACTTTATAAAATATTTCTATGTCAAAATTTCACACTTAAGAAGGTAAGAAGTTCATACAATGCCAATGGCTATGGCTATACTAGTCATTCATTATTTGCATTTATAAGATTCATCTTCTTTTTTAAATATTAATTTTATTTCTTTATTTTCTTGATGCACGTTTTCATCCTATCTAACCTTCTCTTACTAATCAGAGCATAACTCCCTTAATTTAACTCTGATGTAGGTGATCTTGGTGTCAATTTCAAGATAAAACAATTATCTAAAACTATTATGTTGAACATTGTAGAGAAATATTAAGAAATCAAGGTGATATTACTCCTTCAATGTACAGGTTATTTCTTCTCGGATAGGTTCTGACCTCTACCTACTAATCTATCCATATCTCCCTCATAAGAATTCCAAATTAAGTGATTCCAATGGCAAACAATTCATGACACATATATCTATAATTCATATGTTAACCATTTATTTTAATTCCTTATAGAAGTTTCCCCAAAATTAAAACATCGAAGCTATCCTAACATATTCTTCCCTAATTAACCATTTTCTGACCTTTGTTTATTAATCGGACCATATCTACCTCATATGAACTCTAAATTGAATGATTCCAGTGGATAAAAATCCGTGAGACATAAATCTACATTTGTTATGTTAACCATTTGTCTAGAATCCCTATATAATGTTCCCAGAAATTAAAACACAGAAGATTAAAGTTTTGCTACCCATAGCCATACCCATGCAGAACTATCTACACCAACCTAAGTATTCAAACATACATAATATGTAACATGATATAGCAACATCCATGACCAATCATCAAAGTTTTAAGATCAAAATCCCATATAAATATTTCAAGTTTCAAAACTTTTCTTCAAAAATAAATATTGTTAAACTTACCTGGAGCACTTAGTCCCCTAGACTTCTCCTTCCTCTTTCTTCCTTTCTTCCTCTCCTTTCCTAACTCTACCTTGCTTCTATTTTTCCTCTCCCTAACTTGGACGAAATTCTAATGTTGTAAGGGTGGGTTTTCTTATATAGACCACCAAATAATTCACCTTTCGTGATCATGGGTCTACCTTATCACAATTAGGTTACACTTGGTTGAATTTTTGGAAAACAAACAACTTATGTTCTTGTCTTCCTCTTCCTTAGTCAAGATATGCATAGGAAAATGAGATTTGTAGTTTGAAAATTATGATAATATGTTCTTAAGATGTGGGACAAGGTCCCTTTGATTTAGGGATTCATTTACTTTTTCTTTTGTGTTAATCAATTATGATAGGTTTGCCTTTTTAAGTGACAAATTTCTAGCCCTTCAATCTCCATTATTTGGTTGAAATTATTTAAGGGATAGAAATGTTTTGTCCTAATGCTATGTATTATCATACCACTTGCTAAAATTATGAGTGTAGGATATAGATGTTTTGTCCTAAAGCCTTGTATTATCATACCACTTGCTAAATTTTTGTCTTAATGCCATTTCACATAATCTTGATTACACCATTATCTTATCACTTTATTTTTATTTTTATTTTTCCTATTGAATTTAGGCTCACTCTTGTCCATTTTCTTTACTTTGGTTAAAATTCTACATTTCATAATGGGTTTGGTCACATTTTCATGATTTTTGGGCTATCGGTCCAATTTCTATATCCTAGTCCAAGTCTATGTTTTATTTCTTGCTTAGGTTATCCAATGGGCTTGCTAAAAAATTATGTTAAGTGGAAAACCTCTATATGAATTGTCCATAAGTGAAAGCCCAATTTATGGGTGGAGATACAAAACTTAGTAACTTTAACTCTTAAATTAGGAAAAATTACCATAATCCAATCTTCATGAAATTTTAAGACCTTTACTTATTTCACAAAAAATTATCTTCCTTATCCAAGAATTTCAACTTTCTTTGGCATGTTTATTTCTAATATTTCCTCTTAGGTTTTCTCTCTTTTCCTATTCCATTAATGTTAGAACATTTCTATGCATACACGTAAGTTGAAGAATTTCTAAGGATTATATTTCCTTAGGTATCTAAAAATTGTCTAATAAATTTTATTTCCTTAAATATTTATGTATGTTTAGGGATGTTACTTTGAATAATTTTGTACTTTTATTTATACATGAAATAAAATTAGGGATGTTACACTGAAGCTCCCTAATACATTCTTCCAATATAAATGAATGACTAGCACTAGAGTCAAACAATACCATAAGAGAAAATCTATAAATATAGCATGTACCTTAAATCATTTCGGGGGATTGAATTTCCTCTTGGCAACATAATTTGAAAACCCTTCCTTTGACTGGAGGCCTCTAATCTTAGTGCTTCCCCAAATTATATGGGCAGTCTGTCCACAATTAAAGCAAAGATCTAATCCCATGTAGCATGGCCGGTTACCATGCATACGTCCGCACTTAGTACACTTGACTGTGGAAAAATTTTGTTGAAAGGTTTGAGGACTTACAGTCATTGGCCTCTTGTCAGTACCCTATCATTTTCCTCTGATATAGCAACATCGATGACCAATCATCCATGTAGAAAATATTGTCAATTTCATCAAAATTATAATATCAAAATCCCATATAAATGTTACAAATTTCAAAGCTTTTCTTCAAAAAAAGATATTGTTAAACCTACCTAAGATCTCCCCAGCTCACTTAGTGAATTCTTTTTCTTGTTTCCTCTTGAAGCAAGTAGCAAGATTCCTCCCTTCCTTTAGCTTTTCTAGTAGCTTAAATAAGAGAAGGAGGGTGAGTTTTGAACCCCAAGGATGAAGAGAAAAGATGGATTCAAGTGGAGATTAAGTTAACTTACCTTGAGTACTTAGTCCTCTAGACTTCTTCTTCTTCCTTCCTTTCTTCTACTCTATTTCTCTCCTTTCTTCACTCTACCTTGCTTCTATTTTATGCTCTCTCACTTAGACGAAATTATAATGTTCTAAGGGTGACTTTTGCTTGAATAAACTATCAAGTGGTTTCCCTTTCATGATCATAGGTCTACCCTATCACAATTAGGATGCACTTGGTTGTTTTTGGGGAAAGACAACTCATGTTCTTGTCTTCCTCTCCCTTAGTCAAGAGATGCATAGCAAAAGGAGATTTGTATTTTGAAAATATGATAAAATGTTCTTAAGATAAGGGACAAGGTTCCTTTGATTTAGAGATTCATTTCCTTTTTCTTTTGTCTTACTCAACTATGACAGGTTTGCCTTTCTAGGTGGCAAATTTTCAGCCCTTGAGTCTCCTTTGTTTGGATGAAATTATTTATGTAGGTTAAAGATATTTTTTCATAATGCTATGTATTATTACCCACTTGTTGAAATTATGAATATAGGATATAGATGTTTTGTCCTAATGTCATGTATTATTACCTTCTTGTTGAAATTATGAATGTAGGATATAGATGTTGTCTTAATGTCATGTGACCTAATCTTGATTATTATTACACTACTATTTCCTCACATGATTCTTATTTTTCCTTCTTGGATTTGGGATCATTCTTATCCATTTCCTTTCCTTTGGCTAAAATTCTACCTTTCATGAAGGGTTTGGTCACATTTTCATAATTTTTGGGCTATCGGTCCAACTTATATATCCTAGTCCAAGTCTATGTTTTATTTCTTGCTTTGGCTATCCTATTGGCTTACTAGAAATTCATGTGAAGTGAAAAAACTATATATGAAGTGTCCATAAGTGAAAGTCCAATTTATGGGTGGAGATGTTAAACTTAGTAACTCTATCTCTTGAATTAGGAAAAATTACTCTAATCTAATCTTCTGTAAATGTTGAGACCTTTACTTACTTCATAAAAATTTATCTTCCTTACCCAAGAATTTTGCCTTTCTTTAGTATGTTATTTCTAATTTTTCCAATTAGTTTTTCTCTCTTTACTTATTCCCTTAATGTTAGAAACTTTTTCTATGCATACATATAAGGAGAAGAATTTCTAAGGATTATATTTCCTTAGATATCTAAAAATTGTCTAATAAATTTTATTTCCTTAATTAATATTTATGTACCTTTATTAATAAAAGAATCGAAATTAGGGATATTATATTAAATATTTATGTACCTTTATAAATAAATGAAATGAAATTAGGGATGTTACACTTTCACCATTGGAAATTTGCTCTTGAAGCATCCAAGATGAAGATAAGAGTTGATTTAGTATTAGACATGGAAGACATGCCTTAGATCTTCACCTTGCTGCCTTTTTCTCTCTTCTCTTCCTTCTTCTATTCTTCTTAGTTCCTCTCTCTTTCTCTTCTCCCTTATGTCGTAGCCTCTCTTAGATATTTCCCTTGGTCTACTTCCTCTCCAAGTCAAGGGAAAAGCTTATTTTAATAGCCACCTTCTAGAAGCTAACCTTTTCTTCTCCTTTGCCACTCATTTCCCTAACTATTATAAGAATGCCACTCCATTACATTCCAATTAGATCCTTGACTAAGGCCTTGTTTGGCTTCCTCCAAATCTCCAAATGCTTTAATTCCTCTTTTAGGAAGATACTAATAGGCTTTAGAATCACATTCAAAACATATATTTAGCTCACTTCTTGATGTTCGGTTCTAACCCTGAAGAATTAGAATATTACACTTTCTCCCCTTCTCGTTTTCCTTTTTGCCATTTAGTCACTTTATCATTTTTCTAAGGTTTCTTCGATATTCCATTTCATTCTCTTTCATTCCCTTCACCATTGAGAAGTATTTTCCATTTATTAAAATTGGGGATGTTACACTTCTCCCCCTTAAAAGGGAATTTTGTCCCTAAAATTCGGAGCTTACCTGCTCTCGAAAAATTGAGAATACTTCATTCTCTCAATATCTTCTCTGCCTTAAATAACAAGATAATGTGAGTCATCCCTCCCCCCCCCGATACTCACGTAGCACAACATCACAGGATCTTGTGAGCCATTTCTCTGCACTACTCATATATCCCCACAACACAATAATGTGAGTCAATCCCCTTTGCTGCTCACATAGCACAACATCACAAGATCATGTGAGTCATTCCCCCTTACTACTCACATATCCCTACAATAAAAAAATGTGAGCCATTCTCTCTCGCTGCTTACATAGCACAACATCACAGGATCATATGACCCATTCCCCCTGCTCACATAACACAACATCACAGGATCATGTGAGCTATTTCCCCCCGGTTACTCATATATCCCCACAACATAGTAATGTGAGTCAATCCCCCTTGCTGCTCATATAGCACAACATCACAAGATCATGTAAGTCATTCCCCTACTGACATATCGCCACAACACAACAATGTGAGCCATTCTCCCCCGCTGCTCACGTAGCTCAACATCACAGGATCATGTGACCCATTCCCCTTACTCACATAGCACAATATCATAGGATCATATGAACCATTTCCCTCCGCTATTCACATATCCCCAAAACACAACAATGTGAGCCATTCCACTTGCTGTTGACATAGCACAACAACACAGGATCATGTGAGCCATTCCGCCTTGATACTCACATATCCCCACAACACAACAAAGTGAGCCATTCTCTCCCGCTACTTACATAGCACAACATCACAGGATTATATGACCCATTCCCCCTGCTCACATAGCACAACATCACAAGATCATGTGAGCCATTCCTCCCCCACCCTGCTACTCATATATCCCCACAACACAACAATGTGAGCCAATCCCCCTCGCTGCTCACATAACACAACATCACAGGATCATGTGAGTCATTCCCCTTACTGACATATCCCCACAACACAGGAATGTGAGCCATTCTCCCTTGCTGCTCACATAGCACAACATCACAGGATTATGTGACCCATTCCCCCTACTCACATAGCACAACATCATAGGATCATATGAACCATTTCCCTCTATTACTCACATATCCCCAAAACACAGCAATGCGAGCCATTCCCCCCCTCGCTTCTTACATAGTACAACATCACAGGATCAAGTGAGCCATTTCTCCCCCTACTCACATATCCCTACAACACAGCAATGGAGCCATTCACCCCTCCCCCAGCTGCTTTGTGTAACATCCCTAATTTCATTTCTTTTATTGATAAAAGTACATAAAAATTTAATTAAGGAAATAAAATTTATTAGACAATATTTTAAATATCTAAGGAAATATAATCCTTAGAAATTCTTCACCTTATGTATATGCATAGAAAATGTTTCTAACATTAAGAGAACAAATAAAGAGGAAAAACCTAATAGAAAAGAAATTAGAAATAACATACTAAAGAGATGCAAAATTCTTGGATAAGGAAGATAAATTTTTAGAAACAAGTAAAGGTCTTAAAATTTCAAGAACATTGAATTAGGGTAATTTTTCCTAATTCAAGAACTAGAGTTACTAAGTTTAAAATCTTTACCCATACATTGGGCTTTTACCTATGGACACTTCATATAAAGTTTTTTCCACTTCACATAAGTTTCTAGCAAGCCATTGGATAACCTAAGCAAGAAATAAAACATAGACTTGGACTAGGATATAGTAATTGGACCAATAGCCCAAAAATTATGAAAATGTGACCAAGCCCTCCAAGAAAGGTAGAATTTTATCCAAAGCAAAGAAAATGGGTAGGAATAAGCCCAAATCCAAGAGGAAAAATAAAATAAAATAAATTAGGTGACGATATAATAATGTAATAATAAAGATTAGGTTACATGGCATTAAGACAAAAATTTAGCTAGTGGTGTGATTCTACATTCATGATTTTGGCAAGTGGCATGATAATACAAGGCTTTAGGACAAAAACATCTATATCATATACTCATAATTCTAGCAAGTGGTATGATAATACATGGCATTAGGATAAAACATTCCTATCCCACACAAATAATATCAACCAAATAATGGAGATTCAAGGGCTAGAAATTTGCCACCTAAAAAGGCAAACCTATCATACTTGTTTAAGACAAAAGAAAATGGAAAAGAATCCCTAAATCAAAGGGACCTTGTCCCTTATCTTAAGAACATATCATCATAATTTTCAAAATACAAATCTCCTTTTCCTATGCATATCTTGACTAAGGAAGAGGAAGACAAGAACATAAGTTGTTTGTTTTCCAAAAATTCAACAAAGTGTATTCTAATTGTGATAAGGTAGACCCATGATCATGAAAGGTGAATTATTTGGTGGTCTATATAAGAAAACCCACCCTTACAACATTATAATTTCGTCCAAGTGAGGGAGAGGAAAAATAGAAGCAAGGTAGAGTGAGGAAAGGAGAGGAAGAAAGGAAGAAAGAGGAAGGAGAAGTCTAGGGGACTAAGTGCTCCAGGTAAGTTTAACAATATTTCTTTTTGAAGAAAACTTTTGAAACTTATAATATTTATATGAGATTTTGATCTTAGAACTTTTATGATTGGTCATGATGTTGCTATATCATGTTACATATTGATCTTGTATGTGATGTATGTTTGAATACTTAGGTTGGTGTAGATAGTTCTGCATGGGTATGGATATGGGTGGCAGAATTTTAAGCTTCAGTATTTTAATTTATGGGAACAATCTATAAGGAATTAAAATAAATGGTTAACATAAGAATTAAAGATATATGTGTCACGGATTTTTACCCACTGAAAGCATTCAATTTGGAGTCTATATGAGGTAGATATGGTCCGATTAGTAAGCAAAGTTCAGAAAATGGTTCATCAGGGAAGAATATGTGAGGACAGCTTCTGTATTTTAATTTCTCAGAATTATCTGTACGGAATTAAAATAAATGGTTAACATAAGAATTATAGCTATGTGTGTCATGGATATTTAGCCACTGGAATCATTCAATTTGGAGTCGATATGAGGAAGATATGAGCTGATTAGTAGTCAAAGGTCAGAAAATGGTTCATCAAGGAAGAATATGTTAGGACAGCTTATGTATTTTAATTTATGGGAATTATCTGTATGGAATTAAAATACATGGTTAACATAATAATTATAGCTATGTGTGTCATGGATTTTTATCCAATGGAATCATTCAATTTGGAGTCCATATGAGGAAGATATGAGCTTATTAGTAGTCCCAGGTCAGAAAATGGTTCATCAGGGAAGAATATGTTAGGACAGCTTCTGTATTTTAATTTCTGAGAATTATCTGTATAGAATTAAAATAAATGGTTAACATAATAATTATAGATATGTGTGTCATGGATTTTTACGCACTGGAATTACTCAAGTTAGAGTCAATATGAGGTAGATATGGTCCGATTAGTAGGTAGAGGTCAGAACCTATCCGAGAACAAATAACCTGTACATTTAGGGAGTAATATCACCTTGATTTCTTAATATTTCGCTACAATGTTCAACATAATAGTTTTAGATAATTGTTTTATCTTGAAATTGACACTAAGATCACCTACATCGGAGTTCAATTGAGGGAGTTATGCTCTGATTAGTAAGAGAAGGTTAGATATGATAAAAACCTACATCAAGAAAATAAAGAAATAAAATTAATCTTTAAAAAAAGAAGACGAATCTTATAAATAACTAGTATATGCCATAACCATTGCCATTGTATGAACTTCTTACCTTCTTAAGTGTGAAATTTTTACATGGAAATATTTTATAAAGTGATATTTGAAATGGTTATGTTCATGGCATGATTACCAATGATTTATGGTAATAGTTATATTTTGATGAACATACTTGTTATTGAAAGCATATTTTTGGCTATCATTGTGAAAAAAAAAGAAATGAACATGGTCACATGGCAATCCGTGTGGTGCAGCAGTAGGGGACGCCCTACCAACGGTTATGATTATGATTATGAGAAAAGAAAGAGAAAGTGTGCCATGTCGGATAGAGCGAGAAAAGCCTGTACTGGAGAGTAGAGGATACTCACCCTGACCGGGGTAGCTTGAAATGAGAACTCTGTATTGTATAAATTAAATAAATGTTATATTGAGTTAAGTTGGAACGAGGTAATAACTTCATGGTATTTAAAAAAAATTGATACTTAAATGGAGTTGTTACACTTTGATTGTACAACATCACAGGATTATATAAGTCATTCCCCCCGCTACTCACATATCCCCAAAACACAACAATATGAGCCATTCCCCTCTGCTGCTCATATAACACAACATCATAGGATCATGTGAGCCATTCCCCCCACTACTCACATATCCTCACAACTCAACAATGTGAGCCATCCCACCTCGCTACTCGCATATCCCCAAAACACAATAATGTGAGCTATTTCTCCTACTACTCACATAGCACAACATCACAGGATCATGTGAGTCATTCTCCCATTCCCCTCCGCTACTCATATGTCCCCAAAACACAATAATGTGAGCCATTCCCCCTGCTACTAACATAGCCAAAACAACAAGGTAATGTGAGCCATTCCCCCTCCCCTGCTACTCACTTAACTCAAAAAAACATAGCCATGTGAGTCATTCCCCCTACTACTCACATAGCCAAACAACAAGGCAATGTGAGCCATTCCCCCCTCTGCTACTCACTGACCTCAAAAAATATAGCCATCTGAGCTATTCACCACCGCTACTCGCTTACCTCCAAAAACATAGTAATGTGAGTCATTCCCCCTACTACTCACATAGCTAAACAACAAGGTAATGTGAGCCATTCCCCCTGCTACTCACTTACCTAAAAAACATAGCAATGTGAGCCATTCCCTCTTGCTACTCACTTACCTTTAAAAAATAGTAATGATATTATATTCAACTACATTTATGACATCATGTTCACCATTTTCATCATCATATAACAAATATTTATTAATATTTCTAAAGTTGTGTAACCATATATGCATTATACCTCACAAGCCTTACTGTCAACTCATCAACTCATCATTACATAGTATCATCTTCTCTTTCTCTTTTACTTGTTGTCGTTGTTCATGTCCTCATCCATCCACTTGTGAGATTGCTGTCCTAAGTGCCCTTTCTGTCTGTAGCAATAACAAGTCATTTGGCTGATAAGACATCCTTTATTTCTATGTCGCCGTCCACATTTTCCACATCTATCTACTGTAACATCTTTCAAATAAGATATAGATTCCATCACAATGGGCTTTTCATTACTGGTATTATTTCTTCCCCTCATGATTTTGTCAAAGGTTGAAGACTTCCTCTTTCTCTTCTGTAGAATCCGCTTCTCATTTTCTTCTTCTGCTGCTTTAAGTATTTCTCCAGTAATCGGCATTTATTGACTAAGGGAGCAAATTCTCATATCTCTAAGGCAACTATAGCACTTCTAATCTCAGGATTCAAACCTACCTCGAACTTCACAGCTTTCCAAGCTTCATTTGGATTATATCTCAAATAAGTTAAGATTTCGGCCAATTCCTCAAATTTAGAAATGTACTGGTCAATAGTCCTACTGCCTTATTTAAGTTGAAGAAATTCAACCTCCTTTTTAGCCTTCACACTACTGGAGAAATACTTATCCAGAAAAGTTTCTCATAACACCTACCACATAATCTATCTGCCTTGATAAATTAACAACTCCCTAGCTCCCCTCCACCAATATTCAGCTTCCTCCTTCAACATGTACACAACAAAAGTAACCTTCTATTCATCAGGGCAATTTAAAACTTCAAAAAAATTTCTAACTTAGTCGGCTACCATTCAACTACTATCGGCTCATACTCGCCCACAAAAGAAGGAGGTTGTGTCCTCATAGATTCTACCCAACTATTTCCATTCCATGTTTTTCTCTCATTACCTCTAACCTCACCATCATTGTTATTATTCTGCATAAGTCGCAAGATTTGATTTGTGGCAGACACTTGGTCTCGAATCGTTGTGGCTAAATCATGCAGGGTCGCTTCCGCACTTTTTGTCGAATCTCTCCTTGGTGGTGCCATCACTTATTGTATCAATTAATGAAGGCAATCCCTATTAAGGTGATCTAGCTCAATAGTGAATTAAATAATTTTATAGTAGTCATTATACCACTCAAGTTTGCAAATAAGAAACACTAGTAATTTCCTTACTAAAACTATATGCAACATTACACAACATAGCCACATGCTTACTCAAGACATCCTTAGATCGATATAGGCAACCGTCCACCCCCAGAGTCACCTAAGATCAACCTGCTTTGATACCAACTTGTAATGATTAGTTTTTTTTATGTGGAATTACTAATCACAACCCAAGCAGCAAACCATACACATTTATATAAGCAGCAAATATTCCAACACCATCATATTCAAAACTACATTAGAGATTAATATTTATACATAAGCGACACTGAGTCACATAACTACATTAACTTAACATCACCCCTAGGTATTAAGAGTGGAGGAGGTGGTGCTGACATTGAGTCTGTACAAGGCATCGCCATCCATCGGATCTCTATGATCAAGTGCATGAAAGTAGCTAGCATATCGTTTACTCTTATCTGAGCATAACACAACATCCCTGATTTTTTCTTATGTTACTAACTGGAATTTATTTCTTTTAGAGAGGAGAAAGCATTTTGGATCTCAAGGGAGGATTAAATTATTTTACAATTTTACTCAAGTCAAACAAGATCTTAGGATGGTTAAAATGGCATTTATATATTTTAATTGAAATGGAATTTATGTAAATTCCTTGAAATGGCATTTATGTAAATTTCTTAAGATGGCATTTATGTAAATTCTTTGAGATGACAATTCTATAAATAC
This sequence comes from Gleditsia sinensis, assembly GCA_037074535.1. Lineage (NCBI taxonomy): Eukaryota > Viridiplantae > Streptophyta > Magnoliopsida > Fabales > Fabaceae > Gleditsia > Gleditsia sinensis. Next base: position 8,986,401 of record CM073467.1, read on the forward strand.
TCTAGGATGGCTTTTTTGTAAATAATGGAAGACGGCAAAGTTGTAAATATGGGGTGGTAGGTAAAAAAAAATTTAATAATTATGAGGCAGGTAGGTAAGGAAAAGTATTGATAATTATGAGGGAGAGGAGGGAGTGTCGGTAAGGAAGAGAAAGAAAAGAAAAAAAAAGAGGAAAAGAAAGAGGAGGAAAAGGAAGAGGAAGAAGAAGAAGAAGGAGAAGGAAGAGGAAAGGAAAATCAAGGTAAGTTCTTGGTCATCTCTTTAATTTCATCATGTTTACTTTAGGAATATCCTAATTCAGGGTATAGATGTAAGATTTTTGTGTGGTAGGAATCAAGCACCAAGTTTAAGGATTTGTTTAAGGTAGGTTTAACATCTACTCATGAATTTTGTACAAAATTATATATATATATATATATATATATATATATATATATATATATAGATTTGTTTATATGTGATTTTGGATAATATGTGGTCTGAATATTTATATGGAATTCTGTTTTGGTTGTATGAACATGCATATGTTTTTGGAATTCTATGAAAATTCGGCAAGAATTTTATAGAGATAGTCAATATATGAATTGTAGATATATGTCTCACGGATTTATATGCTCTAAAATTACTTAACTTGGAGTCCATATAAGGGAGATATGGCTAATTAATTGAGCAAAGGTCAGAATCCAGGATAGTAAAATATAATCATTTTTATTTTTAATTTTCTAGAAATAATCCGTAAGGAATCTGTTGTGTGTGTTTTATAAAAAACCGCAAGCGCACGACGTATCTGTAGCTAGTCTAGCGAAGACGGGTCATATCCCACAGAGAACAATTGTCAACTACTAGAACTATACAAAATATGCTATCTAAATCAATGCAATGTGATGAGAGAGTTTGTCACAATTAAACTAATAAGTAATCCAATTAATAAAAGCCTAGGGTTAGGGTTTACCACACTTATGATATTCAACATTCAATATGTACCTCTAATTGCAATTATCTAGGTAATTGGGGATGGTTTAGCCTTAATTAACTAATAACCTCTTTCAAGCATTACAAATCGTACCTAGGTTAATCCAATTGCCTACTTTCGTGGTTCTTAGCTCAACCTAAGTCCATTAAGTTCTATGCCAACCATGGAATACAATTAATCAATTTTCTTGTGCCCACTAATTAATTCATTCCTAGAGAACCTTAAACTACTTTCGTGATTAAGATATCCCTTATTAACTATTAGGTTTTGGTATTAACTTTCACCTTTCAGTTCATCAGTTAATATCCTAAGACATGATAAATATTGGCCAGACATTCATCAACTTATATAATCAATGCATAATAGTCAATCCTAATTAACCATGGATAATACAATTAGGGTTCCAACAATCAATTCAATAGTTCAGTATCATCATACCATAAGTAGGTTTACCAAAACCCTAGATCAAATCTACTCAAGCATAATTGAACATAAACCAAAATTATATTCATTAAGTAAATCATTAAAGTTCAATACAAACCAAAAGAAAAGAGTAGAAGAAGAGGTAAGTGCAGAATAGAAAGATAAAACCTGGTTTGTAGAATGTATTAGACATACAATGCTGAATCAGTCTCAAATCTAACCTAAGAACATGAAAGTAAACATTAATCCTACTCTAAACCTAATTTAATTGTGTTTCTAAGCCTAAAACTGAGTAAAAGTAAGTCTAAATGTGTCTCCATATCTTTCTCTACATTTCCCCATGTATATATATTAACTTGGCTTCTCAAAACCCTAAAAATCGCATGGTGTACGGACACGTAGCATGACCGTGCTTCTTCACATGGCCTAGTCATGCTTCAAGCTAGATTATGGGACTTCTCTACATCTTTTGCATAGAGCACGGCCTGGCCGTGTTAGGGGTTGCTAGTCTCAAATCTTGCCAATTTTCTGGTATGTTGCCTCCTTGCTTCCTCCTTAACTTGTTCCAAGTCCTCACAAATCTTTACATGCATGTTTTCCTTTACTTCTTGGACTCTTTTGCTCACCTATAACATAAAACCAACCAAAGCAGTATCCAGAGCAAAGCATAACCAAAAATAGAGAAATAATCACAAGTTTACTATGAATTAGAGGATAAAATATAACCATTAAGTACTTAAATTTCCCCTTTATCAACTCCCCCATGCTTAAACCTTTGCTTTTCCTCAAGCAAATGACATGTCATATTAGTAGGAAGGGGGAAGATGCATTCAAATTCCAGAGGATAGAAAAGTGCAATGTAGGTAATTTTTCACTTAATCAGTGTGCACACAATTGATATATGAATAGACATTTACCAGATAGTCTCAGTTCTTCTAAAACTAAACCCAAATTCTTTTATTATATATTTGCTTTTATTGTTACCATTGAATGTATGCATCAAATTGATTTTTTAGACACTCAAGTAGGCCACCTCATCCTTTATATCTCCCTATGTTGCCTTACCCTTATTTTTATTTTTCTCACACAAATTCTTTTATTTCTCATCATTTTTTTCTTTTCTCTTTTTCTTTTGTCTATTTCATTCGTCATTTTTTCTTTTATAGAAATATGTAGTGAGTGCATTTTATGCTCCATCTCACTAGGGTAAAGGCAGCTAGGTACTCATACTAGGGCCTTTTTGGTGCCTTAAAGGGGTACTCAGAGTGAAAACTTTTTGGGTTTTATATTCCCTCATTTTTCATCTCTCCCAGCCTTCGTACTCTCGTAGTGTTTAAAATCAATTCAGAAAATTCATTAGATGATGCTCAAGTGCAGAAAGCAAAACAGAATAATTCAAAAATTTAAACCAGTTCAATCACTAATTCAGAATGTCCGATCTAGAAATTTAAATAAATGGAAAGAAATTAAGAATTACTTGGATGGAAGTATGATAGAGATGCAGCAAAGAGCATCTAGCAACCAGCAATGCAATGCAGCATGAGGTAATGCAGTGGAATGTGGGAATGGGGGCTTCGAGTAGGCTAGTGTAGGGAAAAAAGGTGTGGGTTGAACACGGGTTTTGGGTGCAAGGGAGTGGAAGCATGGGTATGGGTAATTGGGTGAGATAGGTGGGGGAGAATGGAGGATGGGGCTCGGGTTTGGGTGAAATTTTAGAGAAAATGACTAGGAATGGAGAGAAATTTCGGGGATGTGGAAGTAGGGGAGTGGCAGAGAGGAAGGAGGAAGTCGGGTTGTAGGGGGAAGGGATGAAGACCGAGACAAACACAAATTGGGGAATTTTTGTGGTTAGGGCATGGGTTGGGGTATAGGCTAGAGGGAAGAAGGGGATGGGAGCTTAGAGAAAGAGGTGGGAATGGGTGGATTTTGCAAAGAATTTTTATGGAAATTGGTGGGAAGAAGAAGATGGGAGCATGAGAATGCAAGGGAAGAAGCACGGGTAAGAGCATGGGGAGAAGAAAGAATTAACACTGGGGAAGAAAATGAAAGAAAAACAGTGATAAAAACTCACCTAGGCCTGAAGTGTAACAACTCCATTTTTTTACACATATACGTATATGTATATTTCTAAATATCCATGAAGTCATTACCATCTTACTTCTAACTATTTAATTCATAATAACCTTCAATTAAATTAACCAAACATAAATAAGATTTAAGAAATACCATTAACACTTATTCAATTATAGGTTCACGTACACATTATTAATTAGAACATATGTACAAAATCAAACACATATAAGTCTACGTTTTATTCATCCATATTGACTAGGTCCAAAGATACGGGTGCAGATGGTTGCACCTTCACCGGTATCTTATCCAACTCAACCCAACGTACACTAAAAGTCAATCATAGAGAATATCTGCATAACTTAGTTTTCTTAACATGATATGGAAATATAATGAGAAATAAATCCCAGTAGGTTTCATAATAAATCATTATCAATAATGCTTGTCACGTTATGTTCATATGTATAAGCTACAACAATTATATTTAGGTCACATGAATGCACTTTATCTATGTGCATGAAAATCGTACAGTTATGACATGTATGGCATGAATAACTATTTTAGAATATCAAATTATGGCTATCAACTTATTTTATATCAAGTTACCTAGGTCAGGTTGAGTACTTTCTACTCTCCGGAACGGGCTTTTCTTGCTCCGTTGACGTGGCGCACTTTTTCTTTCTTTTCTCATTAACATAATCATAACTATTGGTATGGCATCCTTTACTGTTGCACCACACGGACCGCCATCTGACCATGCTCTTTTCTTTTCTTTTCTTTTCACATTAATAGTCATAAATATGATTTCAATAAAAAGTATGTTCATTATACTCACATGCCATAATTTTCATCAAAATATAATCATTACCAAAAATCATTGGTAATCATGCCATAAATAAAATCTTTTCAAATATCACTTTATAAAATATTTCTATGCCAAAATTACACACTTAAGATGGTAAGTAGTTCATGCAATGGCAATGGCTATGGCATACACTAGTCATTTATTATTTTCATTTAGAAGATTCTTCTTTTTTAAATATTATTATTCTCTCTTCACTAAACAGAACATAACACCCTTATTTTAAATTCAATTGAGGTGATCTTAGTGTCATTTAAAAGATAAGACAATCTTCTAAAACCCTTATGTAGAACATTTTAGTGAAATCTTAAGTAATCATAGTGTTACTACTCCCTCAAATTTAATATTATTTGTTCTCGGGTAGGTTCAGACCTATACTTACTAATCGGATCATATCTCCCTCATAAAAACTCCAATTGAGGTGATTCCAAAGCCTATAAAATGCTAAGACATTTATATACAATTTTTATGTTTATCATTGCTTTAGATTCCTTACTAATATTTCCCAGAAAATCGAAAACAAAAACACTTACATTTACCACCCTGGATTCTAGATTGATTCTAACCTTTACACATTAATCAGCCATATCTTTCTCATATGGACTCCAAATTAAGTGATTTCAGTATCTATAGATCCATGATACATATATCTATACTTATTATGTTAACAATCTCCTTCAAGTTGTAACATCCCCGATTTTTTTTCTTATGTTACTAATTGAAATTTATTTCTTTCAGAGATGAGAACAAATTTTGGATCTCATGGGAGGATTAAATTATTTTTACTTAAGTCAAATAAGATAGTAGGAATGGTTAAAATGACATTTAATTTATGTAATTAACGGGGATGCCATTAGTGTAATTATGGATGATGGCAAGGGCATTTTGGAGATAAAGAGGTGGTAGATAGGGGGTAAGTAGGGAAAAAATAAAATAAAATAAAATAATAGGAAGATAAGAAGGAGAAGGAGAGCGAGTGACGAAGGGAAAGAGAAGAAAAAGAAAAGGAGAAAAACAAAAGAGAAGAAAAAGAAAAGGAGAAAAAAGAAAGGGGAAGAAGAAGAAGAGAAAGAAGAAGAAGAGAAAGAGGAAGAAGAAGGAGAAGCAAGAGTAAAGGGAAATCAAGCAATCAAGCACCGAGTTTAAAGGAATTTGAGGTAGGTTTAACATCTAATAAATTTTTGTACAAAATTATATATACATTTTTAGATTTGTGTAGATGTGATTTTGGATAACATGTGGTCTGAATATTTATATGAAATTCTGTTTTGGATGTTTGGACATGCATATGGGTGCATGAGATTATATAAAAAAAAATCAAAGGAGAAGATAAATTAAGCTGAATTTCGGAATAATTGGGGAAGCTTCGGTTTTTGGAATTCTGGGAAAATTTGGTAAGGATTTTAAAGAAATGGTAAACATATGAATTGTAGATATATATCTCATGGATCTATAGGATTTATAATTAATTAATGTGGAGTTCATATGAGAGAGATATGGCTGCTTAATTGAGCAGAGGTCGGAATTCAGGATAGTAAAAATAAGTGTTTATATTTTAATTTGCTGGGAATAATCCGTAGAGAATTCGAAGAACTTATAAAAATAAATGTTGTAGATAATTGTCTTAACTTCCTATTCAATCACCTCAATCGGAGTTCGTATGAGGGAGATATGATGGAATAAGTAAAGAAAGGTCACAGAACACGGCCAGGCCGTGTTATAAAAGCAGAAAAAAGAAAGGGGAAGAAGAGAAAAGGGGAAGAAGAAGAAGAGAAAGAGGAAGAAGAGAAAGAGGAAGAAGTAAAAGAGAAAGAGGAAGAAGAAAGAGAAGGAAGAGTAAAGAGAAATCAAGGAATCAAGCACCGAGTTTAAAGGAATTTGAGGTAGGTTTAACATCTTCTAATAAATTTTTGTACAAAAATTATATATACATTTTTAGATTTGTTTAGATGTGATTTTGGATAACATGTGTTCTAGATATTTATATGAAATTTTGTTTTGGATTTTTGGACATGCATATGTAGTGCGTACTATCGCAGGTACACCCAAATTAATACCTTACCTCAAAACTAACCTGTAGTAGTGGGAGTAAGGGTTGATCCCACAGAGACTGGTATTACCTTCTGTGATTAGAAAAAGGGGGGATTGATAATCGCAAATTAAGTAAAGTAAACAATAATGAAAATAATTAAGAGAGTAATTAATGAGAAAGGCGTTGGTTTTGGTTGATATCCACCGTCAAAGGATTACATTGATCATTAACAACATAATCAATCTGTAATTGAATATCTATCATTGGGTTTCTAACCCTGTTCCTCCTTAAGTCTAGTAAATTAATGACAATCGCACTAATTAAACCCTAATTAACAAGCAATCCTTTAGCACATCGGTAAAGCATAGCTTACTAACCACATGAAGAACTAGAGAAACTGACAAAGCTAAACAAATATAAACACATTGGTTATATCTAATTTAGTTAATTATTCATCATAGGTTCAATGATTTATAATCCAAAATCCTCAAACCTATTTGCCTCATGAATCACAGAATTGAAGACTTTGTTCAAAACATAATTCAGCGGTAGATTAAGACACACAATACACTAGCAGGCCTCCCTAGCAATCATATGAATAATCATTGAGAAGAAGAGCAGATGAATAATCAATACTCAATTCAAATTGAAATAGTAAAATCAAATCCACATCTCACAATGCATGAATATCCCTTGAGGTTTCAATCTACCTCAACCAACTAAAAAGAACTAGCCACGCAGGGCCATAAGAAAATCTAAAGAAGAATTAAAGAACTTGGATGAAGGATTGGATGAATTCTCTACTTGTTTTGCTCCATTTTTATAGATTAACTCCTCCTTATCGAAGTAGGATTGTATTTAGGTCAAATCCCAGTCCATTAGGCTTCAATTGGAGTGAAAAAGACCTAAAATCACAAAAATCATCATTCTGGTGCAACGGCGGGCGCCGCGGCGCTACGAAGACAAGGCCACGGGGCCCCGCAACGCTCACTTGCTTCGAATCACCTTAATCCAATCTAAATTGAAAGAGATATGCTAAAATTAGTTACCAAAGGTTAGAATTCATCTTGCTACACTGTGATGCTGATTTGCAAGCTCTGTAACGCCATGAAATATCCCGAATTTAACCAACTGATCAACATAAAAGTTGTAGATGATTGTGTTATCGTTTCACAGCCACTTGAATAACTTTGATTGGACTTCATAAGAGGGAGATATGCTCAAAACAGTGCTGAAAGGTCTAGAATCCCTGCAATGTAGCATTTTTCCATGAACTTCTTATCTTTTTCTTCTCTTTTCTTCTTTCTTTGTTCTTACAACACAAATCATAAAATTAAGTTAATTCCTAATTATATTTTACTTAAATCAAACAAAAAGTAAGTTTAAAGGTATTAATATCATGCTTAATTAAGATCACATCAATATCGGTGCATGGGATTATATAAAAGAAAATCAAAGGAGAAGATAAATTAAGCTGAATTTTGGAATAATTGGGGAAGCTTCGGTTTTTGGAATTCTGGGAAAATTCGGGAAGGATGTTAGAAATGGTCAACATATGAATTGTAGATATATGTCTCACGGATCTATAGGCTTTAGAATTACTTAATTTGGAGTTCATATGAGAGAGATATAGCTGATTAATTGAGCAGAGATCGGAATTCAGGATAGTAAAAATAAGTTTTTTTATTTTAATTTTCTGGGAATAATTCGTAGGGAATTTGAAGAAAATATAAACATAAAAGTTGTAGATAATTGTCTTAGGGTCCTACAGGATTTAAAATTACCTCAATCGGAGTTTGTATAATGGAGATATGATGGAATAAGTGAAACAAAGTCACAAAACACGGCCAGGCCGTGTTAGAAAAATAGAAAAAAGAAAGGGGAAGAAGAGAAAAGGGGAAGACGAAGAAGTGAAAGAGGAAGAAGAGAAAGAGGAAGAAGAAGGAGAAGGAAGAGTAAAGAGAAATCAAGGAATCAAGCAGTGAATTTAAAGGAATTTGAGGTAGGTTTAACATCTTCTAATAAATTTTTGTACAAAAATATATATACATTTTTTAGATTTGTTTAGATGTGATTTTGGATAACATGTGGTCTGGATATTTATATGAAATTCTATTTTGGATGTTTGGACATGCATATGGGTGCATGGGATTATATAAAAGAAAATCAAAGGAGAAGATAAATTAAGATGAATTTCGGAATAATTGGGGAAGCTTCGGCTTTTGGAATTCTGGAAAACTTTGGCAAGGATATTAAAGAACTGGTCAACATATGAATTGTGTATATATATATCTCACGGATCTATAGGATTTAGAATTACTTAATTTGAAGTTCATATGAGAGAGATATGGCTGATTAACTGAGCAAAGTTCAGAATTCAGGATAGTAAAAATAAGTGTTTTTATTTTAATTTTCTGGGAATAATCCGTAGAGAATTTGAAGAAAATATAAACATGAACATTGTATATAATTGTCTTAAATTCCTATAGGATTTGAAATCATGTCCATCGGAGTTCGTATGCGGGAGATATGATGGAATAATTGAAGAAATGTCACAGAACACGGCCAGGCCGTATTAGAAAAGCAGAAAAAAGAAAGGGGAAGAAGCGAAAAGGGGAAGAAGAAGAAGAGAAAGAAGAAGAAGAGAAAGAGGAAGAAGAAGGATAAGGAAGAGTAAAGAGAAATCAAGGAATCATGCACCGAGTTTAAATGAATTTGAGGTAGGTTTAACATCTTCTAATAAATTTTTGTACAATATTATATATACATTTTTAGATTTGTTTAGATGTGATTTTGGATAACATGTGGTCTGGATATTTATATGAAATTCTGTTTTGGATGTTTGGACATGCATATGGGTGCATGGGATTATATAAAAGAAAATCAAAGGAGAAGATAAATTAAGCTGAATTTCGGAATAATTGGGGAAGCTTCGGTTTTTGGAATTCTGGGAGAATGTGGTAAGGATTTTAAAGAAATGGTTAACATATGAATTGTAGATATATCTCTCACGGATCTATAGGCTTTAGGATTACTTAATTTAGAGTTCATATGAGAGAGATATGGCTGATTAATGGAGCAGAGGTCAGAATTCAGGATAGTAAAAATAAGTGTTTTTATTTTAGCTTTTTGGGAATAATCCATAGATAATTTGAAGCAAAGATAAACATAACAGTTGTAGATAATTTTCTTAGATTCTTATAGGATTTGAAATCACCTCAATCTGAGTTCGTATGAGGGAGATATGATGGAACAAGTGAAGAAAGGTCACAGAACATGGCCAGGCCGTGTTAGAAAAGCTGAAAAAAGAAAGGAGAAGAAGAGAAAAGGGGAAGAAGAAGAAGAGAAAGAGGAAGAAGAAGGAGAAGGAATAGTAAAGAGAAATCAAGGAATCAAGCACCGAGTTTAAAGGAATTTGAGGTAGGTTTAACATCTTCTAATAAATTTTTGTATAAAATTATATATACATTTTTAGATTTGTTTAGATGTGATTTTGGATAACATGTGGTCTGGATATTTATATGAAATTCTATTTTGGATGTTTGGACATGCATATGGGTGCATGGGATTATATAAAAGAAAATCAAAGGAGAAGATAAATTAAGCTGTATTTTGAATTAATTGGGGAAGCTTTGGTTTTTGGAATTCTGGTAAAATTCGGTAAGGATTTTAAAGCAATGGTCAACATATGAATTGTAGATATATGTCTCGTGGATCTATAAGCTTTAGGATTACTTAAATTGGAGTTCATTTGAGAGAGATATGGCTGATTAATTGAGCCGAGGTCAGAATTCAGGATAGTAAAAATAAGTGTTTCTATTTTAATTTTCTGGGAATAATCCGTAGAGAATTTGAAGAAAATATAAACATAAAAGTTGTAGATAATTGTCTTAACTTCCTATAGGATTTGTAATCACCTGAATCGGAGTTCGTATGAGGGAGATAATATGGAATAAGTAAAGAACGTTCACAGAACACGGCCAGGCCGTGTTCGGGGCTATTTTTAAGCATGTTTGAATTATTTTTCAAGCATGGGCATGTCTTGAACTTGAACAAGCCGTGTTGGGTGCTAGATTATCATACTTTTCACTGTTTTATGTCTAAAAATAATCTTGTTTGTTGTAATATTTTTAAGAAACATATAGTCAAGAAAAATACTTTTAAAATGATGATTTTGGTATCAAAAATTACTCTTTATCTTTATTTGATTTAAAATGAATTATCTTGAATATTGGTATGTGATGAATGATTATTAATAATTTGGTATAAAAATGATGCATCATATTATGAAAGAAATTAAATGGCAAGCGTAAAGCTCATGACGAGTTGCTTGATAGTTATGTATTGTATTTGATGAATATGAATTTATATATATACATTTATATGTATGGATGAATATCGACGGGTTCTATGGCTTGAGACGGTACCGAGTAGGGGACGCCCTATTAGCCTGAGTGAGCCAAGAGAGGGCCGCTCCAACCGGGTGACAGTGGTAATGTGAGGGGGCAGGAGGGTGATGTACTCACATTCCCTGATCACTTATTGTGACTATAGTCGATCAGTCACTATGCATATAGAAAATGAATAAATTAAAAGCCGTAATATGGCTGAGCATTAAAAAAATAAATTTTTAGTGCATGTGTAGTATGATAATTATGCATAAACAAAAATTATGATTTTATCTCAAAATTTTGATATTTTTCTATAGCCTATACAGCTGAACATAACTCCTGTTTTCTCATCATATTTTATTATATTAAATCTACTGGGAACCTTTGTTCTCACTATTATTGTGGTGTTATGTTCAAATAAAAAGAAATGAGATGCAACACAAAATGACGTTACTGATGGAGATCTAGATGTCAGCACCACCTCCTCACCCTTTGTATTTCAAGGGTGAAGTGCTGTATAAAGACTCTTAATTATGTATTGAAATGTTGTATTGTATAAATATAATATGTGTGAGGTTTGAAATATATATGTAAACATGTATATTGTGTTTTGAAATGTTGTATTGTATAATTATAACATGTATGAGGTTTGTAATAAATATGTATATATTGTGTTTATACATATGGCGTATTTAATATGCGTATTGAAAAAAAAAAACCAAACGTTACACAAGTTCCTACATATGTTGTCCAAAAATTCAAACATAGAAGCATACTTAACAGATTCTTCCCTAGTTAGTTAGTTTCTGACCTTTGCTTACTAATCTGACCATATCTCTCTCATATTGATTCCAATTTGAATGCTTCTAGTGGCTAACAATATGTCAAACAAAGATCTACATTTTTCATGTTAAGAATGTCTCTTAATTCTCTACAAATTTATTCTAGAAATTTAAACACAAAAGCATACCTGACTGATTCTTCCCTGGTTAACCATTTTTTGACCACTGCTTACATATTGGGCAATATCTCCCTCATATGGACTCCAAATTAAGTGATTCCAATGGCTAAAAATCCTTGAGACATAGATCTACATTTTTTTTGTTAACTATTTCTTTTAATTCCTAACTTATTCTTCCTGGAATATCAAAAATATAACCTTTCCTAGTTACCCCGATATCCAGTTTCCTAACCAATCCTTTCCTAAGGTTTTAGTTCATAATAATATTACATCCTTTTCTATTTTCTTTGCATTTAATCATATTCCATCAATTTTTCACCCCATTCAAATATAAAAAATAGTAGCATAAAAATAATAAAATTTTTACCACCCATAACCATACATATGCATAACTTTTCACATCAACCGTAATGTCCAAAACATCCATCATATGCAAAATAACATGTAACATGATATAGCAACATCCATGACCAACCATCAAAGTAGAAAATATTGTAAATTTCATCAAAGTTCTAAGATCAAAATCCTACATAAATGTTACAAATTTCAAAGCTTTTCTCCAAAAAGAGATATTGTTAAACCTACCTAAAAATCTCCCTAGCTCACTCGGTCAATTCTTTTTCTTGTTTCCTCTTGAAGGAAGTAGCAAGATTCCTTCCTCCCCTTAGCTTTTCTAGAAGCTTAAATAAGAGAAGGAGGGTGAGTTTTTGAACCCTAAGGATGTAGAAGAAAGATGGATTCAAGTGGAGATTATGCTAGCTTACCTTGAGTACTTAGTCGTCTAGACTTCTCCTTCTTCTTCCTTCCTTTCTTCTCCTATCTTTCTCTCCTTTCCTCACTCTACCTTGCTTCTATTTTTTCCTCTCCCTCACTTGGAAGAAATTATAATGTTATAGGGGTGGGTTTTGCTAAAATAAACTATCAAATGATTCACCTTTCATGATCATGGGTCTACTTTATCACAATTAGGATGCACTTGGTTATTTTTTGAGAAAAAACAACTCATGTTCTTTTCTTCCTCTTCCTTAGTCAAGATATGCATAGCAAAAGGAGATTTGTATTTTGAAAATTATGATAATATGTTCTTAGGACAAGGGACAAGTTCCTTTTATTTAGGGATTCATTTCCTTTTTCTTTTGTCTTAATCAAGTATTATAGGTTTGCCTTTGTAAGTGGCAAATTTCCAACCATTGGATCTCCCTTTCTTGGCTGAAATTATTTGTGTAGGATAAATTTGTTTTGTCATAATGCTATGTATTATTATCCACTTGTTGTAATTATGAATGAAGGATATAGATGTTTTGTCTACCATTTATTTTTACCTACTTGCTGAAATTATGAATGTAGGATATAGATGTTTTGTCTTAATTCCATGTGACCTAATCTTGATTATTATTGCACTACCATTTACTCACTTGATTCCCTTTTTTCCCTCTTGGATTTGGGCTCAATCTTACCAATTTCCTTTGCTTTGGCTAAAATTCTACTTTTCATGGAGGGTTTGGTCACATTTTCATAATTTTTGGGCTATCGGTCCAACTTCTATATCATAGTCCAAGTCTATGTTTTATTTCTTGCTTGGGCTATCCAATGGGCTTGCTAGAAAATTATGTGAAGTGGAAAAACTCTATATAAAGTGCCAATAGTTGAAAGCCCAATTTATGGTTGGAGATGTTAAACTTAGAAATTTCTAACTTTTGAATTAGGAAAAATTACCCTAATCCAATCTTCTTAAATTTTAAGACCTTTAGTTACTTCACAAAAAGACTTATCTTTCTTACAAAAGAATTTCGCCTTTCTTGAGTATGTTATTTCTAATTTTTCCTATTAGGTTTTCTCTCTTTACTTGTTCCCTTAATGTTAGAAACATTTTCTATGCATACACATAAGGTGAAGAATTTCAAAGGATTATATTTCCTTAAATATCTAAAAATTGTCTAGTAAATTTTATTTCCTTAATTAAATATTTGTGTACTTTTATTAATAAAAGAAACGAAATTAGGGATGTTACATTTCTCTCCCCTTAAAAAAAATTTCCTCAAAATTTTAGAAATTAACTAATGAGAACAATTGTGGATATTTCTTCATCATGACTTCTTCCAGCTCCCATGTTGCTTTTTTCGGGGTCAAACCTTCCCATAACACCTTAACTAGGGGAATGCTTTTATTTCTCAATTGCTTCACGTCGGTGTCCAATATGGATGCTAATACTAGTTGGTATGTCATGTTCTCCTTTATTTAGATTGGTTCATCTTGTATTACATGTGAGGAATCTGGAAGATACTTCTGCAGCTATGATACATGGAAAATATTATACAGGTTGGACAAATTAGGTGGGAGGGCAACTTGATATGCTGACATCCCCACTTTCTTCATAATTTGGTAGGGTCCCAAAAATTGCAGACTTAGCTTTCTACTTTGGAGAAACCTACCAACTCTAGTAGTCGGGGAAAAGTTTAGAAATACATGGTCTCCTTCCTCAAACTCTAGAGGTCTATGTCTCTTATCATAGTAACTCTTTTACCGACTTTGAGCTGTAAATATTTTATCTCATATCATTGTGATTTGTTTAGTAGTTTGTTGAGCTAGATCAGGACCCAGCAAGTTCTTTTCTCCTATCTCAAACCAACATAGTGTAGATCGACACTTCCTACAGTATAAACCTTTGTAGGGGGCCATCTTAATACTAGAGTGATAGCTATTATTATAAGCAAACTCCACTAAAGGTAGGTATTTATCCCATCCTTTAGCTTGCTCTATCACACAGGCCCTCAACATATCTTTTAGGGTTTGAATGGTCCGTTCTATCTGCTCGTCAATCTGAGGATGGTAGGCAATATTGAACCGCAACTGGGTACCAAAAGCTTCTTGCAATGCCTTTCAAAACCTCGACGTGAATCTCGGATCTCTATCAAAAATGATATTTAAGGAAATTCCATGTAGTCTAACTATTTCCTTGACGTATAATTGGGATAATTTGTCCAGTGAATAGTTAACTTTTATGGGCAAAAAATGAGTAGATTTAGTTAATTTGTCAACTATTACCTAGATAAAGTCATGTCCAACTGAAGTCTTAGGTAAGCCCGCCACAAAGTCCATCAAAATACTGTCTCATTTCTACATAAGAATCTTAAGAGGTTGTAGAAATCATGCTAGCTTTTGATGCTCTACCTTCACCTTCTAACAAATTAAATATTTTTTGCCACAAACTCATCAATGTCTTTTTTCATCCCTGGCCACTAGTACATCTTCTTTAAGTCTTGATACATTTTAGTGGACCCAAGATGGACTGTGTACTTACTCTAATGTGCTTCCTATAGGATCTTAGTCCTCAACTCTTGTTCTTGAGGGACACAAATCCTTCTCTGATACAAGATTGTTCCATCTTCCAAGACAAATTATCTTAATCTTTATGATCCTATAAGTATTGCTCATGAGCTTAAGCCTCTTTAATCTAGGTTCTAAGGTCACACTCTATACTTAAACAATTAATGATAAGCTTCTTTGGAGTAAGAGTAGTGGCTAGCTTTAAATTTCAAAACTCCTCTGACATCTGCTTCTCATACACCATCATCTGACCCATGTGTAGAGATTTTTGACTAAAAGCATCAACTACAACATTCTCCTTTCCTAGATGATACTTTATCTCAAACTTGTAGTCATTGAGAAATTATACCCATCTTCGTTACCTTATATTTAACTCCTTCTAATCAAAAAGGTACTTAAGACTCTTATGATCACAGTATACTTCAAATGTTGCACCGTACAAATAGTGTCGTCAAATCTCTAAGGAAAACACCACCACTGCCAATTCAAGATCGTGGGTTGGATAATTTCCTTCATGGGGTCTTAGTTGCCTAGAGGCGTAAGCAACTACTCTCTTGTCTTGCATTAGCACACACCCTAGCCCTTTCTTTGAAGCGTTACTATACACTTCAAAATGTCCTATGGAGTTTGGAATAATTAAAATAGGAGGAGTGGTCAATCTTGTCTTAGACTCTTGGAAACTAGCTTCACATTGATTAGTCCATTTGAAAGGACTTCCCTTCCTAGTCAATTTAGTCAATGGCAAGGCTATACGAGAGAAGTTTTGTATAAACCTTTTGTAGTATCCTACCAAACCCAAGAAACTTTTGACTTCTGTAACCATCTTTGGTCTTTCTCACTAAATCACTGCTTCCATCTTGCTAAGGTCTACGACTACCCCTTTATTAGAAATGACATGTTCGAGAAATTTTACCTCTGACAGCCAAAATCCACACTTCTCTAATTTAGAATACAACTTTTTCTCTTTCAGCACTTGCAGCATGATTCAGAGATGTTGTTCATGTTCTTTCTCACTCTTAGAATATATCAAGATGTCATCAATGAATACTACCACAAATTGATCTAAGTAGGGTCAAAAAATGCAATTCATGTAATCCATGAAAATTACAGATGCATTTGTCAACCCGAAGAGCATTATGAGAAACTCATAGTGCTCATATCTAGTCTTGAAGGCTGTTTTTAGTACATCCTCCTCCTTGATCCTAATCTAATGGTATTCCGATCTCAGGTTAGTTGATCTAATAAATTATTTATCCTAGGGAAAGGATACTTCTTTTTTGATAGTCACCTTATTTAGCTGTCTGTAATCTATGCATAGTCTCAAGCTCCCATCTTTCTTCTTAACAAACAATACAGGAGCTCCCCAAGGTGATACACTTGGTCTAATGAATTTCTTATCTAACAATTCCTCTAACTATTTCTTAAATTCTTGTATTTCCTTTGAGGCCATTCTATAAGGTGCCATAGATATAGGCCCTGTCCTAGGTAGAAGATCAATAGAAAACTCTATCTCTCTTTTAGGAGGTAAGCATGGAATATCTTATCGAAATACTTTAAGAAAATTGTTGGCTATTAGGATTTCATCAAGCTTCGGTTCAATTTCTAGATTTGATAAGTGTAAGAGAATGTATCCAAGTACTCCATTCTTCAACTCCCTATTGACTTGATTGGCATTAAGCATCAATAACTGCATCTCCTCTTCAAAAGTAGGAGGTAGAAATTCAATAGTCTTGTTGCAACAATTCAGTAAAACCTGATTTCTAGATATCCAATCGAATCCTAGAATGACATCAATACCTTTTAAAGGTAAACAGACGAGGTCTACAGAAATTTTTTTCTCTTGAATGGTGACTTGACAGTCTTTACATAACGAGGAAGTTAAGACCCTTTCTCCCGTAGGGATTACTACAGATAGTTCATAAGGGGTTTCAGAAATAGGATACTGAGGCTCTCTAACACATTCTTCTGATATAAATGAATGACTAGCACTAAAGTCAAACAACACCATAAGAGCAAATCCATAGATGTAGCATGTACCTTGAATCATTTCGGAGGATTGAGCTACCTCTTGGCCGCTTAGGGTGAAAACCTTTCCATTCACCTAAGGTCTTGGTTCCGACTTCTTCTCCATATTCTGTGGGTAGTTCTTTACAAAATGACCTTTCTGTCTGCATTTAAAGCAAACATCCGATCCCATGTAGCATGGCCGATTACCATGCAAGCGCCTACAATTAGTGCACTTGATTGTGGAAAAGTTTTGTTGGAAGGGTCGGGGACTTGTAGTCATTGTCCTCTTACCAGTATCCTGTCTTTTTCCTCTGACATTTCTATTAGAGTTTTATGGCATGTTCTTCCTTTTCCAGAAGTTTTGTCTTTATTTCTCATCCTCCATTGCCCTCAAGCTCTTCTCCAAGAGTCTGCATTTATTTATTAGATGTACAAATTCCTTGATCTCCAAAGCTACAACAGCATTCCTTATCTCTGGGTTCAACCCCGCTTAAAATTAAACAACCTTCCATGCTTCATCGGGGTTAAATAGTAGGTAAGAGGAGAACTTAGACAACTCCTCGAACCTCACAATGTATTGGTCTATGGTCATGCTGCCCTTCCTGAATTGGACAAATTCATTCTCCTTCTCTGCCCGCACAGTACTTGGGAAGTACTTTTCTAAAAAGGTATCTTTGAACACCTACTAGGTGATCTGTCTTCCCTGGTGAGCTAAAAGTTTTTAAGCTCCACGCCACCAATATTCTTCTTCATCTTTCTGCATATATGCAGCGAAGATAACTTGCTGCTCCTCAGTATAACCCATCCCTTCAAAGATTTTCTCCATTTCCCTTATCCACCTTTCAGCTACAATTGGATCAAAACTGCCTTGAAAACAAGGTGGTCTAGTCCTTAGGAACTCATATATGCCGTTATCATTCGCTGTCATCCGATTATTAACACCATTCTCACCATTTGGGTTATTAGCATTCTGGAGGTATTGTAGAATTTGGTTGGTGGTTGTGACCTCGTCTCGAATTGCCATGGAAATGTTGTGTAGGGTTTCCTCTGCATTGTTTGTTGGATTCCTCCTTGGTGGTGCCGTTTCCTACTGTGGAAAAAACAAAATTAAATTGCTCTTGAGGTGATCTAGCCCAATAGTTAGTTTAAAAAATATTTAACAGCAGTCATAACACCACCTTAGCATATAGATAGGAAACACTAGTAAATTTATACCTATATAAAATCACTGATCCCCTACACAGCACAACCACAAGATACTCAAGACACTATAAGATCGATTTAGATAACCATCTACCCAATGGCCATCTAAGATCGACCTGCTCTGATACCAATTATATAACAGCTTCATTTTTTTTACATATATAATTATATGTATATTTCTAAAATTCCATAAAGTCATTACCTTCTTACTTCTAACTATTTAACTCATAATAACATTCAATTAAATTAACCAAACATAAATAAGGTTTAAGAATTACCATTAACACTTATACAATTATGGGTTCATGTACACATTATTAATCAAAACATATGTACAAAAATAAACACATATATGTTTACATTTTATTCATCCATATTGACCAGGTCCGGAGATACGGGTGTGGTTGGTTGCAACTTCACCGGGATGTTAGCCAACTCGACCCAACATACGCTAAAAGTCGGTCATAAAGAATATCTGCACAACTTCGTTTTTTGAACATGATATGAAAATATAATGAGAAATAAATCCCAGTAGGTTCAACAATAAATCATTATCAACAATGCTTGTCACATCATATTCATCTGTATAAGCTACAACAATTATATTTGGGACACATGAATGCACTTTATCTATGCACATGAAAATCGTATATTTATGACATGTATGGCATGAATAACTATTTTAGAATATCATATAATGGCTATCAACTTATTTTCATATCAAGCTACCCTGTTCAAGGTGAGTACTTTTTACTCTCCAAAACGGGCTTTTCTCGCTCCGTCTGACATGGTACAATTTTTCTTTCTTTTCTCATTAACATAATCATAACCGTTGGTAGAGCGTCCTCCACTAGTGGACTACACGAACCGCCATGTGACCGTGCTCATTTCTTTTCTTTTCTTTTCTTTTCTTTTCTTTTCTTTTCACATTAATAGCCATAAATAAGATTTCAATAACAAGTATGTTCATTATACTCACATGCCACAATTTTCATTAAAATATAATCATTACCAAACATCATTGGTAATTATGCCATAAATATAATCTTTTCAAATATCACTTTATAAAATATTTCTATATCAAAATTATGCACTTAAGATGGTAAGGAGTTCATGCAATGGCAATGGCTATGGCATACACTAGTCATTTGTTATTTTCATTTATAAGATTCTTCTTCTTTTTTAAATATTATTATCCTCTCTTCACTAAATAGAGCATAACACCATCATTTTAAATTCGATTGAGGTGATCTTGGTGTTAATGGAAAGATAAAACAATCCTGTAAAACCCTTATGCTTAACATTTTAGTGAAATCTTAACTAATCATGGTGTTATTATTCCCTCAAATTCAATGTTATTTCTTCAAGGGTAGGTTCAGACCTCTACTTACTAATTGGATCATATCTCCCTCATAAAAACTCCAATTGGGATGATTCCAAAGACTATAAAACACTAAGACATTTATATACAACTGTTATGTTTATCACTTCTACAGATACCTTACTAATGATTCCCAGAAAATCGAAAACAAAAACATTTACATTTACCAACCTGGATTCTAGATTGATTCTAACCTTTACTCATTAATCAACCATATCTCTGTCATATGGACTCCAAATTAAGTGATTTCAAAGCCTATAGATCGGTGATACAAATATCTATATTTATTATGTTAACAATTTCCTTCAATTCCCTATATATGTTGCCCAGAAATTCAAAAATATAAGCATACTTAAAAGATTCTTCCCTGGTTAGCTAGTTTCTGACTTTTGTTTACTAATCTGACCATATCTCCCATATTGATTCCAATTTGAATGATTCTAGTGGCTAACAATCCGTGAAACATAGGTCTACATTGTTCATGTTAAGAATGTCTCTTAATACCTTACATATTTATACCAGAAATTCAAACACAGAAGCATACTTGACAGATTCTTCCCTAGTTAACCATTTTCTGACCACTGCTTACATATCGGGCAATATCTCCCTCATATGGACTCCAAATTATATGATTCTAGTGGCTGATAATCCATGAGACATAGATCTACATTTTTCTTGTTAACCATTTCTTTTAATTCCTAATCAATTCTTCCCCGAATATAAACCATATGAGCTTTCCTAGTTACCCCGAAATCCAGTTTCCTAACCAATCCTTTCCTAAGGTTTTAGTTCATCATTATATTACATCCTCTTCCATTTTCTTTACATCTAATCATATTCCATCAATTTTTCACCACATTCAAATATATAAAATAGTAGCATAAAAATAATAAAAATTTTACCGCCCATAGCCATACATATGCATAACTTTCCACACCAACCGTAACGTCCAAAACATTCATCATATGCAAAATAACATGTAACATGATATAGCAACATCAATGACCAATCATCAAAGTAGTAAATATTGTAAATTTTATCAAAGTTCTAAGATCAAAATCCCACATAAATGTTACAAATTTCAAAGCTTTTCTTCAAAAAGAGATATTGTTAAACCAACCTAAAGATCTCCCTAGCTCACTTAGTGAATTCTTTTTCTTGTTTCCTCTTGAAGGAAGTAGCAAGATTTCTCCCTTCCCTTAGATTTTCTAGCAGCTTAAATAAGAGACGGAGGGTGAGTTTTTGAACCCTAAGGATAAAGAATAAAGATGGATTCAAGTGGAGATTAAGCTAACTTACCTTGAGTACTTAGTCCTCTAGACTTCTCCTACTTCTTCCTTCCTTTCTTCTCCTCTCTTTCTCTCCTTTCCTCACTCTACCTTGCTTCTATTTTTTCCTCTCCCTCACTTAGACGAAATTATAATCTTATAGGGTTGGGTTTTGTTTAAATAAACTATCAGATGATTCACCTTTCATGATCATGGGTCTACCTTATCACAATTAAGACGCACTTGGTTATTTTTTGGGGAAAAACAACTCATGTTCTTGTCTTCCTCTTCCTTAGTCAAGATATGCATAGCAAAAAGAGATTTGTATTTTGAAAATTATGATAATATGTTCTTAAGACAAGCGATAAGTACCTTTGATTTAGGGATTCATTTCCTTTTTCTTTTCTCTTAATCAAGTATGATAGGTTTGCCTTTGTAAGTGGCAAATTTTCAACCAATGGATCTCCCTTGCTTGGCTGAAATTGTTTACGTAAGATAAAGATGTTTTGTCATAATGCTATGTATTATTATCCACATGTTGAAATTATAAAGGTAGGATATAGATGTTTTGTCCTAATGCCATGTATTATTACCTACTTGTTGAAATTATGAATGTAGGATATAAATGTTTTGTCTTAATGCCATGTGACCTAATCTTGATTATTAATGCACTACTATTTTCTCCCATTATTCTTATTTTTTTTCCTCTTGGATTTGGACTCATTCTCACCCATTTCCTTTGCTTTGGCTAAAATTCTACCTTTCATGGAGGGCTTGGTCACATTTTCATAATTTTTGAGCTATCGGTCCAACTTATACATCCTAGTCTAAGTCTCTGTTTTATTTCTTGCTTGGGCTATCCAATAGACTTGCTAGAAACTTATGTGATGTAAAAAAACCCTATATGAAGTGTCCATAGGTGAAAGCCTAATTTGTGGGTTGAGATGTTAAAATTATAAATTTTTAACTCTTGAATTAGGAAAAATTACCATAATCTGATCTTCTTAAAATTTTAAGATCTTTACTTACTTCACAAAAAAACATATCTTCCTTACCAAAGAATGTTTCCTCTCTTTAGTATGTTATTTCTAATTTTTCCTATTAGGTTTTCTCTCTTTACTTGTTCCCTTAATGTTGGAAACATTTTCTATGCATACACATAAGGTGATGAATTTCTAAGGATTATGTTTCCTTAGAAATCTAAAAATTGTCTAATAAATTTTATTTCTTTAATTAAATGTTTATGTACATTTATTAATAAAAGAAATGAAATTAGGGATGTTACATGAAGCACAACCATGCTTCGGTTTGGATCTTTAACTTCCCTAGAGAGTGGCCTATGATGGTTGGCATGGGACGGTGTGCTTGCCATAACCCGAAGCACGATCGTGTTGGGAGACACGGCTTGGCTGTGCTTCGTGCTAGAACCCAAATTTCCTAGGATTTTGGCCATGTTTGTTGGCACAAAAAGGGAGTGCTAGGTCTCGACGTGAGGCATAGCCGTGTTTGGTGACACAGGCTGCCTGTACCTAGCACTGGAAGGGCCAAAATATCCAAATTATTGGCTTGTGCTTGAAGCACGGGCGTGCTCTATGGCACAAGCTACCCGTGTCTGGTGTTGGAACTCACTTTTCTTCAAAAATTATTGTAGCTTTTTTATCCTTTTGAATTTCCCTTTATTTTCATCCTTTAATTCAACCTTGGGCACATAGGAATGGACCTAAAAATCAAATGGAAACACTCATTAAACTCCTAACCTAAGAAATTAACTAAATTAAAGATAAAAATAAAAACTAAAAGCAAGAAAATAAAACAAAAAGAAACTTAAAAATTAAAATATAGGTTGCCTCCCACAAAGCACTTGTTTAAAGTCATTAGCTCGACTCTTTTTCATGCTTTCCACTCAAGGAGGCTTAAAGAGAGTTTGAATAACTCTCTTTGCTATCCATTGCCTCTTAATATGATCCTTGAGGCTTTGTCTAATAACCTTCAAAGTTCCTTTTGGCTCAATCCTTTCTTCCTTTGCTCCATTCAAGTTGAGAAAAGGTGGCTTAGGTTTTAACTTTAGAGCTTTGATTTCCTCCTCAACCGCTTGCTTTTCTACCCCCTGTTTATCATAAGTAAAAGAACTTTCCACGGAGCATAAATCAAGTGGGTCAGAAGGAGAAAAATTCATGGCATTATCATTCATATTAGGTTCTGGTAAGCCAATCATAAAGCAAGATTCACTTATAGATAGAGGGTTCATAGTATCATTTAAATTAAATTCTACTTTTTCATCCCTTACATTCAAAGAAAGCTTTCTATCTTTTACATTAATATTTACACTAGTTGTAGCTAGGAAAGGCCTTCCAAGAATGATGGAAAGTTTTTCATCTTCCTCCATCTCTAAAATAACAAAATCAACTGGTATATAAAACTTACCCATCTTTAGAGGAACATCCTCTAATATACCTACTTGATGCTTAATGGATCGGTCAGCCAAATGAAATGAAAGAATGGTAGGCTTTAAGTCAGCCATCTGAAGCTTCTTGCAAACTGAAAGAGGCATGAGACTCACACTTTCTCCAAGATCACATAAGGCTTTATCAATCTTCATGTCACCAATGGAACAAGGTATGGAAAAGATTCTGGGATCCTTAAGCTTTTGTGGCAGCTTATTTTGGATTAATGCACTTTATCCCTCTGTTAATGTCACAACAGCATGCTCTTCAATTTTTCTCTTGTTTGAGAGGATTTTCATCAGAAACTTTGCATAAGAAGGCATTTGGGAGATGGCTTCTAGGAATGAGATATTGATATTCAACTTCTTCAAAACATTCAGAAACCTCCCAATTTTCTTCTCTAACTTAGCCTTAACCAATCTTTTTGGAAAAGGGATTAGTGTCTTGTAAGGTGTAGGAGCCACATATTTGGGCTCTTCTTCCTTCTTTTCCTCTTCTTCTAGTTCCTTTTATCTTCTCTTCTCAGATGCAGCCTGCAGTTCATCTTTTTTTATCTCTCCTCTTCTCTTTGATTTAGCCAATTGTTTACCACTTCTCAGGGTAATGGTATTACAGTGCTCCCTAGGGTTCTCAGTCTGACCTAGAAGTCTGCCAAAGTTTCTATTAGATAGGCTTGCTTGTTGTGCAATATGAGTTTCTAGCATCTTACTATGAGTAGCAAGCGAGTCAACCTTAGAGTCTAAATCTTTTATAGCCTCATTCATTGAGTGGTGTTGGCCTCTAAACTCATCATTCTGTTTCGTCTGAGTAGTGATGAAATTCTCCATCAGAGC
The DNA here is from genome assembly GCA_037074535.1 of Gleditsia sinensis. Classification (NCBI taxonomy): domain Eukaryota; kingdom Viridiplantae; phylum Streptophyta; class Magnoliopsida; order Fabales; family Fabaceae; genus Gleditsia; species Gleditsia sinensis. The sequence goes on from CM073467.1 coordinate 9,010,576, forward strand.
CTCTAAATTTGACTTTGGCTATAGAGGAGGATTGAATGGCCTCTGATTCTGAAACCCAAGAGGTTGCCTAAAATTATTCTGAGGCTGATTTGTATTCGGCTTGTATTAGAGATTAGGGTGATTTCTCCAGCTTGGATTATAAGTGTTGCTATAAGGATTACTTCTCTTGTTATTGTTCACAAAACTTACCTTCTCACAATCCTAAGGTGCAGAGTTTCTAACCTGGCATTCATTGGCCATGTGACCAACACCTCCACAAATCTCACATGCAGAAGATGGAGAAGAGGAACCAACGTCATTTATGCTTAATTTATCTAATTTTTGAACAGGGCATCAACTTTAGAAGTTAGATGATTAAATGCATCTACTTCATACATACCTGATGGTTTTCTTGGCTGCCTCTTACTAGACCATGAGTAATGATTTTGAGCCATATCTTTAATAAGCTCGTATACCTCATCTACCATTTTATTCATCAAAGCTCCTCCAACCGCAGCATCCACAGACATATAGGTGCTGTAGATTAGTCTATTATAGAATGTATGGATTATGAGTCACTTCTCCAACCCATGGTGTGTGCATATTCTAAGGAGCTCTTTAAATCTCTCCCAAGCTTCATACAAAGACTCAACATCTTTTTGAGCAAAGGTAGTGATTTGATTCCTAAGATGAGCTATCTTACTTGGTGGGAAGTATTTGGCCAAGAAAGCTTGAGAAAGCAATTGCCATGTAGTTATTGATCGTGATAAAAGGGAATGCAACCATGCACAGGTCTTGTCTCACAGAGAGAATGGGAACAGTCTCAATCTGATGGCATCAAAAGATACTCTATTTAGCTTCAAGGTGTCACAATACTCTAGAAAGATTAAAAGATGGAGATTAGGGTCTTTGGTAGGTGACCCTCCAAATTGATTCTACTGAACCATCTGTAGAAGAGAAGGCTTTAACTCAAAGTTGTTGGCCTCAACAACTCGTCTGATAATGCTTATGTTCAAGCCATGTATATCTAGGGCAGTGAAATCTTTAAGAGATCTATTATCTCTTTCCGCCATGGTAGGTGCAGTGGGATCTTGCTGTTGTCTTTCTCTTCTTCTTCGTAAAGTGCATACAATTTTGGGGTATAATTCAGCAAAGAGTTCACGACCTCTTTGCATAAAATAGCTGCACACCTACAAAAGAAGAGAAGAGGAAAAAATTAGCAAGATAAAATATGCAAAAAAAATAAAAAGAAAAAGGATATAGTCTAGCTATTTCGCAAAGTATCTAATATTGACTATCGTTCCTAGGCAATGATGCCAAAAACTTGTGTGTGTTTTATAAATAACCGCAAGCACACGGCATAGCGGTAGCTAGTCCAGCGAGTATGGGTCGTATCACACAGAGAACAATTGTCAACTACTAAAACTATACAAAATATGCTATCTAGACCAATGTAATACGATGAGAGAATTTGTCACAATTAAACTAATAAGTAATCCAATTAATAAAATCCTAGGGTTAGGGTTTACCACACTTATGATATTCAACATTCAATATGTACCTCTAATTGCAATTATCTAGGTAATTAGAGATGGTTTAGCCTTAATTAACTAATAACCTCTTTCAAGGGTTACTAATCGTACCTACGTTAATCCAATTGCCTACTTTCATGGTTCTTGGTTCTACCTAAGTCCATTAAGTTCTATGCCAACCATGGAATACAATTAATCGATTTTTTGGTGCCCATTAATTGATTCATTCCTAGAGAACCCTAAAATACTTTCGTGATTAAGATATCCCTTATTAACTACTAGGTTCTGATATTAACTTTCACCTTTCAGTTCATCAGTTAATATCCTAAGACATGATAAATATTGGCCAGAAATTCATCAACTCATATAATCAATACATAATAGTCAATCATAATTAACTATGGATAATACAATTAGGGTTCCAACAATCAATTCAATAGTTCAGTATCGTCATACCATAAATGGGTTTACCAAAACCCTAGATCAAATATACTCAAGCATAATTGAAACAAAAACCAAAATTATATTCATTAAGTGAATCATTAAAGTTCAATACAAACCAAAAGAAAGGAGTAGAAGAAGAGGTAAGTGTAGAATAGAAAGATAAAACCTAGTTTGCATAATGTATTAGAGATACAATGCTAAATCAATCTCAAATCTAACCTAAGAACATGAAAGTAAACACTAATCCTACTCTAAACCTAATCTAATGGTGTTACTAAGCCTAAAATTGAGTAAAAGTAAGTCTAAATGTGTCCCCATATCTTTCTCTGTGTTTCCCCATGTATATATATCAACTTGACCACTCAAAACCCTAAAAATCACGTGGTCTACGAACACAAAGCACAACCATGCTTCTTGACACGGCCTGGCCGTGCTTTGAGCTGGATTCTGGGACTTATCTCTGTATTTTGCACAGAGCATGGCCTAGCCATGTTGGGGGCTGCAACTCTCAAATCTTGCTAATTTCTGGTATGTTGCCTCCTTGTTTCCTCTTTAACTTCTCTAATTCCTCATAACTCTTTACATGCATGTTTTCTATTGCTTCTTGGCCTCTTTTGCTCACCTACAACATAAAACCTACCAAAGCATTATCCATAGAAAGGCATAACCAAAATTAGAGAAATAATCACAAGTTTACTATGAATTAGAGGATAAAATATAACCATTAAGTACTTAAATTTCCCCTTTATTAGAATCTAAAGAAATGATAAATATAAAAATTATAGATAATTGTCTTAGCATTTTATAGACTATGACATCACGTCAATTGGAGTCCATATAAGGGATTTATGACTGATTAATTGAGTAGATGTCAGAATCAGTCTAGAATCCAGATTGGTAAAATAAGCATTTTTGTTTTAAATTTTTTGGGAATAATTCGTAACGAATTTGAAGAAATGATAAACATGAAAGTTGTAGATCATTGTCCTAGCTTTTTAATCACCACAATCGAAGTTTGTATAAGGGATATATGGTTGAATAAGTTAGGAAAGGTCATAGAACACGGCTAGGCCCTATTCTGAGTTGCTTTAGCATGGGAAGGCCGTGTTCGGGGCTATTTTTGAGCATGTTTGAAGTATTTTTCAAGCATGGACGTGTTTTGAAACATAGCCAGGTTGTGTTGGGTGCTGGATTATTATATTTTTCACCGTTTTCTACCTAAAAATAGTTTTGTTTGTTAAAAGTTTTTAGAAAACATATATACTTTTACAATGATGATTTTGGTATCACAAATTACTGTTTTATTTATTTGATTCAAAATGAATCATATTGGATATTGTTAAGTAATGAATGATTATTAATTATTGAGTATAAAAAAAAGATGCATGTCCTATTATGAATGTAGTTAAATGGAAAGCATAAAGCTCATGGCGAGTTGCTTGATAATTATATATTGTATTTGATGAATATGCATTTATATATATACATTTATATGTATGGATGAATATCGACAGGTTGTATGGCTTGTTAAGGTACCGAGTAGGGGACGACCTATTAGCCTGAGTGAGCTAAGGGAGGGCAACTACAACCAAGTGACAGAGATAATGTAAAGAGGCAGATGGGTGATGAACTCATATTTTCTGATCACTTATTGTGACTGTAGTTGATCGGTTACGATGCGTATAAAAAATGAGTGAATTGATAACTGTGATATGTTTGACTATTTAAAAAAATGGATTTTCAGTGAACATATAGTATGTTAAGTATGCATCAACTGAAGTGATAATTTTATCTCCAAATCTTAATATTTTCTGTAGCTTATACAGCTGAACATAACTCATATTTTTCTCATTATAATTTATTTATGTTAAGTCTACTGGGAATCTTTGTTCTCTCTATTATTGTGGTGTTATGTTTAGATAAAAAGAAATTACATGCAACAGGGAATGACGTTATTGATGGAGATCTCGATGTCAGCACCATCTCCTCACCCTTTGTGTTTCAAGGGTGGAGTGCTGTATAGGAACTCTTATTTGTATACTGAAATAATGTGTTGTATAATTATTACATGTGTGGGTTTTGTAATATATATATACATATATATTTTATTTAAATATATGCCATATTTAGTATGCAAAATGTGAAAATAAATAAATAATTATAACAATGAGATTTAAAAAAACCGAACGTTACAAAGTTGGTATCAAAGCAGGTTGATCTTAGACGACCATGGGTTGGGTGGTCGCCTAGATTAACTTAGAGATCTCTTGAATAGTTATGTAGAAACATTGTGTAAGGTAGCGGATAAATTCAGTTGGAAAGTACTAGTATTTTCTATTTATAATCTTGTGTAGTATGATAAATACTGTAAAATTTTGAATTGTTATTGAGCTTGATCACCTCAATAGTGACTAATATTTTTCTTTACTAATATAGTGAGTTATGGCACCACCAAGAAGGAATTTGCTAGGCAACGCAGATGCTACCTTAAATAATATAGCCGCAACTATTCAAGCACGGGCAATGATGTGATCTTAATTAAGCATGATATTAATACCTTTAAACTTAATTTTTGTTTGATTTAAGTAAAATATAATTATGAATTAGCTTTTTTTTTTTAATGTTGTAGGAACAAAGGAAGAAGAAAAGAGAAGAAAAAGATAAGAAATTCATGGAAAAATGCTACATTGCAGCGATTCCAGACCTTTCAGTATTGTTTTAGGAATATCTCCCTCTTATGAACTCCAATCAAAGTGATTCAAGTGGCTGTGAAACGATAACACAATCATCTGCAACTTTTATGTTGAACACTTGGTCAAATTTGGGAGTTTTAATAGTGTTACAGAGCTCGCAATTCAGAATCATAGTGCAGCAAGATGAATTCTGACCTTTGGTCACTAATTTTGTCATATCTCCTTCAATTTAGATCAGATTAATGTGATTCCAGTGGCTATGGAAGGAAACGATACAACTTTCATGTTCGGCACATTGGCAAATTCTGGAGGTTTTTGGGTGCCGTGGCGCTGAGCAGCCCAGCACTGGTCCAAGGGCACCGCAGCATCCCGTCTTTGGATTTCCAGAGTACCAGGGCACCCGAGTAGAGTGCCGTGGAACCCGCCACGGCACCAGAACGCTAAATTTGCAAATTTTAGGTCTTTTTAACTCCAATTGAAGCCCGATAAGCCAAAATTTAACCTAGAAACACTCCTACTCCAATTAGGAGGAGAAAATCTATAAAAAGGGAGGAAAGCAAACAGAAAATTCATTCAATCATTCATCCAAGTTCTTAGTTACATTCTTAAATTCTTCTTTAGATTTTCTTATGACCCTGCGTGGCTAGTTCTTTTTAGTTGGTTGAGGTAGATTGAAACCTCAAGGGATCTTCATGCATTCTGAGATTTGGATTTGATTTTATTATTTCAATTTGAATTGAGTATTGATTATTTATCTATTCTTCTTCTCAATGATTATTCATATAGTACATTATCTGTCTTAATCTACCGCTGAATTATGTTTTGAACAGAGTCTTAAATTCTGTGATTCATAAGGCAAATATGTTTGAGGATTTTGGATTATAAATCATTGAACCTATGATGAATAATTAACTAAATTAGATATAATCGATGTGTTTATATTTGTTTAGCTCTATCAGTTTCTCTAGTTCTTCATGTGGTTAATAAGCTGTGCTTTACCAATATGCTAAAGGGTTGCTTGTTAATTAGGGTTTAATTGGTGCAATTGTCATTAATTTACTAGTCTTAAGGAAGTACAGGGTTAAAAGCCCAACGATAGATATTCAATTACAGATTGATTATGTTGTCAATGATCAATGCAATCCCTTGACGGTGGATATCAACCGAAACCAATGCCTTTCTCATTAATTACACTCTTAATTATTTTCATTATTGTTTACTTTACTTAATTGGCGATTATCAATCCCCCATTTTTCTAATCACATAAGGTAAAACCAGTCTCTATGGGATCGACCCTTACTCCCACTACTACAGGTTAGTTTTGAGGTAAGGTATCAATTTGGGTGTACCTACCACCATACGCACCAAATTTTGGCACCGTTGTCGGGGACTGCGTCTACTATTTTTTGTGATTTTATTTTGATTTATTCTTGTGACTTGTTCTTCTAATTCTCAAGATTTACAATTCAATCCAGATATTGGAAAATTTGTATATAGGCACAAAAGAGAATTTAAGAGGACATTGATCAAGAAAATAAGGAAGTAACCATGGCAAGGCACCCCACTCTAAAGGAGCTTGCAGCTCCAAATTTGCATCAGCAACCCTTATGCATTACTTTTTCTAATCTTGATGAAAATGTTAATTTTGAGTTAAAATCTATATTAATTCATCTCTTACCTAATTTTCATGGTCCTGCAGGTGAAGACCCGCATAAACATTTGAAGGAATTTCATGTGGTATGTACCAGTACGAAGCCCTCTGTAGTAACTGAGGAACAAATAGAACTCATGAATTTTCCTTTTTCATTAAGAGATTCAATCAAAGATTGGTTGTATTATTTTCCCTCTGGTACTATCACTACTTGGAATAAGATGAAGAGAATGTTTTTAGAACGTTATTTTCATGCATTTAGAGCCGCTACTATCAGGAAAGAAATATATGGCATTAGGCAATTGCATGGAGAAACACTTTAAGAATATTGGGAGTGGTTTAAAAAGTTTTGTGCAAGCTATCCACATCATCAGATTAGTGAGCAACTACTAATCCAATATTTCTATGAAGGTTTTTTGTAGGGAGATAGGAGCATGATAGATGCAGCTAGTGGAGGAGCACTAGTAGATAAGACTCCTGAACTAGCCAGAATCCTGATATCAAATATGGCTGCCAATTTCCAACAATTTGGAATTAGACAAGATCCTCCTATTAGGCATGCCCATGAGGTAAGTACTACTTCTCTTTAGAATTAGATATCTGAACTTACCTCTCTTGTGCGCCAAATGGCTACAGGTACACCGCAGTAAGTTAAAGTCTGTGGAATATGTTCAGCAACAAGGCACCCTACTGATATGTGTAACATCCCTAATTTCGTTTCATGTATTAATACAAGTACAAAAGTATTCAAAGTAACATCCATAATTTCATTTCTTTTATTGATAAAGGTACATAAATATTTAATTAAGGAAATAAAATTTATTAGACAATTTTTAGATAACTAAGGAAATATAATCCTTAGAAATTCTTCACCTTACGTGTATGCATAGAAATGTTCTAACATTAATGGAATAGGTAAAGAGAGAAAAACCTAAGAGGAAATATTAGAAATAAACATGCTAAAGAAAGTTGAAATTCTTGGGTAAGGAAGATAAATTTTTATCAAGTAAGTAAAGGTCTTAAAATTTCAAGAAGATTGGATTAGGGTAATTTTTCCTAATTTAAGAGTTAAAGTTACTACGTTTAGTACCTCCACCAATAAATTGGACTTTCACCTATGGACACTTCATATAGAGTTTTTCCACTTCACATAAGTTTCTAGCAAGCCAATTGGATAACCTAAGCAAGAAATAAAACATAGACTTGGATTAGGATATAGAAATTGGACCGGTAGCCCAAAAATCATGAAAATGTGACCAAGTCCATTATGAAATGTAGAATTTTAACCAAAGTAAAGAAAATGGCCAAGAATGAGCCCAAAACCAAGTGAAAAAATAAAATTAAAAATAAAAGTAAAGTGATGAAATAATGGTGTAATCAAGATTAGGTGACATGGCATTAAGACAAAAATTTAGCAAGTGGTATGATAATACAAGGCTTTAGGACAAAACATCTATATCCTACACTCATAATTTTAGCAAGTGGTATGATAATACATGGCATTAGGACAAAACATTCCTATCCCACACAAATAATTTCAACCAAATAATGGAGATTCAAGGACTAGAAATTTGCCACCTAAAAAGGCAAACCTATCATATTTGATTAAGACAAAAGAAAAAGGAAATGAATCTCTAAATCAAAAGGACCTTGTCCCTTATCATAGAAACATATTATCATAATTTTCAAAATACAAATCTCCTTTTACTATGCATATCTTGACTAAGGAAGAGGAAGACAAGAACATAAGTTGTTTGTTTTCCAAAAATTCAACCAAGTGTATTCTAATTGTGATAAGGTAGACCCATGATCATGGAAGGTGAATTATTTCATGGTCTATTTAAGAAAAACCAACCCTTACAACATTAGAATTTTCCTCCAAGTGAGGGAGAGGAAAAATAGAAGCAAGGTAGAGTGAGGAAAGGAGAGGAAGAAAGGAAGAAAGAGGAAGGAGAAGTCTCGAGGACTAAGTGCTCTAGGTAAGTTTAACAATATTTCTTTTTGAAGAAAAGTTTTGAAACTTCTAAAATTTATATTAGATTTTGATCTTAGAACTTTAATGATTGGTCATGGATGTTGCTATATCATGTTACATAATATGTATGTTTGAATACTTAAGTTGGTGTAGATAGTTCTGCATAGGTATAGCTATGGCTGGCAAACTTTTATGCTTCAGTTTTAAAAATTCTAGGAAGAATTGGTAAGGAATTAAAACAAATGGTTAACATAAAAAATTTAGATTTATGTCTCACGGAGTTTTACCCACTGGAATCACTCAATTTGGAGTCCATATGAGGTAGATATGGGCCGATTAGTAAGCAATGGTCAGAAAATGGTTAATCAGGGAAGAATATGTTAGGATAGCTTATGTGTTTTAATGTCTGAGAACATTTTGTATTGAATTAAAATAAATGGTTAACATAAGCATTATATCTATATGTGTCACGGATGTTTAGCCACTGGAATCACTTAGTTTGGAGTCCATATGAAGTAGATATAGTCCGATTAATAAGCAATGATCAGAAAATGGTTAATCAGGGAAGAATATGTTAGAATAGCTTCTGTGTTTTAATTTTTGGGAATATTCTGTAGGGAATTAAAATACTTGGTTAACATAAGAATTATATCTATATGTTTCACAAATTTGTAGCCACTGAAATCACTCAATTTGGAGTCCATATGAGGTAGATATGGTCCGATTAGTAAGCAATTGTCAGAAAATGGTTAATTAGGGAAGAATATGTTAGGATAGTTTCTGTGTTTTAATTTCTAGGAACATTATGTAGGGAATTAAAATAAATGGATAACATAAAAATTAGATCTATATATGTCACGGATTTTTAGCCACTGGAATCACTTAATTTGGAATTAGTATGAGGGAGATATGGACAGATTAGTAGGTAGAGGTCAGAATCTACCCGAGAAGAAATAACATGTTCTTTGAGGGAGTAATATCACCATGATTTTGTAATATTCCGTTCAACTGTTGAGCATAAGAGTTTTAAATAATTGTTTTGTATTTAAATGGATATAAAGATCACCTAAATCAGAGTTAAATTGAGGGAGTTATGCTCTGATTTGTAAGAGAAGGTTAGATAGGATGAAAACCTACATCAAGAAAATAAAGAAATAAAATTAATATTTAAAAAAGAAGAAGAATCTTATAAATGAAAATAATAAATGACTAGTATATGACATAGACATTGCCATTGTTTGAACTTTTTACCATCTTAAGTGTGAAATTTTGACATGGAAATATTTTATAAAGTGATATTTGTAATGGTTATGATCATGGCATGATTACCAATGATTTTTGGTAATAGTTATATTTTGTTGAACATACTTGTTATTGAAAGCATATTTTTGGCTATCATTGTGAAAAGAAAAGAAATAAGCACGGTCACATGGCAATCCGTGTGGTGCACCAGTAAGGGACACCCTACCAACGGTTATGATTTTGTTAATGAGAAAAGAAAGAGAAAGTGGGGTATGTCGGACGGAGCGAAAAAAACCCGTACCGAAGAGTAGAAAATACTCACCCTGATCGGGGTAGCTTGATATGAGAATAAATTGATAGTCATCATATGATATTCTGAAAATAGTTAATTCTGTCATACATGTCATTATTGTACGATTCTCATGTGCATAGATATAAGGCATTCATGTGACCAAAGATATTTGCTGTAGTTTATACAGCTGAACATGACGTGATGATGATTTATTGTTGAACTTACTGGGATTTAATTCTCACTATATTTCCATATCATGTTCAGAAAATTAGTTATGCAGATTTTTCTATGGCTCTAGCTTTTAGTGCACATTGGATCGAGTACTTTATGTTGGGCAAATCCCAAAAGCAAATAAAATGTTTGTGGTCGAGTTGGCTTAGATCACGGTGAAGGTGCAACCACCCGCACATGTATCTCCGGAATTGGTCAACCAGAATAAATAAGATGTAGACTTTTATATGTTTGATATGTTGTACGTATGTTTTGATTAATGACATGTATGTAAACTCTGTATTGTATAAATTAAATAAATTTTATTTTGAGTTAAGTTGTAACGAGGTAATAACTTCATGGTATTTAAAAAAAAATTGATACTTAAATGGAGTTGTTACAATATGTGCCCTACACTTGAAGAGGAATCCACAGAACAAGTTAATGCTGCAAAAGGTTTTCCTGACCAACTAAAGAGGTATGATCCATATGCTAATACATATAATTCTTGATGGAATGATCATCCAAATTTTAGGTATGGGAATGTACAAAACAAGCCTGTAGGACAAAATTTTTAGCATAACCAACAGGTCTATTATCCTAGACATAATGCATCCCAGGATCACCAGGTAAGTAATCCATTCAAAGATATTGTGAAAACTTTGGTACATAATTCTTATCAATTTTAGCAAGAGACAAGAGCCAGCATTCAGAACCTAACAACTCAAGTAGGTCAGTTAGCAACCATAGTAAGTCGATTAGATGCTCAGGTAAGTTACCTTCTCAAACTGTGGTAAATCCTAGAAAAAATGTCAGTGTAATTATTTCAATGAATGGTAAGGAAACTAAAGGTTTACCATCCCTTTCTTCTCCTGAAAAGCATGAGAAATTAAATAAGGAGAAAGAAGAATCTACAGGTAAGTCTCTATCTACTCCAAATTATGAAGTAATGCCTCCTTTTCTAGAAGCTCTTAAAGAGAATAGGCTAAATGAGAAAACATTTGAATTGTATGACATCTTTAGAAAATGTGAAGTTAATCTCCCCCTTCTAGATACCATTAAACAGGTGCCAAGATATGTAAAGTTCTTGAAAGAACTATGTACTCAAAAAGAAGGGCAAAAATGAAAGGATTTTGAAAAGGTTCATATGAGTCAGAATTTATCTGCTATGATACAAACAAAACTCCCTACTAAATGCAAGGATCTGGGTAAGTTTTGTAACAATTTGTTTTTTATTATTATACAATATAAAGTTCACATACACGTCATTAATCAAAACGTACGTACAACATATCAAACACATAAATATCTACATCTTATTTATTCTGGTTGACCAATTCCGAAGATACAGGTGCGGGTGGTTGCACCTTCACCGGGATCTGAGCTAACTCGACCACAAACATTTTATTTAATTCTGGAATCTGCCCAACATAAAGTAACTCGATCCAACGTGCACTAAAAGCAAGAGCCATAGAAAAATCTGCATAACTAATTTTCTAAACATGACATGGAAATATAGTGAGAATTAAATCCCAGTAAGTTTAACAATAAATCATCATCAATATAGCTCATCATGTCATGTTCATCTGTATAAACTACAGCAAATATCTTTGGTCACATGAATGTACTTTATCTATGTACATGAAAATTGTACAGTAATGACATGTATGACATGAATAACTATTTTTATAATATCATATGATGACTATCAATTCATTCTCATATCAAGCTACTCCGGTCAAGGTGAGTATTTTCTACTCTCCAGTACGGGTTTTTCTCGCTCCGATCGACATGGCACACTTTCTCTTTCTTTTCTCATTAATATAATCATAACCGTTGGTAGGGAGTCCCCTACTGGTGCAGCACACGGATCACCATGTGATCGTGTTTATTTCTTTTCTTTTCACATTAATAGCCAAAAATATGATTTCAATAACAAGTATGTTCATTATACTCACATAACATAATGTTTCATCAAAATATTTCCATGTCAAAATTTCACACTTAAAATGGTAAGGAGTTCATGCAACAGCAATGGCTATGGCATATACTAGTCATTTATTATTTTCATTTACAATATTCTTCTTCTTTTTTAAATATTAATTTTATTTCTTTATTTTCTTGATGCAAGTTTTCATCCTATCTGACTGTCTCTTACTAAGCAGAGCATAACTTCCTTCCTTTAATTCTGCTTTAGGTGATCTTGGTGTCAATTTAAAGATAAAACAATTATCTAAAACTATTATGTTGAATAATTTAGCGAAATATTAAGAACTCATGATGATATTACTCCCTCAAAGTACAAGTTATTTCTTCTCGGATAGCTTCTGAACTCTACCTACTAATCTGTCCATATCTTCCTCATAAAAATTCCCAATTAAGTGATTCCAGTGGCCCAAAATCCATGACACATATATCTATAATTCTTATGTTAACTATTTACTTTAATTCCCTACAGAATGTTCCCAGAAATTAAAACACAGAAGTTATCCTAACATATTCTTCCCTGATTAACCATTTTCTGACCACTGCTTACTAATCAGACCATATCGTCCTCATATGGACTCCAAATTGCGTGATTCCAGTGGTTAAATTTCGTGACACATATATCTATAATTCTTATGTAACCATTTATTTGAATTCCCTACATAATGTTCCCATAAATTAAAACACAGAAGCTATCCTCACATGTTCTTCCCTGATAAACCATTTTCTGAACACTACTTACTAATCAAACCATATCTACCTCATATGGGCTCCAAATTGAGTGATTCCAGTGGCTAAAATTCCATGACACATATATCTATAATTCTTTTGTTAACAATTTATTTGAATTCCCTATAGAATGTTCCCAGAAAATAAAACACAGAAGCTATCCTAACATGTTCTTCCCTGATTAACCATTTTCTGAACACTGCTTACTAATCAGACCATATCTACCTCATATGGGCTCCAAATTGAGTGATTCCAGTGGTTAACATTCCGTGACACATATATCTATAATTCATATGTTAACCAGTTATTTGAATCCCCTACAGAATGTTTCCAGAAAATAAAACACAGAAGCTATCGTAACATGTTCTTCCCTGATTAACCATTTTCTGCACACTGCTTGCTAATCAGACCATATCTACCTCATATGGTCTACAAATTACATAATTCTAGTGGCTAAAAATCCGTGAGACATAGATATACATTTTTCATGTTAACCATTTGTTTTAATTCCTTACTGATTCCTCCCAAAATTTAAAAAAAACAGAAGCTTAAAATTTTGCCTCCCATAGCCATACCTATGCAGAACTATCTACACCAGCCTAAGTATTCAAACATACATAACATGTAACATGATATAGCAACATCCATGACCAATCATCAAAGTTCTAAGATCAAAATCTCATATAAATATTATAAGTTTCAAAAGTTTTCTTCAAAAAGAAATATTGTTAAACTTACCTTAAGCACTTAGTCCTCTATACTTCTCCTTCCTCTTTCTTCCTTTCTTTCTCTCCTTTCCTCACTCTATCTTGCTTCTATTTTTCCTCTCCCTCACTTGGACAAAATTCTAATGTTATAGGGGTGGGTTTTGCTTAAATAGACCATCAAATAATTCATCTTTCATGATCATGGGTCTACCTTATCACAATTAGGATACACTTGGTTGAATTTTTGGAAAATAAACAACTCATGTTCTTGTCATCCTCTTCCTTAGTCAAGATATGCATAGGAAAAGGAGATTTGTATTTTGAAAATTATGATAAATGTTCTTAGGATAAGGGACAAGGTCCCTTTGATTTAGGGATTCATTTCCTTTTTCTTTTGTCTTAATCAAGTATAATAGGTTTTCCTTTTTAAGTGGCAAATTTCTAGCCCTTGAATCTCCATTATTTGGTTGAAATTATTTGTGTGGGATAGGAATGTTTTGTCCTAATGCCATGTATTATCATACCACTTGCTAAAATTATGAGTGTAGGATATAAATGTTTGGTCCTAAAGCCTTGTATTATCATACCACTTGCTAAAATTATGAATGTAGGATATCACACCACTTGCTAAATTTTTGTCTTAATGCCATGTCACCTAATCTTGATTACACCATTATTTCATCACTTTACTTTTATTTTTAATTTTATTCTTCCTCTTGGTTTTGGGCTCATTCTTGCCCATTTTCTTTACTTTGGTTAAAATTCTACATTTCATAATGGGCTTGGTCACATTTTTATGATTTTTGGGCTACCGGTCCAATTTCTATATCCTAGTCCAAGTCTATGTTTTATTTCTTACTTAGGTTATCCAATTGGCTTGCTAGAAACTTATGTGAAGTGGAAAAACTCTATATGAAGTGTCCATAGGTGAAAGCCCAATTTATGGGTGGAGGTATTAATCGTAGTAACTTTAACTCTTAAATTAGGAAAAATTACCCTAATCCAATCTTCTTGAAATTTTAAGACCTTTACTTACTTCACAAAAAGTTATCTTCCTTACCCAAGAATTTCAACTTTCTTTAGCATGTTTATTTCTAATCTTTCCTCTTAGGTTTTTCTCTCTTTACCTATTCCATTAATGTTAGAACATTTCTATGCATATACGTAAGGTGAAGAATTTCTAAGGATTATATTTTCTTAGATATCTAAAAATTGTCTAATAAATTTTATTTCCTTAATTAAATATTTATGTATCTTTAAAGAGACAAAATTAGAGATGTTACATTAAATATTTATGTACCTATATTAATAAAAGAAACGAAATTAAGGATGTTACATGTTTACTATTCCATGCAAAATTAGGGGAACTCACATTGAAAAGGCTATGTTAGATTTAGGAGCTTCCATCAATATTATGTCATATTCTGTGTATACATCTTTGAATTTGGGACCATTAAACTCTGCAAATTTGATAATTCAACTAGCAGACAGGTCCACTGCATATCCTAAGGGAATAATTGAGGATGTCTTGGTGTAGGTAGATGATTTGGTGTTCTCTACAGATTTTTATGTGCTTGACATGGACAATGGGGATTTTACTTCTCCAATATTATTAGGGAGACCATTCTTGAAAACCTCTAAAACCAAGATAAATGTTCACAATGGTACACTCACTATGGAATTTGATGGTGAAGTAATAAAATTCTATATGTATGAAGCCATAAAACACCCAGGTGATGATACTCCTGTTTATTCCATTGATGTACTTGATTATTTGGCATACGATGTGTTTGAATTAGATGAAAAGGATAAAATAGAGGAAAGTGTGAACAAATCTATAGCAGAAGATGATGGTGAGATAGACTTAGATGAAGAAACAAAGGAAAAACTGACTACACTCAATGATTTTTCAAAAGGGCGACCAAAAATGTAAGGTTGCTTATAAGGAATTATCAAATTCTGATACTACTCTTGCACCTTCTATTTTGTAGGACCCTGGATCAATTTTTTCAGCTCTTCCTAATCACCTGAAATACTTGGAAGTAGGAGATGCATTACCTATTATAGTTGCAAAAAATTTAGGTGTTAAAAAAGAAGAGGAATTGATGCATATTCTTCAGGAAAAAAGAAATGCCATTACAAAAATAATTGCAAACCTTAAAGGCATAGACCCAACTATAAAGTTGCATCAAGTTCTAGAAATAAAAGAGGTTAGACCCCTTAAAGGTAAGAAATCTCTCCCTTTGTTAAGACCACTTGTTATTGCTAATGTGGCTTCTAGTTATGCAGTTAAATTTCAAGGATTGAATCAGTCCCAGAAATTTAAAGTGAACATCAAAGAGCCTCCATGAACAAAGATAGGGAGCTGGGTTGAGCCAACGACATTAAACAAAGGCGCTTATTGGGAGGCAACCCAAAAAAAAGAAAAAAAGAAAAGGTGGATATTGAACTATAAATGTATTATTGTTTCTGTTTATAAATTATTTATACTATTCTAAGTTTTTAAAATGTGTTAAAATATCTGTTATACTTACGAATTGACACATAGTTCAAGAAGTGTATGGTTTTAGAAATGAATTTTGGAACTCATTGAATATGTGTTTCTAAATGTATTTATCATTATTTGATAAAGTGAATATTATGTGCACGATGCATTGTAAAGCTATATACTTGTGAAAATAATGCATGTCATATTATAAATGAGATTGAATGGCAAGCGTAAAACTCATGGTCAGTTGCTTGATAAATATGACAAGCGTAAAGCTCGTGACGAGTTGCTTGATAATTTTACATGTATTTATATGTATTGATGAATATCGGCTAGTTGTATGTCTTGTGATGGTATCGAATAGGGGACGCCCTATTAGCTTAAGTGTGCCGGGGGAGGGCCGCTCCAATCGGGTGACAGTGGTAATGTGAGGGGGCAGGAGGATGATGTACTCACATTCCCTGATCATTTATTGTGACTGGGATTGAGGTCACTATGCGTATAGCAAATGAGTTATATTTTCATTGCATTGACCAGATTGCCGAGTGAGGTAGGTGTATTAAAAGTGATGATTTTATCTCCAAATCTTAATATTTTACTATAGCTTATACAACTGAGCATAACAACATTTGTTTAATGATCATACCGTGCAACATATGGTTTTGGATATCTGAATATCCTTTGATTTGAGAATATTTGAAATACGGGTCCCATATGAATGTACTTCTGAACTGTATTTTCTATGTGACATATTTTAAAATATAAGTACATCCATATGCTAACCTAAGAGGTCATAGGAGGAATTATTTGCTCACTGAGTTGTCAAACTCACTACACGATATTTCCACATTTTTCATATAAGAATATCAGAGTCTGATTCGGCAGATAGGTGATATATTCTCTAGGTGAGACTACGTTGCTTCCAAGACTCACGGTCTTTGAATTATACTGTGTTTGTATTCTAGAGTGCTCTTAACGCTACAGGCAGGATCCCCGTTTCTACTGTACTTTGATGTTTATAGACTTGGTCTGTATATTGCGTATATGATGTGCTGTAAGTTTTACCAAATAACCACAAACGCACGGCGTAGCTGTAGCTAGTCCGGCGAGTACGGGTCGTATCCCACAGAAAACAATGCCAACTACTAGAATTATGCAAAACGAGCTATCTAGATCGATGTTAAGCGATAGAGAGTTTGTCACAGTTAAATAGATGCAAATAACCAATAAAGAAAAGCTTAGGGTTACGGTTCACCACACTTATGATATTCAACATCTAGTTTATACCTCTAATTGCAATTGTCTAGGTTATTGGGGATGGTTTAGCATTAATTAACTAGCAACCTCTTTCAAGCGTTACTAATCGTACCTAGATTAATCCAATTGCCTACTTTCATGGTTCTTAGTTTAACCTAGGTCCGTTAAGTTCTATGCCAACCATGGAATACAATTAATCGATTTTCTCGTGCCCACTAATTGATTCATTCCTAGAGAACCTTAAACTACTTTCGTGATTAAGATATCCCTAATTAACCATTAGGTTCCGGTATTAATCTTCACCTTTCAGTCCATTAATTAATATCCTAAGACGTGATAAATATTGGCCAAACATTCATCAACTCATATAATCAATACATAATAGTCAATCATAATTAACTATGGATAATACAATTAGGGTTCCAACAATCAATTCAATAGTTCAGTATCGTCATACCATAAATGGGTTTACCAAAACCCTAGATAAAAACTACTCAAGCATAATAGAAAGATAAACCAAATGCATAATCAATAAGTAAATCATCAATATCCAATACAAACCAAGAGAAAGAATTGAAATAGAGATGAGTGCAAAGATAGAAAGATCAAACCTGGATGGAGAATGAAATACAAGTAGAAATTGCTTTTAAATCTACTCTGAGAACATGAATCAAACTCTAATCCTACTCTAAATCTAATCCTAAGGTGTTTCCTAAGCCTAAAAACTCATTCCACAAGTGTATTTTCGGTCCTCCCCCATGCAGCTACGGAACCCCAAGCATATATATCAGTTTGGGCACCCAAAACCATAAATTTAGCACTCTTTACAGTCCTCGAAGCACGGCCGTGGTCCAGGACATGACCTGGCCATGCTTCGGGCTGGAATTTGGGGAAACGCTACAGCATCTGCCCAGAACACGGCCAAGCCGTGTTGCAGGCCTCCAAGCACGGCCTGGTCGTGCTAGGGCCGTGTCGCCCTGAATCTTCAGAATTTACCAAAGTCCCAAACATGACAGTTGTATTTCTATGTCTCTTCTTTCCATAGCCACTGGAATCACCTTAATCGGATTTAAATTGTAGGAGATATCACAAACTTAGTAACCAAAGGTCAGAATTTGTTCTACTGCACTGTGATTTTGATTTGAGAGCTCTATAACACCATGAAATCTCCCGAGTTTGACTAAGTGTTCAACATAAAAGTTGTATATTATTGTGTTATCTGTTAACAGCCACTTGAATCACTTTGATTGGAGTTCATAAGACGGAGATATGCTTAAAATAGTACTGAAAGGTCTGGAATCGCTGGAATGTAGCATTTTTCCATGAATTTCTTATCCTTTTCTTCTTCCTTTGTTCTTAATTATGATCACATCCGTGTGTTGGGGGCTGCCATGCTTCTTTTTGGCTGAATTTTGGTAAGCTTCCTCCTTGCT
The DNA here is from genome assembly GCA_037074535.1 of Gleditsia sinensis. NCBI lineage: Eukaryota > Viridiplantae > Streptophyta > Magnoliopsida > Fabales > Fabaceae > Gleditsia > Gleditsia sinensis. Next base: position 9,029,194 of record CM073467.1, read on the forward strand.
TCCTCCTCATCATGGTTCCATATCCATTTGTCACTTATCATGAGTGTTTGCCCTACTTCTTGGCCTCTTTTGCTCACCTACAAGCATAAAAACAAGCAAAGCAGTATCCAAAGCAAAGTATAACCAAAAGCAGGGAAATAACCACAAGTTTACTATGAATTAGGGGATAAAATATAGCCTTTAAGTACTCAAAATACCCCTTTATCAACTCCCCCATGCTTAAACCTTTGCTTGTCCTCAAGCAAATAACATAACATATCGGGAAGGGGGAAAGATGTAATCAGATTCCAGAAGATAGAAAAGTGCAATATAGATAATTGGTCTCTCAATCAGTGTGCACACAATAGATATACGAATAGGCATTTACAAGATAGTCTCTGTTCTTCTAAAACTAAACCAAAATTCTCCTATTATATATCTGCTTCTATTGTTACCATAAGTTGTATGCATAAAATTGATTTTTGTACACTCAAGTAGGCCAACTAATCCTTTAGATCTCCCTATTTTGCCTTACCCTTATTTCTATTTTATCACTCTTTTTCTCACTCAAACTCTTTTACTTTCCATCATTTTCTTTTTCTTTTTCATTCATTTAATAATAATTTTTTTTTTTAGAAATATGCGGTGAGTGCATTTTATGCTCCATCTCACTAGGGTAAAGGCATCTAGGTACTCATACTAAGGCCTTTTTGGTGCCTTGAAGGGGTACTTAGAGTGAAAAAAATTTGGGGTGCACATTCCCTCATTTTTCACCTCTCCCTTCCTCCACACTCTCATAGTGTTAAAATCAAAAAAAGTATACAATTCACAGTTCAATAGAGAGATATTTTTCAAAAAATTAAAGGTTTAATCCTAGAAGAGAGAGACTAAAGTTTAAACTACCTATTTCATACCCTATTGTGCATCACATGTTCATGAGTTAAAATTAACCTATATTATGCCAATCTATCTCTAAATAGCAAACTTTATGATTATACAATGAAACAGGACATAAAATATGCAACCAGTAAAAACCACAATCCTAAAGTCACTCCCCCATGCTTAAACTTGACATTGTCCTCAATGTCAATATCAATGAAAGAACAGGCAAAGGGAGAAGTAACTTACTTGTTTATATGGTCCACTTATGCTTTTGTCTGGAGGACCCTTCTTCTCTTTCCTTTTTTTTAGGTACCTGGGGCACGGTCGTGTCCTAGGACACGGCCTGCCCGTGCTTCTTGCGGGTTTCTCCATATTTTGCAGCTTTTTGGCCATGCTTGCAGCACGGCCGTGGTGGAGGACATGGGCTGGCCGTGTTGCTGGCTAGAAGCTGCAAATCTTCGAATTTTGCTCAGTTTTTGACTCTCCTTAATTTCCCTTAGTTTTAGACATTGTATATCATCTTGGGCACATGGGAATAGACCTATAAATCATATGGAAACACTCATTAAACTATAAGCTAAGAAATCAACTGAATTAAAGATAAAAACTAAAAACTGGAAAATAAAACCAAAGGAAACTTTAAAAATTAAAATGTAGGTTGCCTCCCACAAAGCGCTTGTTTAAAGTCATTAGCTTGACTCTTTGGCATGCTTTCCACTCATGGAGGCTTGAAGAGAGTTTCAATAACTCTCTTTGCTATCCATTGCCTCTTAGTGTGTTGCCTTAGGCTTTGCCAAATGCCCTTTAAAGATCCTGACAAGTGGAAATTAGGGTCTTCTATAGGTGACCCTCCAAATTGATTCTACTGAACCATCTGCAAAAGAGAAAGTTTCAGCTTGAGGTTGTTGGCCTCTACGGTTGTTCTGATAATACTGAGATTCAGGCCATGAGTTTCTGGGGCAGTAAAATCCCTCAATGAACGGTTATCTTTCTCCGCCATGGTAGTTGCAGCGGGATCTTACTGCTGTCTTCTTCTTCTTCTCCATAGGGTGAACTCAATCTATGGGTCAAATTCAACAAAGAGTTCGTGGCCTCCTCGCATAAAATAGCTACACACCTAAAAAGGAACAAAAATTAGAAAAAGAAAATTATGCAGAAAAATAGAAAGGAAGTAATCTAGTCTAGCCATTTCGCAAAATATCTAATTTTGACAATTGTTCCCCGGCAACGGCGCCAAAAACTTGTTGTGCTATAAGTTTTACCAAATAACCGCAAGTGCACGGCGTAGCTGTAGCAAGTCCGACGAGTACGGGTCGTATCCCACAGAGAACAATGCTAACTACTAGAATTATGCAAAATGAGCTATCTAGATCGATGTTAAGTGATAGAGAGTTTTTCACAGTTAAATAGATGCAAATAACCAATAAAACAAAGCCTAGGGTTACGGTTCACCACACTTATGATATTCAACATCTAGTTTATACCTCTAATTGCAATTGTCTAGGTTATTGGGGATGGTTTAGCCTTAATTAACTAGCAACCTCTTTCAAGCGTTACTAATCATTCCTAGATTAATCCAATAGCCTACTTTTGTGGTTCTTAGTTTAACCTAGGTCCATTAAGTTCTATGCCAACCATGGAATACAATTAATCAGTTTTCTTGTGCCCACTAATTGATTCATTCCTAGAGAACCTTAAACTACTTTCGTGATTAAGATATCCCTAATTAAACATTAGGTTCCGGTATTAATCTTCACCTTTCAGTCCATCAATTAATATCCTAAGACGTGATAAATATTGGCCAAACATTCATCAACTCATATAACCAATGCATAATAGCCAATCCTAATTTACCATAGATAACAACAATTAGGGTTCCAGAAGTTCAATTCAACATAGTATCATCACACCATAAGTGGGTTTACCAAAACCCTAGATAAAAACTACTCAAGCATAATAGAAAAATAAACCAAATGCATAATCATTAAGTAAATCATCAATATCCAATACAAACCAAGAGAAAGAATTGAAATAGAGATGAGTGGAGAGATAGAAAAATAAAACCTGGATGGAGAATGAAATACAAGCAGAAATTGCTTTCAAATCTACTCTAAGAACATGAATCAAACTTTAATTCTACTCTAAATCTAATCCTAAGGTGTTTCCTAAGCCTAAAAACTCATTCCCCAAGTGTATTTTTGGTCCTCCCCCTTGCAGCTGCGGAACCCCAAGCATATATATAAGTTTGGGCACCCAAAACCCTAAATTTAGCGCTCTTTACGGTCCCTGAAGTACGACCGTGGTCCAGGACACGGCTTGGCCATGCTTCGGGCTGGAATTTGTGGAAACGCTGCAGCATCTGCCCAGAACACGGCCAGGCCGTATTGCAGGCCCCCAAGCACGGCCTGGACGTACTAGGGTCGTGCCGCCTAGAATCTTTAGAATATTCCAACATGCCAAACATGAAAGTTGTATTTCTATGTCTCTTCTTTCCATAGCCACTGGAATCACCTTAATCGGATCTAAATTAGAGGAGATATGACCAAATTAGTAACCAAAGGTCAGAATTCGTTCTACTGCACTGTGATTTTGATTTGAGAGCTCTGTAACACCATGAAATATCCCGAGTTTGACTAAGTGTTCAACATAAAAGTTGTATATTATTGTATTATCTGTTCACAGCCACTTGAATCACTTTGTTGGGAGTTCATAAGATGGAGATATGCTCAAAACAGTACTGAAAGGTCTGGAATCGCTGGAATGTAGCATTTTTCCATGAATTTCTTATCCTTTTCTTCTTCCTTTGTTCTTAATTATGATCACATCAGTGTGTTAGGGGCTGCCATGCTTCTTTTTGGCTGAATTTTGGTAAGCTTCCTCCTTGCTTCCTCCTCATCATGGTTCCATATCCATTTGTCACTTATCATGAGTGTTTGCCCTGCTTCTTGGCCTCTTTTGCTCACCTACAAGCATAAAAACAAGCAAAGCAGTATCCAAAGCAAAGTATAACCAAAAGCAGGGAAATAACCACAAGTTTACTATGAATTAGGGGATAAAATATAGCCTTTAAGTACTCAAAATACCACTTTATCAGTATAATGAGAGATCCTGTATATATCTATTCCCATGATAAAGAATTGAATTGTGCATCTTTATGGAGACTATCTGATTGTGAAAAAAAATGTTTATTTTACGTAACGTAATTTGGGGGTGTTACAGATATCAAAAAAATTCAGGGTCCAGTAATGCAACACGCTCAATCTAACCCAAACAAATTTAGGAAAGTTCCCTTAACTCATATATTTTTCTATATCTTTCCCTAATTCTTATCTTTCTTTCACATTGAGGACAATGTAAAGTTTGAGTGTGAGGGTGCAAGTTTATTTGTCTGAATCATTGTGACCCTATTATGAGCATCAATTTTCTGATTTTCACTATTAATGCACTTTTATTATGTTTAGCAAGTTGAGTGATTGTGTGAGTGTTTCAATTTATGTTTTGCGATGTTAAGCACAACCAACGGCAAATGAGATGACTATTCAAATTTTTTTTAGCTCTTGAAAAATATAAAAAATTCATGATTGTGTGCAATTTTATCCCTTTTGCAATTTATTACTTTTGACTTTAGAATCCTGAAATATGTTTGCACAATAATTTTGGGCATTCAATTTATGTTTCACTTAGAGAAGGTTTATATAATTCAAATATATTTCATGATCTCCACAAGATTCTAGAACTTATTTGAATGCTGCTTGAGGCAAAATCTTAGGCTAATACTATTATTTAGGAGATGATTTAGGCATTATTTGATAGATTGAGCCTTACAAACCTAACCTAAACAATGAAATATCCTTAGTTCCTCTATTTTGAGCTTAATGAACTTTTCCTTCTAAAAACCACAAATGAGCTGAAAGCCAAATTTTGTATGAATATCTTTATTTTTTATCCTATTCACTCACTCCATGATTATTTTTCTGAATACTTGTTTTGTAGGGCTTTATTTAAAAAAAGGGTGGAAGGGTGGAGCAAGAAAAAGAAAAGAATTATGAAAAAAAAATAATTATGCAAAGGAAATAGAAGAAAAATCCAAATGCTGTGAAAAAAAAAAGAAAAAAGAAAAAAAATTAGAGAATTGAGAAAAAAGGATAGATTAAATTCAATTGAAACAAGAAAATGAGTGTGGGGGGAGAAATCACCCCAAATTTAGAAAAGCTCAAGAGATCAGATTTAATCATGTGGTGCTAAGTGATTGAACCTAAATTTGTATTCCTTATCTTACCTTATACTCTGACCACATTATAAGCTAAATAAAGTCCTATTGATCCTAAAGGTAGTTTGGGCCTACATTAGTGGAGAGTGGCATGAAGAATAAGCATATGGAAATCCTAAACTAATTAGAGATTTACAATCAAAATTTTGGGATATATAAACTCATCCAGATAAAAGAAAATTTATTGACCCAAAAACACACACACACTAGGGATTCAAAAGGATAAAATAATAGATTGCATTTGTGTTAATCTTGTGCATGATTATGACCTTCCAAAATTTTTCTAGAGTATATTTTTATGTTATGAGGCAAACGTTTGGTAAGCCTAACACTCACTACATTATTGATTATTGTTTTTTAGTCTTTAGGGATTATTTTGCTTGAGGACAAGCAAAAAGTTGAGTGTGGGGGTATTTGATGTGTACCTTTAAACTTACTTTTTGTTTGATTTAAGTAAAATATTGATGTGAACCCCTGATATGAACCTCACCAAGAGTAGTGAGATCCGGAATCAATATGGGATCCGATTGGAAGGATCATATTCTAATCAGATTTATAACAAAAAAATAAATTAAAATAAAATGGCCTTGACTCGTTATCTATAAAGAGATAAGAACCAAAGGTATAAGAAATATTGCATACTTATCACTCACAATCTTCTTTCTCTTTCTTGAGTGTGGCGTCTGCAATATTTTCTTATACCTTTGGTTTTTATCTCTTTATAGATAACGGGTCAAGGTCTTCTTTTTTTTTTTTCTTATATAAGTCTAAATTAGAACACGATCCTTGAACTTGGATTCCATATTGATTCCGGGTCTCACTACTCTTGGTAAGGTTCATATTAGGGGTTCACATCACCTATCATATCTAGTAAGATTATCATTTATATTATTGAGAGCGTTTTCTCTTTGGTTCTTTAAAGAACTTTTCTGAACTGATCAAGATTTATCTTGTGGCGTTCAAACAAGACTTATCACTCACAATCTTCTTCCTCTTTCTTGAGTGTGGCGTCTGCAATATTTCTTATACCATTGGTTCTTATCTCTTTATAGATAACGGGTCAAGGTCTTTTTTTTTGTTATAATGATCTAAACTGTGCAACGGTGAGGGTGATTATCGAGTGACTATCGGCAAAGTCCCACATCGGCTAGAATACCACTAGGTGGGGGGTTTATAAGACCTTAGGCACCCTCACTCCAACAGCCTGGCTTTTTGGGATGATTACTCCCTAAGGCAATTCCCCCATATCATTTGGTATCAGAACCTTGGTTCGTCTGGTCGGGGTGGGTTGGCCAGATCGCCGACTAAGGCAGGTTGTCTAAAAAAAAAACTGCGTCGTGGGGTAGCTCGTGGTGTACCTCTTCCACCTTGCACAGGGACGTGCAAGCCAAGATAACGGGTCAAGGTCTTCTTTTTTTATTTTTTTTCTTATATAAGTCTGAATTAGAAAACGATCCTTGAACTTGGATCCCATATTGATTTCGGGTCTCACTACTCTTGGTGAGGTTCATATCAGGGGTTCACATCATTTGGTATCAGAGGAACACATCATTTGGTATCAAAGCCTAAGTTCTAAATCAGGTTTATCTATCCTATTTGTTTTCTTATTCTTATTTCATCTTACTATCTCGTATCTTTTTTTTTCTGTGTTCTTCGTTTTTCTTATCTTCTAATTTTCATTTTATTTCTATTGTTCTTATTTCAAGTACATATTCTGAAAAAAAAAATTCGAAAAAAGAAAGAAAAAAGAATCGAAATTGAAAAAAAAAAGAAAAAAAAAGCAGTGCAGAATTCTGAAAAAAGAAGAAGAGGAAATTCAAAAAAAAAATAGAACCAATTGTTGTTGAAATTCAAGTTCCACCTAGATTTTGCATTCTGATCTTAAAAAAAACAAAGTGATCTAGTAATTCTAATTGCACCGATTTTTTTCTTTCTTTGATATTTGGTTTTCTTATTTTCGTTATTTTTGCTATCTCAATTGTTTCCTTTTCTCTAGTCATTGATTTCTTTCTATTCTAGTTGCTTCGTGGTGTGATTTTTCTTATTCAACTTCTTATCTTGTCTTTAATTTCGTTTTTTTTTTCTAAAGTTCTATTGCTTTGTTCCCTTTGTTTCTTAAAATTCTGTTCTTTTTCTTCTTCCTTAACTCTTTGTACTCTATTAGTTGAGTTTGGATTGTTGTAAGAAAATTTTTGTGTGAGTTTGTTTGAGTTCAATAAAGAACTGAAAGAGGAGACTAAGAGAGGAAAAAGGCAATAGGGTGTGAGCTTATGAGAGGGTAAAAGCGGGTAAAAGCCAAATTTTGAGTAAATACGAGTGTAAGTGCCATTAATCTTGAGAGAAACATGTGAGTTAGTGTTGTGAGAATTTGTTTTACTTTAACATTTTTTTGCAGAAAAATCATGTAAGACAATAAGGACAAAAATACTTTCGAAGGTATGTCGCGAATGGTGGATCCAAAGTTGATGATGGAAACTTTAGTGAGTAAGATGAGGCGAGTTTTGAAAGAGGAGATAGAATAATTTCATGAGCATTTAGATCGGGTAGAGAATTCACAAAATACACCCAATATGCATAGGAGAGAAATAGTTCAACCGAGAAAAGTAAGTTTTGCAATTAAAGAGTATTATAGAGATGATTTTGATGAAGTTGACAAAGATTTGAGAATGATGTGAACTGTGCAACGGTAAGGGTGATTATCGAGTGACTATCGACAAAGTCCCACATCGGCTAGAATACCACTAAATGGGGGGTTTATAAGACATTAGGTACCCTCACTCTAACAGCCTGGCTTTTGGGGATGATTACTCCCTAAGGCAATTCCCTCATATCATTTGGTATCAGAGCCTTGGTGAAAGTAAGTTGGGAGAGTTTAACAATGGAAGAAGCCACATAGGAAAGGGAAGATGACATGAGACAGAAATATCCACAACTGTTTGAAGACAGGTATACCTTGAATTTTAAGGACAAAATTCTTTTTTTTGGGGGAGAACTGTAACATCCCCGATTTTTTCTTATGTTACTAATTGAAATTTATTTCTTTTAGAGAGGAGAAAGCATTTTGGATCTCAAGGGAGGATTAAATTATTTTACAATTTTACTCAAGTCAAACAAGATCTTAGGATGGTTAAAATGGCATTTATATAATTTAATTTAAATGACATTTATGTAAATTCCTTGAGATGAAATTTATGTAAGTTTCTTAATATGGCATTTATGTAGATTCTTTGAGATGGCAGTTTTGTAAATACTCTAGGATGGCAGTTTTGTAAATACTCTAGGATGGAATTTTTGTAAATAATGGAAAATGGCAAAGTTGTAAATATGGGGTGATAGGTAAGAAATTTTTTTAATAATTATGAGGGAGGTAGGTAAGAAAAAGTATTGATAATTATGAGGGAGAGGAGGGAGTGTTGGTAAGGAAAAGAAAGAAAAGAAAAAGAAAGAGGAAAAGAAAGAGGAAGAAAAGGAAGAGGAAAGGAAAATCAAGGTAAGTTCTTGGTCATCTCTCTAATTTCATCATCTTTACTTTAGGAATATCCTAATTCACGGTATGGATGTAGGATTTTTGTGTGGTAGGAATCAAGTACCAAGTTTAAGGATTTATTTGAGGTAGGTTTAACATCTACTCATGAATTTTGTACAAAATTATATATATTTTTTCAGATTTGTTTAGATGTGATTTTGGATAACATGAGATCTAGATATTTATATGGAATTTTGTTTTGGTTGTATGAAAATGCATATGGGTGTATGGAATTACATAAAAGAAAAACAAAGGAGCAGTTAGACTATGCTGAATTTCGGAATAATTTGGGAAGCCTCTATTTTTGGAATTCTGGGAAAATTTGGCAAAGATTTTAAAGAAATGGTCAAGATATTCATTATAGAGATATGTCTCACAGATCTATATGCTCTAAAATTACTTAATTTGGAGTCCATATGAGGGAGATATGGTTGATTAATAGAGCAGAGGTCAAAATACAGGATAGTAAAAATAATCATTTTAATTTTTAATTTTCTGAAAATAATCCATAAGGAATCTAAAGAAATGATAAACACAAAAGTTGTAGATAATTGTCGTATCGTTTTACAAACATTGATAACAACTCAACTGAAGTTCATATGAGGGAGATATGGCTAATTAATTGAGCAGAGGTCAAAATCAGTCTAGAATCCAGATTGGTAAAATAAGCATTTTAATGTTTAATTTTTTTCGAATAATCCTTAAGGAATCTAAAGAAATAATAAACATAAAAGTTGTAGATCATTATCTTAGCATTTTATAGGATTTAAAATAATCTCAATCAGAGTTTTTATGAGAGAGATATGGTTGAATAAGTGAGGAAAGGTCATAGAACACAGCTAGGCCATGTTCTGGGTTGTTTCATAATGGGTAGGATGTGTTTGGGGCTGTTTTTGAGCATGTTTGAAGTGTTTTTCAAGCATGGACATGTTTTGAAACATGGCCGTGTTGGGTGCTGTATTATTATATTTTTCACTATTTTCTACCTAAAAATAGTTTTGTTTCTTGAAAGCTTTTTAGAAAACATATATACTTTTATAATGATGATTTTGGTGTCACAAATTACCCTTTTTTATTTGATTCAAAATGAATCATATTGGATATTGGTATGTGATGAATGATTATTAATTATTGAGTATAAAAAAAATGATGCATGTCCTATTAAGAATGTATTTAAATGGCAAGCGTAAAGCTCATGGCAAGTTGCTTGATAATTATATATTTCATTTGATGAATATGCATTTATATATATACATTTATATGTATGGATGAATATCGACTTGTTGTATAGCTTGAGACGGTACCGAGTAGGGGACACCCTATTAGCTTGAGTGAGCCAAGGGAGGGCCACTCTAACCGAGTGATAGAGGTAATGTGAGGAGGCAGATAGGTGATGAACTCACACTCCTTGATCACTTATTGTGACTGTAGTCAATTGGTCACTATACGTATAAAAAATGAGTGAATTGAGAACTGTGATATGTCTGAGTATTTTAAAAAAAGAGTGGATTTTCAGTGCATATATAGTATTTTAAGTATACATCAACTAAAGTGATGATTTTATCTCTAAATCTTAATATTTTTTGTAGCTTATACAGCTGAACAGAACTCCTATTTTTCTCATTTTATTTTATTTATGTTAAGTCTACTGGGAACCTTTGTTCTCACTATTATTGTGGTGTTATGTTCAGATAAAAAGAAATGAGATGCAACAGAGAATGGCGTTATTGATGGAGATCTCAATGTCAGCACCACCTCCTCACCTTTGTGTTTTAAGGGTAGAGTGTTGTGACTCTTATTTGTATACTGAAATAATGTGTTGTATAATTATTACATGTGTAAGGTTTGTAATATATATATATACATATATATTGTGTTTAAACTTATGGCATATTTAATATGCGAAATGTGAAAATAAATAAATAATAATAACAATGAGATTAAAAAAACCGAACGTTACACATAACACCAACAATAATGAGAACAGAAGTCCCCAATAGGTTTAACATGAAATGCATCATACAGTAAATAAGAAAATCATAGTGTTATGTTCAGTTGTATAAACTACAGAAAAAATTTTCTCTTTGTATATGATAAAATAACAAGGATGTATAGCATGCTTTCATATTTGATAGACAAGTTATGCATCAATATCAGGCATGCAAGGTATAGAAGTTATGTATCAATATCATATATGTATAATAACCAGGTTATACTTCAATATTATACTTGTATATATATATATATATATAACTTTACAATGCTTTTATGCACGGTGACTGATTGTCTGCAGCCATAAGTTCCACAACTAGTTACTTATCGTCTATAGCCATATCTCAACACTCAGTGACTAATCGTCTGTAGCCACGAGTTCAACCATATACATTAAAATGATATAACCATGTATACATTAAACAACTCACATTTATTATCATGCTTGACATCCACAATCGACTTTGTCTCTTTATATAATCATTGTGTAGTAACTCCTGTATCATCATATAATAATGTACACATCATATTCTTTAATCATCATTACCATCACAATAGAATTATGCATTAACCAAGTACATCACTAATATCATGCATAATATCATCACCACATCATTTAACAAATATGTATTAATACAATTACCATCATGTAACAATGCATACATTATATCATCTAATCATTATGCATTAATACAATAGCATGGCAATACCTTATCATCTTCATCATTTAACATATATTAATTATTACACAATATATATCAAGTTTTTTATCACAAGAAGTAGTGAAAACTAACATTATATCACCAAGATTATAGGGCATTCTTCTTCAATTTGGTTTTTATAATTATCATCTAGTTAATAGGGTTCATTTTATTCCATTTGCAACTACAACAAGGCAAAAACAGCTCCCAACACGGCCTGGTCATGCCCTATAACACAATCGTACTTGTGAATGTGTAAAAAGTGCTGCAACATAAAAAATAGCCCGAAGCACGGCCTAGCCGTGTCCTAGAACATGGTTGTGCTTCGGGTTTTCATGTGTTCTAGGTTTTCGTCCAACATGACCATCTCTCACTAACAAGACAATAACACTCTTATTTTAACTACGATTAAGGTGACTTTTATGTTTATGGAAAGCTAAGACAATTATCTATAACTTTTATGTTTACCAATTTGACAAATTCGAAATATAAAATGGTGAAAAAGGTGTTCAAAAATAGTATCATAACTCAGTGCGTTAGATCTGACCTATCTTCACTCATCTGGCTATATCTCTTTCATTTCAAATTCGATTAAAATAATTCCAGAGTCATTAGAAAGTTAATAAACAGGGCTCATGTGTTGAACATATTTCCAAATTGGACATAAAGTATAACACCCAGAACAAACCATTCAGAGCATCGAGTTTCGACCTTTTCAAGCTAGTTTCAACAAAAACATGTATGATCTGTGCATCCAAACTCTCACTCTTCATGGCTAAGCATAAATATCCATCATGCATCATCAAAATAAGATATTTTAAACAATTTTAAATCATTTAAAATACATAAAATTCCATGGAAAGATTAATGTTAAACCTACCAAAAACCTAGAGATCCTTTCTATTCTCAAACCCTCTTTGTATTTCCTTCTTTTTTGATCACTTCTCTCTCTTCCTTTCCCTACAAATTCCTGCACTTTCACCATAGGAAATCAGCACTTGAAGAATCCAAGATGAAGATAAGAGTGGATTTAAGCTTGGACATGGAATACTTACCTTGCTTCCTTTCTCTCTCTTCTCTTCTTTCTTCTTCTCCTCTCAGCTCCTCTCTCTTTCTCTTCTACCTTGTGTCGTAGCCTCTCTTGGATATTTTTCCTTGGTCTACTTCCTCTCCAAGTCAAGGGAAAAGCTTATTTTAATAGCCACCTTCTAGAAGCTTGCTCCTTCTTCTCCTTTGCCACTCATTTCCCTAACTATTACAAGAATGCCACTCCATTACATTCCAACTAGATCCTTAACTAAGGCCTTGTTTAGCTTCCTCCAATTCTCTAAATGCTTTAATTCCTCTTTTAGGAAGATAATAAGAGGCTCAGAGTCACATCCAAAACATATCTTTAACTCATTTCTTGATGTTTGATTCTAACACCAAAGAATTAGAATATTACACTTTCTCACCTTCTAGTTTTCCTTTTTGTCATTTAGTCACTTTATCATTTTTTGAAGGTTTCTTCGATGTTCCATTTCATTCTCTTTCATTCCCTTCACCATTGGGAATTATTTTCCATTTATTAAAAATGAGGATGTTACATCAAATCTCAAAACTAAGGGTACCACTGGATTCAGGACAAAGAGTACTACAATATTGGTAGAATAATTTGTCAAATAAGCCACAAAATCGTTGTAGATCGGAAGTAGAAAATCTTGGAAAAAGATAAGTTCTGAAACTTCTATTTAGAGATCTCAAATTGAAATTTTGACACCGTAGAGGGATTCAAGAGATAGATAAATTATAGGATAGAAATTTCTCTGCTATTTGATGTGACATCCCTAATTTCATTTCTTTTTATTAATAAAGGTACATAAATATTTAGTTAAAGAAATAAAATTTATTAGACAATTTTTAGATATCTAAGGAAATATAATCCTTGGAAATTCATGACCTTATGTACATGCATAGAAAATGTTTCTAACATTAAGGGAATAAGTAAAGAAAGAAAAACCTAATAGGAAAAAATTTGATATAACATACTAAAGAGAGACGAAATTCTTGGTTAAGAAAGATAAAATTTTGAAAAGTAAGTCAAGGTCTTAAAATTTCAAGAAGATTGAATTAGGGTAATTTTTCCTAATTTAAGAACTAGAGTTCCTAAGTATAACATCTCCACCCATACATTGGGCTTTCACATATGGACACTTCATATAGAGTTTTTCCACTTCACATGAGTTTCCAATAAGCCAATAGGATAACCCAAGAAAGAAATAAAACATAGACTTGGACCAGCATATAGAAATTGGACCGATAGCCCACATGTAACATCCCTAATTTCGCTTCATGTATTCCAAGTAACATCCCAAATTTTGTTTCTTTTATTGATAAAGGTACATAAATATTTAATTAAGGAAATAAAATTTATTAGACAATTTTTAGATATCTAAGGAAATATAATCTTTAGAAATTCTTCACCTTACGTGTATGCATAGAAATGTTTTAACATTAATGGAATAGGTAAAGAGAGAAAACCTAAGAGAAAAAAATTAGAAATAAATATACTATAGAAAGGTGAAATTCTTGGGTAAGGAAGATAATTTTTTGTGAAGTAAGTAAAGGTATTAAAATTTTAAGAAGATTGGATTAGGGTAATTTTTCCTAATTTAAGAGTTAAAGTTACTAAGTTTAGTATCTCCACCCAAAAATTGGGCTTTCACCTATGGACACTTCATATAGAGTTTTTCTACTTCACATGATTTTTTAGCAAGCCAATAGGATAGCCCAAGGAAGAAATAAAACATAGACTTGGATTAGGATATAAAAATTGGACCGGTAGCCCAAAAATCATGAAAATGTGACTAAGTCCATTATGAAAGGTAGAATTTTAACCAAAGTAAAGAAAATGGGCAAGAATGAGCCCAAACCCAAGAGGAAAAATAAAAATAAAAAAATAAAGTGAAGAAATAATGGTGTAATCAAGATTAGGTGACATGGCATTAAGATAAAAATTTAGCAAGTGGTATGATAATACATGGTATTAGCACAAAACATCTATATCCTACACTCATAATTTTAGCAAGTGGGTAATAATACATAGCATTATGACAAAACATCCTTATCTTACACAAATAATTTTATCTAAGCAAAGAAGATTCAAGGGTTGGAAATTTGCCACCTAAAAAGGCAAACCTATCATAATTGATTAAGACAAAAGAAAAAGGAAATGAATACCTAAATCAAAGGGACCTTGTCCCTTATCTTAAGAACATATTATCCTAATTTTCAAAATACAAATCTCCTTTTCCTATGCATATCTTGACTAAGGAAGAGAAAGATAAGAACATGAGTTGTTTGTTTTCCAAAAATTCACCAAGTGCATCCTAATTGTGATAAGGTAGCCCCATGATTATGAAAGGTTAATTATTTGATAGTCTACATAAGCAAAACCCACCCTTATAACATTATAATTTTTGTCCAAGTGAGGGAGAGGAAAAATAGAAGCAAGGTAGAGTGAGGAAAGGAAAGGAAGAAAGGAAGAAAGAGGAAGGAGAAGTCTAGAGAACTAAGTGCTCAAAGTAAGTTTAACAATATTTCTTTTTGAAGAAAAGATTTGAAACTTGTAATATTTATATGAGATTTTGATCTTATAACTTTGATGATTGGTCATGGATGTTGCTATATCGTGCTACATATTATGTATGTTTGAATACTTAGGCTGATGTAGATAGTTCTGCATAGGTATGGCTATGGGTGGCAAAATTTTAAGCTTCTGTTTTTAGAATTCTGGGAAGAATAGGTAAGAAATTAAAATAAATGGTTAGCATAAGAATTATAGATATATGTGTCACGGATTTTTAGCCACTGAAATCACTCAATTTGGAGTCCATATGAGGTAGATATTGTCTGATTAGTAAACAGTGGTCAGAAAATGGTTAATCAGGGAAGAATATGTTAGGATAGCTTCTGTGTCTTAATTTCTAGGAACATTCTGTATGGAATTAAAATAAATGGTTAACTTAATAATTATAGATATATGTGTCACGAATTTTTAGCCACTAGAATCACTCAATTTGGAGTCTGTATGAGGCAGATATGTTCCGATTAGTATGCAGTGGTTAGAAATTGGTTAATCAGGGAAGAATATTTTAGGATAGCTTCTGTGTTTTAATTTCTGGGAACATTCTGTAGGGAATTAAAATAAATGATTAACATAAAAATTATTGTTATATGTGTCACAAAGTTTTAGCCACTGAATCACTTAATTTAGAATTATTATAAGGGAGATATGGACATATTAGTAGGTAGAGGTCAGAACCTACCCGAGAAGAAATAACCTGTACTTTGAGGGAGTAATATAACCTTGATTTCTTATTATTTCGCTACACTATTCAACAAAATAGTTTTACATAATAGTTTTATTTTTAAATTTACACCAGGATCACCTACATCGGAGTTAAATTAAGGGAGTTATGCTCTGATTAGTAAGAGAATGTGAGATAGCATGAAAACCTACATCAAGAAAATAAAGAAATAAAATTAATATTTAAAAAAGAAGAAGAATCTTATAAATGAAAATAATAAATGACTAGTATATGCCATAGCCATTGCCATTGTATGAACTTCTTACCATCTACCATCTTAAGTGTGAAATTTTGACATGGAAATATTTTATAAAGTGATATTTGTAATGGTTATGTTCATGGCATGATTACCAATGATTTTTGGTAATAATTATATTTTGATGAACATACTTGTTATTGAAAGCATATTTTTGGCTATTATTGTGAAAAGAAAATAAATGAGCACGGTCACATGGCAATCCGTGAGGTGCACCAGTAAGGGACGCCCTACCAACGGTTATGATTATGCTAATGAGAAAAGAAAAAGAAAGTGTGCCATGTCGGATGGAGCGAGAAAAACCCATACCGGAGAGTAGAAAATACTCACCTTGACCTGGGTAGCTTGATATGATAATAAATTGATAGTCATCATATGATATTCTGAAAATAGTTAATCTTGTCATACATTTCATTATTGTACGATTCTCATGTGCATAGATATAGTGCATTCATGTGACCAAAGATATTTGTTGTAGTTTAAACAGATGAACATGATGTAATGAGCTATATTGATGATGATTTATTGTTGAACTTACTGGTATTTAATTCTCACTATATTTCCATGTCATGTTCAGAAAATTAGTTATGCAGATTGTTTATGACTCTGGCTTTTAGTGCACGTTGGATCGAGTTACTTTATATTGGGCAAATTGTAGAATCAAATAAAATGTTTGTGGTCGAGTTGGTTCAGATACCGGTGAAAGTGCAACCACCTGCACTTGTATCTCTAAAATTGGTCAACCAGAATAAATAAGATGTAGATATTTATGTGTTTGATATGTTGTACGTATGTTTTGATTAATGACGTGTAATTGAACTCTATAGTGTATAATAATAAATATAAAAAAAAAGGTGTTACACCACAAACCATGAAAATGTGACCAAACCCTCCATAAAAGGTAGAATTTCAGCCAAAGTAAAGAAAATAGGTAAGAATGAGCCCAAATCCAAGAGGAGAAAAAAAGAATCATATGAGCAAATAGAAGTGTAATAATAATCAAGATCAGGTCATATGAAATTAGGACAAAACATCTATATCCTACATTCATAATTTCAACAAGTAGGTAATAATACATGGCATTAGAAAAAAAAACATCTATATCCTACATGCATAATTTCAACAAGTAGGTAATAATACATGGCATTACAACAAAACATCCTTATTCTACACAAATAATTTCAACTAAGCAAGGGAGACTCAAGGGCTATAAATTTGCTACCTAGAAATGCAAACCTATCATACTTGATTAAGATAAAAGAAAAAGAAAATGAATCCCTAAATCAAAGGGACTTTGTCCCTTGTCTTAGGAACATTGTACCATAATTTTCAAGAAACAAATCTCTTTTTGCTATGCATATCTTGACTAAGGGAGAGGAAGACAAGAACTTGAGTTGTCTTTCCCCAAAAAATAGCCAAATGCATCCTAATTGTGATAAGGTAGACCCATGATTATGAATGGTGAACCATTTTATGGTTTATTTAAGAAAAATCCACCCTTATAACATTCTAATTTGGTCCAAGTCAGGGAGAGAAAAAAAATAAGCAAGGTAGAGTGAGGAAAGGGGAGAAAGAGAGGAGAAAAGAGGAAGGAAGATGAAGGAGAAGTCTAGAGAACTAAGTACTCAACGTAAGTTAGCTTAATCTCTACTTGAATCCATCTTTTCTCTTCATCTTTAGGGTTCAAAACTCACCGTCCTTCTCTTATTTAAGCTACTAGAAAAGCTAAGGTAAGGGAAGAATCTTGCAACTTCCTTCAAGAGGAAACAACAAAAAGAATTCACTAAGTGAGCTAGGGAGATCTTTAGGTAGGTTTAACAATATTTCTTTTTAAAGAAAAGCTCTGAAATTTGTAACATTTATATGGGATTTTGATCTTAGAACTTTGATGAAATTTACAATATTTATTACTTTAATGATTGGTCATGGATGTTGCTATATCATGTTATATGTTATCTTGCATATGATGGATGTTTTGAACATTTCGGTTGGTGTGGAAAGTTCTGCATAGGTATGGTTAAGGGTGGCAAAATTTTAAAATTTTTATGCTGCTACTTTGTATATTTGAATGTGGTGAAAATTGATGGAAGATGATTATATGTAAATTAGGAAGAAAATGGAAGAGGACATAATAAAATGATGAAATAAAACCTTAGGAATAGTTTGGTTAGGAAACTAGATTTTAGAGTAGCCTGGGAAGCTTCTATTTTTGAAATTTTGGGAAACATCAGTTAGGCATTAAAAGAAATAGTTAACATGAAAAGT
This sequence comes from Gleditsia sinensis, assembly GCA_037074535.1. Taxonomy (NCBI): domain Eukaryota; kingdom Viridiplantae; phylum Streptophyta; class Magnoliopsida; order Fabales; family Fabaceae; genus Gleditsia; species Gleditsia sinensis. The sequence continues at coordinate 9,047,414 of CM073467.1, forward strand.
ATAGATATATGTCTCACAGAGTTTTAGCCACTAAAATCACATAATTTGGAGTCCATATGAGAGAAATATTGTCCAATTAGTAAGCAGAGGTCAGAAAATGGTTAACCAGTGAAAAATCTGTTAGGTAAGCTTTTTTTTTTAAATGTTTGGGAAACATCTATAGGGAATTAAAATAAATGGTTAACATGAAAAACATGTATATATGTCTCAATAATTTTTAGCCACTGGAATCATTCAATGTGGAATCCTTAATATGAAGATATGGTCAGATTGGTAAGCAGAGGTCTGAAACTAGTTAACCAAGAAACAATCTATTAGGTAAGCTTTTGTGTTTAAAATTCTTAGAACAATTTATAGGGATCTAAAATAAATAGTTAACACAAAAAAATCTATATATATGTCTCAATAATTTTTAGCCACTAGAATCATTCAATTTCTAATCCATATTAGGAAGATATGGCCAAATTAGTAAGTAGTGGTCAGAAACTAGCTAACTAAGGAAGAATCTATTAAGTATGCTTCTATGTTTGAATGTTTGGACAAAATCTATAGGGAATTAAAGGCAATTGTTAACATAATAAATATAATATATGTATCACGGATCTATAGACTCTGAAATCACTTAATTTGGAGTCCATATAAGGGATATATAGTTGATTAATGAGTAGAGGTCATAATCAGTCTACAATCAAAGTTGGTAAATGTAAGCGTTTTAGTTTTCGATTTTTTGGGAATAATTAGTAAGGAATATGAAGAAATGAGAAACATTAAAGTTGTATATAAGTGTATTATCATTTTATAGGCTTTAGAATCACCACAATTGGTGTTCGTATGAGGGAGATATGCTCAGATTAGTAAGTAAAGGTTTGAACCTACTCGAGAAGAAATAAAATTGAAGTTGAGGGAGTAGTAACACCATGATTACTTAAGATTTCACTAAAATGTTTAACATATGGTTTTTAGAGGATTGTCTTATCTTTCAATTGACACCAAAATCATATCAATCGGATTTAACATGAGGATGTTATGCTCTATTTAGTGTGAAAGGAAATAATATTTAAAAAAAAAAGAATCTTATAAATTAAAATAATAAATGACTGGTGTAAGCCATAGCCATTGCCATTGCATGAACTCCTTACCATCTTAAGTGTGTAATTTTGACAAAGAAATATTTTATAAAGCGATATTTAAAAATGATTATGTTAATGGCAAGATTGTATTTTAACATTGATTTTTGGTAATGATTATGGCATGTGAGTATAATGAACATACTTGTTATTGAAATCATAATTTTGCCTATTAACATGAAAAGAAAAGAAAAGAGATGAGCATCGTCACATGGCAGTCCATGTGGTGCACCAGTAAGGGACGCCCTACTCACGGCTATGATTATGTTAATGAGAAAAGAAAGAGAAAGTGTGTCATGTCACATAAAACGAGAAAAAGCCCGTACTGGAAAGTAGAAATTATTCACCCTAACTGGGGTAGCTTAATATGAAAATAAGTGGATAGCCATCATATGATATTTTAAAAATAGTTATTCATGCCATACATATCATTACTGTATGATTTTCATGTGCATTCATATGACCTATGATATTTGCTGTAGCTTATACAGATGAACATAACATGATGATCTATATTGATGATAATTATGACTTATTGTTGAACCTACTAGAATTTAATTCTCACTATATTTCCATATCATATTTTGAAGAATAGATATGCAGATATTCTTTATGACCGGCTTTTAGCGTATGTTAGGTCGTGTTAGCTAAGATCCCGGTAAAGATGCAACCACCCGCAACCGTATCCCCAGAACTGGTCAATATGGATGAATAAGATGTAGACATATATTTGTTTGATTTATGTACGAATGTTGTTAATTAATGATGTGTATTCGAACCCAAAATTGTATCAATATTAATGGTATACCATAAACCTTAATTATGCTTGCTTAATTTAATTGAATGTTATTATGAGTTAAATAGTTAGAAGTAAAGAGTTAATGATTTCATGAGATTTTAAAAATACATATATTTGTATATATGTAAAAAAAAATGGAGTTGTTACATTTGACAACTTTTAGTATCATGAACAGTAATTCCAACTGGTGTGAATAGTGATTCTAGCCAATGTGAATAGTATTTTTGGCCATGAATAGCGACCTTCTTTTGATCTAGCTCCCAGAGTCATTTCGTAGGTTTTTGGACCCTTCAGACTCGTTTTAAGGTCTATTGGTCAAATTTTGATTGAAAAAGTGCATTTTGGGGCTATCCAACATGAAGCACTTACTGTGAGTAGATAATTCTTTCTATGACTTATCCTATACTGTTCCTGAACTATAAATGTATAATTGATTCTGCTTACAAGTTATTTATACTTTTATATGTCTCTAAAATGGATTAAATTACCTAATTTGTTTACTATCTGGCATATAGTTCAAGAAGAGTATGGTTTTGAAAATAGATTTTTGAACTCATTGAATATGTGATACAAAATGTATTTCTCATTATATGGTAAAGGAAATATATTGTGCATGTGGCATTTATATGTAAAACTATAAGATTACCTTGAAAAATGGCATATATATGTGATAACCCTGATTGGAAATTTTTTGACTGACGAATTATATTGAGACTAAAAATTTTCTATTTTACTAAAACCTCTGTTTTGAATGATATGGCATATATGCAAATATGAATTTTGTGGAGGAATCCTATTAGAACCACTATTTGGTAATAGCAGGTGATGTTAGCCCTAGTATACCTTGAAACTTCAGCTAGTAGGGGTAGTACTAACCTCGTTTGATGGCCAACACACGGGATATGATATGTGAAGAAGAGTAAGATTCCTCCTATCTGGATGAGATGTGCAACATCCCTAATTTCATTTCTTTTAATAATAAAGATACATAAATATGTAATTAAGGAAAAAAAATCTATTAAACAATTTTTAGATATCTAAAAAAATATAAGCCTTAGAAAATTTTAACCTTATGTGTATGAATAGAAAATATTTCTAACATTAAGGGAATAAGTAAAGAGAGAAAACCTAATACAAAAAATTAGAAATAACATATTAAAGAGAGACTAAATTTTTGGGTAAGGAAGATAAATTTTTTGAAAGTAAGTAAAGGTCTTAAAATTTTAAGAAGATTGGATTTGGGTAATTTTTCCTAATTCAAGATATAGAGTTACTAAGTTTAACATCTTCACTCATACATTGGGCCTTCACCTATCAATAATTCATATAGAGTTTTTCCACTTCACATGAGTTTCTAGCAAGCCAATTGGATAGCCCAAGCAAAAGATATAACATAGACTTCGACTAGGATATAGAAGTTGGATCGATAGTCCAAAAATCATGAAAATGTGACCAAACCCTCCATGAAAGGTAGAATTTTAGCCAAAGTAAAGGAAATGGGCAAGAATAAGTCCAAATCCAAGAGAGAAAAATAAGAATCATGTGAGGAAATAGTAGTGTAATCATAATCAAGATTAGGTCACAAGGCATTAAGACAAAACATCTATATCCTACATTCATAATTTCAGCAAGTAGGTAATAATACATGGCATTATGAAAAAACATCCCTATCCTACAAAAATAATTTCAGCCAGGCAAGGGAAACTCAAGGGCTAAAAATTTGCCACATAAAAAGGCAAACCTATCATGCTTGAGTGAGACAAAAGAAAAAAAAATGAATCTCTAAATCAAAGGGACATTGTCACTTTTCTTAAAAAACTTTTATCATGATTTTCAAATACAAATCTCCTTTTGCTATACGTATCTTGACTAAGGGAGAGGAAAACAAGAACATGAGTTGTCTTTCCATAAAAAATAACCGAGTGCATCCTAATTGTGATAAGGTAGACCCATGATTATGAGAGGTGAACCACTTGATAGTTTATTTAAGCAAAACCCGCTCTTATAACATTATAATTTCATCCAAGTGAGGGAGAGGAAAAAAAAAGCAAGGTAGAGTGAGGAAAGGAGAGAAAGAGAGGAGAAGAAAGGAAGGAAGAACAAAGAGAAGTCTAGAAGACTTAGTACTCAAGGTAAGTTAGCTTAATCACCACTTGAATCCATCTTTTCTCTTCATCCTTGGGGTTCAAAACTTACCCTCCTTCTCTTATTTAAGTTCCTGGAAAAGCTAAGAGAAGGAAGGAATCTTACCACTTCCTTTAAGAGGAAACAACAAAAAGAATTCACTAAGTGAGCTAGGGAGATCTTTAGGTAGGTTTAACAATATTTCTTTTTCAATAAAAGTTTTGAAATTTGTAACATTTATATAGGATTTTAATCTTAGAACTTTGATAAAATTTACAATATTTTCTACTTTGTTGATTGGCGATGGATGTTGTTATATCATGTTATATGTTGATCTTGCATGGGATGGATCTTTTGAATACTTTGGTTGGTATGGAAAGTTCTGCATAGATATGGCTATGGGTGGCAAAAATTTAGGGCTTTTATGCTGCTGTTATGTATATTTAAATATGGTAAAAATGGATGGAAGATGGTTAGGTTGGTAAATTAAGTATTGCCTTAAACACCTAGGGAAAAACCATGAGAAATTTCTATTGAGAAACACCCTTAGTGATTCATTATTTGATTCTATTTTTCTTTTGAAGTGGATGATGGAATATGTTAAATTAAGTAAGAAATATAATTGAATGTTAAGATGAGTAATTCTATGGCTAGGTGGAAATTTGGAAGAAAAGTGGATGTTGAATTAATAAAAGGATGAACTAGAACTTTAGGAAAGGCTAAGCTAAGAAAACTGGATTTCGGAGTAACTAGGGAAGCTTCTATTTTTGAAATTTTGGAAAGAATCGGTTAGAAATTAAAAGAAATGGTTAACATGAAAAATGTAGTTATATGTCTCACAGATTTTTAGCCACTGGAATCACCCAATTTAAAGTTCAAATGAGAGAAATATGGTCAGCTAAGTAAGCAATTGTCAAAAAATGGTTAACCAGAGAATAATTTGTTAGGTAAGCTTCTGTGTTTGAATTTCTGGGAATAATCTATAGTAAACTAAAATAAATAGTTAACATGAAATATATATATATATATATATATATGTCTCAAGCATTTTTAGCCATTGGAATCATTCAATTTGGAATCCATATTAGGAAGGTATAGTAAAAAACTAGCTAACCAAGGAAGAATCTGTTAAATATACTTCTATATTTGAATTGTAGGGCAAACTATGTAAGTAATTAAAGGAAATTGTTAACATAACAAAATATAGATATATTTCTCACGGATCAATAGGCTCTAAAATCACTTAATTTGGAGTCCATATGAGGGAGATATGACTAATTAATTAGTAGAGGTCAAAATCAGTCTAGAATCTGGGTTGGTAAATGTAAGCATTTATTTTCGAATTTTTGGGAATTATTCATGAGGAATTGGAAGAAATGATAAACATGAAAGTTGTAGATAAGTGTCTTAGATTTTTATATGATTTAGAATCTCCTCAATTGGAGTTTATATGAGGGAGATATGGTTAAATTACTAAGGAAAGGTCACAGAACACGGCCAGGCTGTGTTTTCGGTTGCTTCAGCATAGGTAGGCCGTGTTCAAGGTTATTTTTGGAATATGTTTGAAGTATTTTTCAAGCATGGATTTGTCCTATAACATGACCAGGCCATGTTGAGAGCTGGTAAATCTTCTTTTTAACATTTTTCTACCTTAAATTAACCTCATTAACTATAGGGTAATAATAGAAACCAAATTGGAGAAAAATGCCTTATAAAATTTGTGAGAACATGTGTTGGAAATGATATAAGTAGAAGGAAAGTAACTAACTAGAGGCCAAGCATAAAGAAAATGAAAAGTTAAAAATAATATTTAAAAAATAAGAAGAATCTTATGAATGGAAATAATAAATAACTAGTGTATACCCTAGCCATTGCCATTGTATGAACTCCTTACCATCTTAATTGTGTAATTTTGACATAAAAATATTTTATAAAGAGATATTCGAAAATAGTTATGATCATGACATGATCGCATTTTACCAATGACTTTTGGTAGTGATTATGCTTTGATGATAAATTATGGCATGTGGGTATAATGAACATACTTGTTATTAAAATCATATTTTTGGCTATTAACGTGAAAAAAAAACAGAGGAGCACGGTCACATGGCAGTCTGTGTGGTGCACCAATAGAGGACACCCTACTGACAGCTATGATTATGTTAATGAGAAAGAAAGAGACATTCTGCCATGTCAAACAGAGCGAGCGTTGTGTCTATTTTACTAATTACCGCAAACGCGCGGTATAGCTATAGTTAATCCGACGAGTACGGGTTGTATCCCACAGAAAACAATGTCAATTACTAGAATGATGTGAAATATGTTATCTAAATTGATGTAATTCAATAGAGAGTTTGTTACAATTAAATAAATTGAGGATTCAATTAACTAAAGCCTAGGGTTAGGGTTCACCACACTTATGATATTCAACATTCAACTTGTACCTCTAATTGAAACTATCTAGGTAATCTGGGGATGGTTTAGCCTTAATTAATTAGCAACATCTTTCAAGCATTACTAATCGTACCTAGGTTGATCCAATTGCCTACTTTCGTGGTTCTTAGTTCAACCTAGGTCCATTGAGCTCTATGCCAACCATGGAAGTCAATTAATCAGTTTTTTCTTGCCCACTAATTGATTCATTCCTAGAGAATCTTAAACTACTTTCATGATTAAGATATCCCTAATTAACTATTAGGTTCGGGTTTTAACTTTCACCTTTCGTGGTTCTTAGTTCTACCAACTCTTATTCATGCATATAATAGTTAATCCTAATTACTCCAGAAGTGATCACAATTAGAGTTCCAACATTCAATTCAACATCATAGTATCATCATATCATAAGTGGGTTTACCAAAACCCTAGATCAAATCTACTCACACATCATAGAAACAGAAATCCAATTCATTTTCATTAAATAACTCATTCAAGTTCAATACAATCTAAAGAGAAGGAGTAGAAATAAAAGTAGAGAATTAAAGTAGAAAGATGTAACCTGGTGTGAAGAAAAGTAAAGATGAAATACAACCTTCAAATGCTGTAAATCCTACTCTAGAACATAAAATCAACAATGATTCAAGTAAAAACTTAATCTAAGAGTGTTTTCTAAGCCTAAAAACTAAGTCTAAGATGTCTCTCTGGGTTTGAATGTGTTCCTCTGCATTTCCCTATGCATATGTATCACTTGGTTGTCCAAAAACCTAAGAAAACATGTGATGTACAGACCCGAATTTTCTACAATTTTCGCCCAGAGCATGGCCTGGGCATGCTTCATGCACACCAAGCACGGCCTGGCCGTGTTGAGGGCTGCCATGCTCCTTTCTTGCCAAATTTTTGTGTGTTGCCTCCTTGCTTCCTCCTTAGCATATTCTAAGTCTATATAGCTCCTCTTATGATTGTTTTCTATTGCTTCTTGGCCTCTTTTGCTCTCCTACAAACATAAAAAAAACCAAAGCAGTATCCAGAGCAAAGCATAACCAAATGCAAGGAAATAATCACAGGTTTACAACTAATTAGGGGATAAAATATAACCATTAAACACTCAAATTTCTCCTTTATCAGTGAGAAAAGCCCGTACCAAAGAGTAAGAAGTACTCACCCTGACCGAGGAAGCTTGATATAAATATAAGTTTATAGCCATCATATGATATTCTAAAAATAGTTATTCATGTCATACATGTCATTACTGCACGATTTTCTTGTGCATAGATAAAGTGCATTCATGTGACCTAAGATATTTCCTGTGACTTATACAGATGAACATGACGTAACGAGTATTATTGATGATAATTATGATTTATTTCTGAACCTACTAGAATTTAATTCTTACTATATTTCTATATCATGTTCAAAAAACTAGTTATGTAGATTTTTCTGTGGCTTTGGCTTTTAGTTCACATTGGATCGAGTTACTCTATGTTAGGCAAATCCCCGAAATTAATAAGGTGTTTGTAATCGAATTGGCTAAGATCTCAGTGAAGGTGCAACCACCCACACCTGTATCTCTAGAATTGGTCAACATGAATAATTAAGATGTAGATACTTATGTGTTTGATTTTTGTACGTATGTTCTAATTAATTATGTGTATGTGAACAAATAATTGTATCAGTGTTAGTGGTAGACTTTAAACCTTGATTATACTTGGTTAAATTAATTAAATGTTATTATGACTTATGTGATTAGAAGTAAAGAAGTAATGACTTTATGGGATTTTACGAACATATATATATGCATATACGTAAACAAATGGAGTTGTTACATAATTGCTATCAAAGAAGGTCGATCCTAGATGGCCGTGGGTCGATGGTTATCTGAATCGATCTTATTTTTTCTTGAGTATGTTGTGGTTGCGTTGTGTAGGGGATTAGTGATTTCATATAGGTAAGAAACTATTAGTGTTTCCTATCTATATGCTGAGGTGGTGTTATGACTGCTGTTAAATATTTTTGAAACTAACTATTGGGCTTGATCACCTCAATAGCAGCATAACTTTATTTTTACCATAGTAGGAAATGGCACCACCAAGGACGAATCCGGCAAACAATACAGAGAAAATCATGCACAACCTTGCCACAGTAATTCGAGACCAAGTCATGACCACCAACCAAATTCTACAATACCTCTAGAATGTTAATAACCCGAATGGTGAGAATAGTGCTAATAACCGGATGATAGGGAATGAAGACGGCATATCCGAGCTCCTAAGGATAAGACCACCTTCTTTTCAAGGAAACTTTGACCTAATTGTAGCTAAAAGGTAGATAAGGGAACTAGAGAAAATCTTTGAAGTGATCGGTTGTACTGAGGAGTAGTAAGTTATCTTCGCTACATATATGCTAAAATATGAAGCAAAATGCTGGTGGTGTGGAGCTAAAGAACTTTTAGCTCACCAAGGAAGGCAGATCACCTGGCAGGTGTTCAAAGACATCTTTTTAGAAAAGTACTTCCCAAGTACTGTGCAGGCGGAGAAGGAGATCGAATTTCTCTAACTCAGGCAGGGCAACATGACCGTAGACCAGTATAACACAAGGTTCGAGGAGTTGTCTAAGTTCTCCTCTTACCTGTGTTTTAACCCTACTGAAGCATGGAAGGCTATTAAGTTCAAAGCTGGATTGAACCCAGAGATAAGGAATGTTGTTGTAGCTATGGAGATCAGGAAATTTGTACCTCTTATAAATAAATGTAGACTCCTGGAAAAGAGCTTGAGGGTATTAGAGGATGAGAAACAAATTCAGAACTTTTGGAAAAGGAAGAACGGGCCACAAAACTCTAGCAGAAATGTCAGAGGAAAAGGACAGGGTACTGACAAGAGGCTAATGACTGTAAGTCCCCGACCCTTCCAACAGAACTTTTCCACAATCAAGTGTACTAAGTGAGGACGTATGCATGGTAACCAACCATACTACATGTGACCAGATGTTTGCTATAAATGAAGATAGAAGGGTCATTTTCCAAAGAACTGCCCACAAAATGTGGGGAAGTAGTCGGAATAGAGACCTTTGGTGAAAGGAAGGGCTTTCACCTTGAGCAACCAAGAGGCAGCTCAATCCTCCAAAATAATTCAAGGTACATGCTACATCTATGGATTTGCTCTTGTGGTGTTGTTTGACTCTAGTGCTAGTCATTCATTTATATCAAAAGAATGTATTAGGGAGTTTCAATATCCTATTTTTGAAACCCCCTATGAATTATTTCCTCATATGATTCTTATTTTTTTCTCTCTTGGATTTGTGCTCATTCTTACCCATTTCCTTTGCTTTGGCTAAAATTCTACCTTTCATGGAAGGCTTGGTCACGTTTTCATAATTTTTGGGCTATAGGACCAACTTCTATATCCTAGTCCAAGTCTATGTTTTATTTCTTTCTTGGGCTATCCAATGGGCTTGCTAGAAACTTATGTGAAGTGGAAAAACTCTATATGAAGTGTCCATAGGTGAAAGCCTAATTTATGGTTGGAGATGTTAAACTTAGAAATTTCTAACTCTTGAATTAGGAAAAATTATCCTAATCCAATCTTCTTAAAATTTTAAGACCTTTACTTAATAAAAAAAAAACAAAATTAGGGATGTTACATTAAATATTTATGTACCTTTATTAATAAATGAAACAAAATTAGGGATGTTACAATGGCCCCCTATGAAACTTTATACGGTAGGAAATGTCGATCTCCACTTTGTTGGTTTAAGGTAGGAGAGAAGAACTTGCTTGGTCCTGACCTAATTCAACAAACCACTAAGCAAATTAAAATTATACAAGATAAAATCTTACAACTTAGAGTCAACAAAAGAGTTACTATTATAAAAGACATAGACCTCTGGATTTTGAGGAAGGAGACCATGAATTACTAAAGGTTTCCCCAACTACTAGAGTTGGTAGGTTTCTCAAGACTAGAAAGTTAAGTCCATGATTTTTAGGACCCTACCAAATTCTGAGAAAAGTGGGGACGTCAGCATATCAAGTTGCCCTTCTACCTAATTTGTCCAATTCGGAAGTATCTTCCAGATTCATCACATGTAATACAGGATGCACCAATCTAAATAAAGGAGAACATGACATACCAGCTAGTATCAGCATCCATATTGGACACCGACATGAAGCAATTAAGGAATAAAATCATTCCCCTAGTTAAGGTGTTATGGGAAGGTTTGACTCCGGAAGAAGCAACTTGGGAGTTGGAAGAAGTCATGAGGAAGAAATATCTACAACTGTTCTTATTAGGTAATTTCTAAAATTTTAAAAACAAAATTTCTTTTAGGGGGAAGAGAAATGTAACATCCCTAATTTTATTTCTTTTATTAATAAAGGTACATAAATTTGTAATTAAAAAAATAAAATCTATTAAACAATTTTTAGATATCTAAGGAAATATAAGCCTTAGAAATTCTTCAACTTATGTGTATAAATGGAAAATACTTCTAACATTAAGGGAATAAGTAAAGAGAGAAAACCTAATAGTAAAAATTAGAAATAACATACTAAAGAGAGGTGAAATTCTTAGGCAAGGAAGATAAATTTTTTGAAAGTAAGTAAATGTCTTAAAATTTCAAGAAGATTGGATTAGGGTAATTTTTCCTAATTCAAGAGCTAGAGTTACTAAGTTTAACATCTCCACCCATACATTGGGCCTTCACCTATGGACACCTCATATATAGTTTTTCCACTTCACGTAAGTTTTTAGCAAGCCAATTGGATAGCCCAAGCAAGAGAAATAACATAGACTTGGACTAGGATATAGAAGTTGGACCGATAGCCCAAAAATCATCAAAATGTGACCAAACTCTCCATGAAAGGTTGAATTTCAACCAAAGAAAAGGAAATGGGCAAGAATGAGCCCAAATCCAAGAGAGAAAAATAAGAACCTTGTGAGGAAATAGTAGTGTAATAACAATCAAGATTAGGTCACAAGGCATTAAGACAAAACATCTATATTCTACATTCATAATTTCAGCAAGTAGGTAATAATACATGGTATTAGGATAAAACATGTATATCCTACATTCATAATTTCAGCAAGTAGGTAATAATACATGGCATTATGACAAAATACCCCTATCCTACACAAATAATTTTAGCAAGGCAAGGGAAACTCAAGGGCTAAAAATTTGCCACTACAAAAGGCAAACCTATCATGCTTGAGTGAGACAAAAAAAAAGGAAATGAATCCATAAATCAAAAGGACCTTATCCCTTCTCTTAAGAACATTTTATTATGATTTTCAAATACAAATCTCCTTTTGCTATGCATATCTTGACTAAGGGAGGGGAAGACAAGAACATTAGTTGGCTTTCCTTATAAAAAAACTAAGTGCATCTTAATTGTGATAAGGTAGACCCATGATTATTTGAGGTGAACCACTTGATAGTTTATTTAAGCAAAATCCACCCTTATAACATTATAATTTCGTCCAAGTGAGGGAGAGGAAAAAAAAAGCAAGGTAGAGTAAGGAAATGAGAGAAAAAGAGCAGAAGAAAGGAAGGAAGAAGAAGAAGTCCAGAGGACTAAGTACTCAAGGAAAGTGATAAAGTGGAAATTTGAGTGCCTAATGTAACGCCCCTAATTTACGTTACGTAAAATAAAAAAAAATAAAAAAAAAATGCAAGATAATCTCCATAAATATACATAATACAATTTTTTATCATGGGAACAAATACATATAGGATCTCTCATGTATACACAATATACAGACTAAGTCTATAAACATCAGAGTACAGCAGAAACAGGGATCCTGCATGTAGCGTTCAGAGCACTCTAGAATACAAATACAGTATAATTCAAAGAACGTGAGTCTTGGAAGCAACGTAGACTCACCCAGAGAATATATCAACTATCTGTCGAATCCGACTTTGATATTCTTATCTAAAAAATGTGAAAATATCGTGTAGTGAGTTTGACAACTCAATGAGCAAATAATTCCTCCTATGACCTCTTAGGTCAACATATGGATGTACTTATATTTTAAAATGTGTCACATAGAAAATACAGTTCAGAAGTACATTCATATGGGACCCGTATTTCAAATATTATCAAATCAAAGAATATTCAGATATACAAAACCATATGCACCATGGTATGATCATTAAACAAATATTGTTATGCTCAGCTGTATAAGCTATAGTGAAATATTATGATTTAAAGATAAAATCATTACTTTTAATGCACCTGCCTCACTCGGCAATCTGGTCAATGCAATGAAAATATAACACATTTGCTATACGCATAGTGACCTCGACCCCAGTCACAATAAGTGATCAGGGAATGTGAGTACATCACCCTACTGCCTCCTCACATTACCACTGTCACAATGCAATGAAAATATTTGCTATACGAATAGTGACCTCGACCCTAGTCACAATAAGTGATCAGGAAATGTGAGTACATCACTCTACTGCCTCCTCACATTACCACTGTCACAATGCAATGAAAATATTTGCTATACGCATAGTGAACTCGACCCTAGTCATAATAAGTGATCAGGGAATATGAGTATATCACCCTCCTGCCCCCTCACATTACCACTGTCACCCGGTTGGAGCGACCCTCCCTTAGCTCACTCAGGCTAATAGGGCGTCCCCTATTCGGTACCATCACAAGCCATACAACCTGTAACATCCCGTAATTTTTTAGATATTTTCCTTAGAAATTCTTCACCTTACATATATGCATAGAAAATGTTCTAATATTAATGGAATAGGTAAAGAAAGAAAACCTAAGAGGAAATATTAGAAATAAACATGTTAAAGAAAGGTGAAATTCTTAGGTAAAGAAAGATAATTTTTTTGTGAAGTAAGTAAAGGTCTTAAAATTTCAAGAAGATCGGATTATGGTAATTTTTCTTAATTTAAGAGGAAAAGTTACTAAGTTTAGTATCTCCACCCGTAATTGGGCTTTAACCTATAGACACTTCATATAGAGTTTTTCTACTTCACACGAATTTTTAGCAAGCCAATAGGATAGCCCAAGGAAGAAATAAAACATAGACTTGGACTAGGATATAGAAGTTGGACCGGTAGCCCAAAAATCATGAAAATGTGACCAAGCCCATTATGAAAGGTAGAATTTTAACCAAAGTAAGGAAAATGGGCAAGAATGAGCCCAAACCCAAGAGGAAAAATAAAAATAAAAATAAAAATAAAATTAAAGTGATGAAATATTGGTGTAATCAAGATTAAGTGACATGGCATTAAGACAAAAATTTAGCAAGTGGTGTGATTCTACATTCATCATTTTGGCAAGTTGCATAATAATACAAGGCTTTAGGACAAAAACATCTATATCCTACATTCATAACTTTAGCAAGTGGGTAATAATACATAGCATTATGACAAAAGATCATTATCCTACACAAATAATTTTAGTTAAGTAAGGAAAATTCAAGGGCTAGAAATTTGCCACTTAAAAAGGAAAATCTATCATACTTGATTAAGACAAAAGAAAAAGGAAATGAATCCCTAAATCAAAGGTATCTTGCCCCATATCTTGAGAACATATCATCTTAATTTTCAAAATACAAATCTCCTTTTTCTATGCATATCTTGACTAAGGAAGAGGAAGACAAGAACATAAGTTATTTGTTTTCCAAAAATTCAACAAAGTGTATCCTAATTGTGATAAGGTAGACCCATGATCATGAAAGGTGAATTATTTGGTGGTCTATATAAGAAAACCCACCCTTACAACATTAGAATTTCGTCCAAGTGAGGGAGAGCAAAAATAGAAGCAAGGTAGTGTGAGGAAAGGAGAGGAAGAAAGGAAGAAAGAGGAAGGAGAAGTCTAGGGGACTAAGTGCTCCAGGTAAGTTTAACAATATTTCTTTTTGAAGAAAACTTTTGAAACTTATAATATTTATATGAGATTTTGATCTTAGAACTTTGATGATTGGTCATGGATGTTGCTATATCATGTTACATATTGAGCTTGCATGTGATGTATGTTTGAATACTTAGGTTGGTGTAGATAGTTCTGCATGGGTATAGCTATGGTTGACAGAATTTTAAGTTTCGGTATTTTAATTTCTGGGAACAATCTATAAGGAATTAAAATAAATGGTTAACATAAGAATTAAATATATATGTGTCACGAATTTTCACCCACTAGAATCATTCCATTTGGAGTCCATATGAGGTAGCTATGGTCTGATTATTAGTCAAAGGTCAGAAAATGAATCATCAGGGAAGAATATGTTAGGATAGCTTCGGTAATTTAATTTCTGGGAATTATTGGTAGGGAATTAAAATAAATGGTTAACGTAAGAATTAAATATATGTGTGTCATGGATTTTTAGCCACTGGAATCATTCAATTTGGAGTCCAAATGTGGTAGATATGGTCCGATTAGTAAGCCAAGGTCAGAAAATGGTTCATCAGGGAAGATTATGTTAGGACAGCTTTTGTATTTTTATTTCTGGGAATTATCGGTATGGAATTAAAATAAATGGTTAACATAAGAATTATCGATATGTGTATCATGGATGTTTAGACACTAGAATCATTCAATTTAGAGTCCATATGAGGAATATATGAGCTGATTAGTAGTCAAAGGTCAGAAAATGGTTCATCAGGGAAGAATATGTTAGGGCAGCTTCTGTATTTTAATTTCTAGGAATTATCTGAATGGAATTAAAATAAATGGTTAACATGAAAGTTATATATCTATGTCTCATGGAAATATACCCACTGGAATTAGGCAATTTGGAGTTCATATGAGGTAGATATGATCTGATTAGTAAGCAGAGGTCAGAAAATGTTTATTCAGGGAAGAGTATGTTATTAATGCTTTAGTTTTTGAATTTCTGGGAATATTTTGTAGGAAATTAAAATAGTGCGCCAACATAACAATTATATATATATGGCTCATGGATTTTTACCAACTGGAATAACTCAATTTGGAGTTCCAATTTGGGAGATATGGTCTAATTAATCAGTAAAGATCAGAACCTATCCGGGAGGAACTATCCTGTACTTTGAGGGAGTAATATCACCTTTGTTTCTTAATTTTTCGCTACAATGTTCAACATAATAGTTTTAGATAATTGTTTTATCTTGAAATGGACACCAAGATCACCTACATCAGAGTTAAATTGAGGGAGTTATGCTCTGATTAGTAAGAGAAGGTTAGATAGGATGAAAACTTGCATCAAGAAAATAAAGAAATAAAATTAGTATTTAAAAAAGAAGATGAATCTTAATAAATGACTAGTATAGCCATAGCCATTTCCATTGTATGAACTTCTTACCATCTTAAGTGTAAAATTTTGACATGGAAATATTTTATAAAGTGATATTTGAAATGGTTATGTTCATGGCATGATTACCAATGATTTATGGTAATAGTTATATTTTGATGAACATACTTGTTTTTGAAAGCATATTTTTGGCTATCATTGTGAAAAGAAAAGAAATGAGCACGGTCACATGGCAATCCGTGTGGTGCACCAGTAGGGGACGCCCTACCAACAGTTATGATCATGATAATGAGAAAAGAAAGAGAAAGTGGGCCATGTCGGACGGAGCGAGAAAAGCCCGTACCGGAGAGTAGAGGATACTCACCCTGACCGGGGTAGCTTGAAATGAGAATAAGTTGATGGCCATCATATGATATTTTGAAAATAGTTAATCATGTCATACATATCATTACAGTATGATTCTTATGTGCATAGATATAATGCATTCATGTGACCAAAGATATTTTTCTGTAGTTTATACAGCTGAACATGACGTGATGAGCTTTACTAATGATAATTTATTGTTGAACTTACTGGGATTTAATTCTCACTATATTTCCATATCATGTTCAGAAAATTATTTATGCAGCTTTTGTTTCTAAGGCTCTGGCTTTTAGTGCACATTGGATCGAGTTACTTTATGTTGGGCAAATTTCAGAATCAAATAAGATATTTGTGGTCGAGTTGGCTCAGATCCCGGTGAAGGTGCAACCACCCGCACCTGTATCTCCAGAATTGGTCAACTAAAATAAACAAGATGTAAATATCTATGTGTTTGATATGTTATACGTCTGTTTTGATTAATGACATGTATGTGAACTCAATATTGTATAATAATAAAGGAAAAAAAAAAGAGGTTGTTACACTACCAGCCGATATTCATCAATACATATAAATACATGTAAAATTATCAAGCAACTCGCCATGAGCTTTACGCTTGCCATTCAATCTCATTTATAATATGAGATGCATCATTTTCACAAGTATATAGCTTTACAAATCAATGCAACATGCACATAATATACACTTTATCAAATAATGATAAATACAAGTGAAATCAGATACATCATGAGTTCAGAAATCCATTTTCAAATACTATACTGTTCTTGAATCATATTTCAAATTATAACCAGTTCAGAGCATTTTAATGTATTTCAGAAACATATCAAAGTGTAAATATCTCATAAACATAATCATATACATGCTCAAATATCAAGAAGAGTATAGGGCAAACTATAGGAAGAATCATCTACTCACAAGGTAGGGCTCCTGATTGGACAGCCCTAAATTGTACTTTTCCAAGTTGAATTTGACCAAACGTGTCTGGAGGGTCCAAAAACTTAGGAAATGACCTCAGAATCTTGGTCAACACTCAAGGTACTGTTCACTGCCGAAAATTACTATTCACCGTACTATTCACGCCGGAAATTACTATTCACCGCCACATAAAAAGTTACCAAATGACCGAAAGAAATACATATCCTAATATTTATCTAACTTCTGAATCCATCTACAGTGTCAGATTTCTAATTTGAGGTCTCTAAATAAGAGTTTTAGAATTTACCTTTTTCTGAGATTTTCTACTTCAGATCTACGGCGATACAACGGCTGATTTGAAAAATTGGTCGGTCAAAACTGTAGTACTCTTCGTCCTAAATCCAGTAGCACCTTCAGTTTTGAGATCAGAAGTCAATCGGTATTCCAGATCGAGAAAAAATATTGGAGGTTACTATTCACGCACTATTTATTCACTATGTATCTTTCTCGATTTCTTTCAAAAAATTTTGGCCTCCGTACTCATTTCCCCCTTCCCCTTTTATTTCTTTTTTTATTATTATTATAATTATTTAATAATTAATATTAAGATTTTCTTTTATATAAATTCTGTTTTTCATCCTAAAATATTCCAAAAATTTCTAAAAAATTACATTCTCGTTAAACTCTTAAATAATGACTTTTCTTGATAAAATTCTTAATAAAAAAAATCATAAAATAAATATCTTTATACATAATAAAAGAAATAATATTTCTAAAAATACAACAAAAATTCATTAAAGACCAATATAATTATTTCAAGCAAAACAAGAATTATTGTAATTAAAAATATTCTTACTTTAAACAGAACATAATCATTTTTAAACAAATAAAAATATATTTGTTTATAACAAAATATCATTATTTAAAAATAAAAATATGGGATATTACATTCTTCCCCCCTTAAGAAATTTGGTCCCCGAATTTCAATTCATTCTATCAGAAATAGGGAATGAAGTCAAGGCATAAATTACAATTATTAACCTCATTATTCAAGCTATTGAGAGTATCTCCTTTGTATATTATCTTTACTCTCTAAGAAGTCTCTTCACTTTAGTGATTTTACCATATAACCTTAACCATAGGGATTTTCTTCAACCATAAATTCTTCAAGAATATTTGGTCACCAACTGATAATGTCTAGTGCTCTAATATTTATGGTCCTTATAGACTTTTGGCCTGTACTGAGTTGCTTATATTCTTTTTCTAATCAATTTCATCGCCATATTTGCAAATAGATACTAACCTTTCCACTCAAAAATATGTGGGTATCTGGCACGCATATTATTCTCTATTTTCTAAGTAGCCTCCCCTGAAAAGTAATTTTACTACATCACTTACACCATGACATTTCTTTTGAATGTAATTTCTTCATTTGTCTATCTACTATAGTCACTGATTTTTCCTCATATGACAAATCTTTGTCTAACTAAATTTTCCAACATTGAATAACATGTGTTGGGCCTCGTAGATACTTTCGTAGAATAGACACGTGAAAGATTGGATGAATATTACTCAATTCAGATGGCAAAGCCCAACGATAAGCTACTGGGCCGATCCTATATACTGTGGACTTAACTTTACTCAACTCATTTACCCACTAGGAGACCTACAATGTTTTATGTAAAACTTTAAATAGTGTCATTTGTATGTTGGCCTAATAATTACTGATAGGGGTAAGTTTAACTAAGGATAAATGATTTTCTCCAAATTTTCACTAAAATTATATAAAGATACATGAAACATAACTTCTAATGCATAAACACATCGATTAGATTTACTATCAGCTATACTATAATCTAACAAAGATCCTTAGGCTTCTTGAATAGTTCTCTTGAAACAATATATCCAAATTTTTTTTTTACTTGCTGACATACCAAATAATGAAAAAATTGCACTTATATCTTCTTTTTACCATTATACTAGTACAATTCTTTCATATCTTATTATATCCTTATTGTCTCGAGTTATCCATATTCACAATTTATGGCTTCTTCTGAAACCTCATTTCTCAACAATTATTTACACGTGGAATTCCAATCTTAACATAATTCAAATCCTAAATACTAGACTCAACTTAGCATGGTATATTTTCTAATTTACACATAATCTGCCAACTTACACAGTTATACATACTTGATATAATAATTTAATTTTTTTTTGAAGTACCTTCTTTGGTAGATAAATCCTATCAAAATCTCTATTATTTTAACTTACTAATTACTCGAATATCATAATAATTGAGTTTCAAAGAAAAGAAATTAACTTTCCTTGTAATAAGGCAGAAGAACCTTGGATTTAATGCCAACCATTAATGAGGGAGAATGCAGTGAAACATATGAAAAGCATAATAGAGAATGGTACCAAAATAGAAAGTCAAAAATTTGGACAAAGCATTGAAAAACATTAAAATCGATAGCCGTAATTCTTGAAAATCTGTAAACAAAATCTATCTACGATTTTGGCAAAAATCGGTGGCCGCAAATTTTGAATATACGTGCCAGAATCTACTTTAAAGCTGTTGATATTCGGTGGAAAAGAAACATTTCTGAACTTATAAAAGTTTGTGAAAAACAAAGAATACGTAGCTAACTAGTAGGATGCAGTTGATTGCTTCAAAATAGATGTAATCAATCAACTGTAAAATAACCAGTCCAAATTAAAATTTCTCAAAATAGCTAGTCGACTTAATAATACCAATAGTCGACTGGGAAAAACATTGAGAAAACAAAATAAATCATTTGATTGTTCCTCTTCAAAAATTAATTGGTTTGCATTTTCACTTCTTCTTTTTTTACAATGACGGCTATCACCTACAACTTTTCTACAAGAATCAAGACATCCATGCTTCATCAAAGACAACAAGAAAAAGACAGATTTCTGGTGATATCTTATCTTATGCTCTTTATGTGCTTAATATGGGTCACAGTCATAACTACTATACATATACATGCTTGCCGTCATTTTTGAAATTTTTTTTTACCTTTAATTTAGTTGATATCCACCAATCACTCACATAGTTGTTCTAATAATACCTGGCCTATTCGCATAGCTATTATAAATATGCCCTTCTCTGAGTTCTATAAATACTTACATTAGTATCTTTGTCTATACTCAAAGTTAAGGTGATAGAAATTATGGAGGGAATCGCATTCTGTCAGTTTTGAAATATTTATGTCTTTTGTGGTTCTAGTCCTGGAAAAGATGGAGAGTATGTTAAAGCAGCACAAAATCTGGGTATGGTGCTGGCTAGGAGAAGAATTCATTTAGTGTATGGTGGAGGTAACCGTCGGTTAATGGGGTGTGTGACTACAGCTGCACATGTAGGAGGATGCCAAGTTCTAGGTATTATTCCTACAGCTCTAGTTGCATCCAGCATCATAGGGAAGACAATTGGGGAAGAATATAGAGTAGCTTTCATGCATGAACACATGGCTAGAATGATGAGCAATGCTGACGCCTTCATTGCCCAGGTGGTTTTGGTACTTTAGAGGAGATTTTCCAAATAGTCTCTTGTGCACAATTGAATATGCATCACAAACCGATAGATTTTTTAAATGTTAATCACTTCTTTGATGGTCTATTGTTTTTTCTAGATCAAGCTATGGAAACTGAGGTTTATTCCACACTCAGCACGATGAATTCTCATCTCAGCTTCAAATGGTGAGGAGTTGATTGATGCTTTATAAGCATATGTTCATGTACCTGTTCCAACTATTGCTCAAATAGAATGGATGGAAGACAACCGCAGGAAGCATAAATTAGATTTGGATCTTCATCTGTAACTGTAGTAGAACGTAGCCATTGCTGTTCCACTTTTATTTTCTTAGGATCTATTTGGATACCATCCTTACTAAACATACTCCTTTAGAGTTTGTAAAACTATCTTTAATTATGTCCTTTAAACTCTTAGAATATTTTAGTGTATCGTCAATAATTATAATAACAAATTGATCTAGGAATGGCTTAAGTACTCTATTTATTAAGTCTATGAATAAAGCTTAGACATTTGTTAAACTAAATGACATAACCAAAAATTCATAATGTCCATAATGAGTCCTAAAAGAAATTTTTTCGAATATCCTCTTCCCTTATCCTTAATTCATGATACTCATATCCCAAATCAAGTTTTTTTTTTTGAAAAAAAATACTGAGCACCTTATAACTGGTTAAACAAATACGAGATAATGGATTTTTTTATATTTCACATTGTCACCTTATTCAACTGTCTATAATCTATGCATAGTCATAGTGATCCATCCTTTATTTCCACAAATACGTCTAGAGCAACTCAAGGAGAGTACTAGAGAGTATAAATCCTTTGTCTAACAAGTCTTGTAACTATTTTTTTTTCCTTAAGTTTAGTCAATATCATTCTATAAGGGGGTATAGACAGACACTGGTTAGGTTTCAGGAAGTAAATCAATACCAAATTTTATTTTACGTTTCGAGGTAATCTTGGCAATTCCTCAAGAATTACATCAAAAAAAATTTTGACCACTAGAACTTGATTTACACTCGCATACATTATATCAATATCTCTCACCACTGCCAAATATCCATGGCACCTTTTTGTAATCACTTATGGACTGCTAAAGCAGAGATTAGATTATTGGATATCTCACTATGGTCTCTCTGTATCAAGAAAGAAAATTCTCAAAGAATATTGAATGTAATCACCTTAAAGTGACATTCCGAAATGGCATGGCTTGATACCAACCAATCCATTCTCAGTATCACATAAAAATCAATCATAACTAGACAATGGGGTAAAACGAATATTATATTCAGAAACGATCGTAATTGGCATTTGTCTCAATTCTTTAAATTCTCAAGAATGCCTATCCCTTTCACTTTCAGGCAATAATTGACCCATAGATATTTTTTAAAAATGTCACAATATTCAATAAACCTTATACTAGGAACTTTAGCAATCTTGGAATAGAAAGGAATTTAAAACCCTATAGAATCCCTTAACAGCACCTGAAGTATAAATATGTCCGGCTCATATCAATACTAAAGGTTCTACTAAAGAATCCTTTGCTCTGATAGCCATAGGGAAACCTAATGCTCTGATACCAACTTGTAACGCCCCTAATTTACGTTACGTAAAATAAAACAATTTTTTTTAAAAAAAATGTAAGATAATCTCCATAAATATACATAATACAATTCTTTATCATGGGAACAAATACATATAGGATCTATCATGTATATACAATATACAGACCAAGTCTATAAACATAAGAGTACAACAGAAACAGGGATCCTGCCTGTAGCGTTCAGAGTACTCTAGAATACAAATATAGTATAATTCAAAGACCATGGAAGCAACGTAGACTCACCCAGAGAATATATCACCTATCTACCAAATCAGACTCTGATATTCTTATTTGAAAAATGTGAAAATATCGTGTAGTGAGTTTGACAACTCAGTGAGCAAATAATTCCTCCTATGACCTCTTAGGTCAACATATGGATGTACTTATATTTAAAAATGTGTCACATAGAAAATACAGTTCAAAAGTACATTCATATAGGACCCGTATTTCAAATATTATCAAATCAAAGGATATTCAGATATCCAAAACCATATGCACCATGGTATGATCATTAAACAAATGTTGTTATGCTCAGCTGTATAAGCTATAGTAAAATATTATGATTTGAAGATAAAATCATTACTTTTAATGCACCTGCCTCACTCGGCAATCTGGTCAATGCAATGAAAATATAACACATTTGCTATACGGATAGTGACCTCGACCTCAGTCACAATAAGTGATCAGGGAATGTGAGTACATCACCCTACTGCCTCCTCACATTACCACTGTCACAATGCAATGAAAATATTTGCTATACGCATAGTGACCTCGACCCTAGTCACAATAAGTGATCAGGGAATGTGAGTACATCACCCTCCTGCCCCCTCACATTACCACTGTCACCCAGTTGGAGCGGCCCTCCCTTGACTCACTCAAGCTAATAGGGCATCCCCTATTCGGTACCGTCACAAGCCATATAACCAGCCGATATTCATCAATACATATAAATACATGTAAAATTATCAAGCAACTCACCATGAGCTTTACGCTTGCCATTCAATCTCATTTATAATATGATATGCATCATTTTCACAAGTATATAGCTTTACAAATCAATACAATGTGCACATAATATACACTTTATCAAATAATGATAAATACAAGTGAAATCAGATACATCATGAGTTCAGAAATCCACTTTCAAATACTATACTCTTCTTGAATCATATTTCAAATTATAACCAGTTCAGAGCATTTTAATGTATTTCAGAAACATATCAAAGTGTAAATATCTCATAAACATAATCATATACATGCTCAAATATCAAAAAGAGTATAGGGCAAGCCATAGGAAGAATCATCTACTCACAGGATAGGGCTCCTGATTGGACATCCCTAAATTGTACTTTTCCAAGTTGAATTTGACCAAACGTGTCTGGAGGGTCCAAAAACTTAGGAAATGACCTCAGAATCTTGGTCAACACTCAAGGTACTATTCACCGCCACTATTCACGCCAGAAATCACTATTCACCGCCACATAAAAAGTTACCAAATGACCGAAAGAAATACATATCCTAATATTTATCTAACTTCTGAATCCATCTACAGTGTTAGATTTCTAATTTGAGGTCTCTAAGTAAGAGTTTTAGAATTTTCTTTTTTCTAAAATTTTCTACTTTAGATCTATGGCGATACAACGGTTGATTTGAAAAATTAATCAGTCAAAACTGTAGTACTCTTCGTCCTGAATCCAGTAGCACCTTCAGTTTTGAGATCAGAAGCCAATCGGTACTCCAAATTGAGAAAAAATGTTGGAGGTTACTATTTACGCACTATTTATTCACTATGCATCTTTCTCGATTTCTCCTGAAAATTTTTGGCCTCCGTACTCATTTCCCCCTTCCCCTTTTATTTCTTTTTTATTATTATTATAATAATATTAATAATAATTATTTAATTATTAATATTAAGATTTTCTTTTATATAAATTCATATAAATTCTGTTTTTCATCCTAAAATATTCCAAAAATTTCTAAAAAATTACATTCTCATTAAACTCTTAAATAATGACTTTTCTTGATAAAATTCTTAATAAAACAAATCATAAAATAAATATCTTTATACATAATAAAAGAAAGAATATTTCTAAAAATACAACAAAAATTCATTAAAGACCAATATAATTATTTCAAGCAAAGCAAGAATTATTGTAATTAAAAATATTCTTACTTTAAACAGAACATAATCATTTTTAAACAAATAAAAAAATATTTGTTTATAAGAAAATATTATTATTTAAAAATAAAAATATGGGATATTACACCTAATGATTATATTTTATCCCCTAATTTAAAGTAAACTTGTGATTATTCCCCTGCTTTTGGTTATGCTTTGGTCTAGGTACTGCTTTTGTTGGTTTTATGCTTGTAGGTGAGCAAAAGGGGTCAAGAAGCAATAGAAAACATTCATATAAAGAGCTATGAGGACTTAGAACAAGTTAAGGAGGAAGCCATGAGGCAACACATCAGAAATTGGCAAATTCTAAAATTGACAGCCCCAAACATGGCCAGGATGTGCTTAGTGTACCTAAAGCACGGCCAGGCCGTGCTCTGTGCGAGAAGTAGAGAATTTCCCAAATTTCTAGCCTGAAGCACGACCAGCACGTGTCAAGAAGCATGGACGTGTTTCGTGTCTGTACACATGTATTTTTTGGGTTTTGAGCAGCCAAGATGTTATATATACATGGAGGAAACACAGAGGAAGACATCCAGACTCATTCATACTCACTTTTACTCAGTTTTAAGCTTAGGAACCACCATTAGATTAGGTTTAGAGTAGAATTGGTGTTTACTTTCATGTTCTTAACTTAGATTTGAGATTGATTCAGCATTGTATCTCTATTACATTCTATAAACCAGGTTATATCTTTATATTCTATACTTTCTTCTTCTTCTACTCCTTTCTTTTAGATTGTATTGAACTTTAATGGTTTACTTAATGAATATGATTTTGGTTTCTGATTTTATTATGCTTGAGTAGATTTGATCTGGGGTTTTCGTAAACCTACTTATAGTATGATGATGTTGAACTATTGAATTGAATTGTGGAACCCTAATTGTATTATCCATGGTTAATTAGGATTGACTATTATGCATTGATTATATGAGTTTATAAATGTCTGGCCAATGTTTTACCATGTCTTAGGATATTAATTGATGGAATGAAAGGTGAAAATTAATACCGAAACCTAATAGTTAATTAGGAATATCTTAATCACAAAAGTAGTTTAAGGTTCTTTAGGAATGAATCAATTAGTGGGCACGAGAAAATTGATTAATTGTATTCATTGGTTGGCATAGAACTTAATGGACCTAGGTTAAACTAAGAACCACAAAAGTAGGCAATTGGATTAACCTAGTACGATTAGTAATGCTTGAGAGAGGTTGCTAGTTAATCAAGGCTAAACCATCCCCAATTACCTAGATAATTGTAATTAGAGGTACATGTTGAATGTTGAATATCATAAGTGTGGTGAACCCTAACCTTAGGCTATTATTAATTGAATTAATTATTAGTTTAATTGTGACAAACTTTATATCACATTACATCAATTTAGATAGCATATTTTGTATAATTTTAGTAGTTACGACCCGTACTAGTCGGACTAGCTACAGCTATGCCGTTCGCTTGCAGTTAATTATAAAACATACACAACAGTAAGTTAGCTTAATCTCCACTTGAATCCATCTTTTCTCTTCATCCTTAGGGTTCAAAACTCACCCTCCTTCTCTTATTTAAGTTGTTGGAAAAGCTAAGGGAATGGAGGAATCTTACCACTTCCTTCAAGAGAAAACAAGAAAAAGAATTTACTAAGTGAGCTAGGGAGATCTTTAGGTAGGTTTAACAATATTTCTTTTTGAAGAAAATCTTTGAAATTTGTAACATTTATATGGGATTTTCATCTTAGAAATTTGATGAAATTTACAATATTTGCTACTTTGATGATTGGCCATGGATGTTGATATATCATGTTACATGTTGATCTTGCATGTGATGGATGTTTTGAATACTTTGGTTGGTATGAAAAGTTTTGCATAGATATGGTTATGGGTGGCAAAAATTTAGAGGTTTTATGCTATTGTTATGTATATTTGAATATGGTAAAAATGGATGGAAGATGGTTAGGTTGGTAAATTAAGAATGGCCTTAAACACCTAGGGGAAGACCATGAGAAATTTTTGTTGAGAAATACTCTTAATAATGCATGATTTGATTTTATTTTTCTTTTGAAGTGGATGATGGAATATGTTAAATTAAGTAAAAAAATATAATTGAATGTTGAGATGAGTAATTCTATGGTTAGGTGGAAATTTTGAAGAAAAATGGAAGATGAATTAATAAAAGGATGAATTAGAACTTTATAAAGGCTAGACTAAGAAAATTGGATTTTAGAGTAACTAGGGAAATGTTTATTTTTGAAATTCTGGGAAGAATTGGTTAGGAGTTAAAAGAAATGGTTAACATGAAAAATGTAGATATATGTCTCACAGATTTTTAGCCATTGGAATCACCCAATTTGAAGTTCAAATGAGGGAAATATGTAGATAAATCTATAGGGAATTAAAGGAAATTGTTAAAATAATAAATATAGATATATGTCTCAAGGATCTATAGGATCTAAAATCACTTAATTTGGAGTCCATATGAGGGAGATATGGCTGATTAATGAGTAGAGGTCAAAATCAGTCTAGAATCCAAGGTGGTAAATGTAAACTTTCTTGTGAGAACGGGTGTTGAAAATGATAAAAGTAGGAGAGAAAAATAACTAAAGGCCAAGCATAAAAAAAATGAAAGGATAAAAATAATATTTAAAAAAGAAGAAGAATCTTATGAATTAAAATAATAAATAACTAATGTATGCCCTAGTCATTGCCATTACATGAACTCCTTACCATCTTAAGTGTGTAATTTTGACATGGAAATATTTTATAAAAAGATATTCTAAAATGGTCATGATCATGACATGATCGCATTTTACCAATGATTTTTGGTAGTGATTATGCTTTAATGATAAATTATGGCATGTGAATATGATGAACATACTTGTTATTGAAATTATATTTTTGGCTATTAGCATGAAAAAAAAAAGAGATGAGCACAGTCACATGGCGGTTCATGTGGTGCACTAGTAAGGGACGCCCTACTCACGACTATGATTATGTTACTGAGAAAAGAAGAGAAAGTATGCCATGTCAGACGAAGCAAGAAAAGCCCGTACCGGATAGTAAGAAGTACTCACCCTGACCGAAGTAGCTTGATATGAATATACGTTGATAGCCATTATATGATATTTTAAAAATAGTTATTCATGTCATACATGTTATTACTGCACGATTTTCATGTGCATAGATAAAGTGCATTCATGTGACCTAAGATATTTGCTATGGCTAATACAGATGAACATGACGTGACGAGCATTATTAATGATGATTAAGATTTATTGTTGAATGGTGCGTACTGTCGCAGGTACACCCAAATTAATACCTTACCTCTCAACTAACTTGTAGTCATGGGAGTAAGGGTCGATCCCACAGAGACTGGAATTACCTTATGTGATTGAGAAAATGGGGATTAATAATTGAAAATAGTAAAGTAAACAATAATGAAAATAATTAAGAGAGTATTTAATGAGAGAGGTGTTGGTTTCGGTTGATATCTACCATCAAGGGATTGCATTGATCATTGACAATATCATCAATCATAAACCAAATATCTACCATTGGGATTCTATCTCGGTTCCTCCTTAAGCCTAGTAAATTGATAATAATTTCACCAATTAAACCCTAATTAATAAGATATCCTTTAGCACATCGGTAAAGTCTAACCTATTAATTGCATGAAGAACAAGAGAAACTGATAGAGCTAAATAAACATAAACACGTCAATTATATTTAATTTAGTTGATCATTCATCATAGGATTAATGATTTATAATACAAAATCCTTAAACCTATTTGCTTCATGAATACAATAATAAAAAATTTGTTCAAAACCTAATTCAACAATATATTAAAACAGACAATATACTAGTAGGTCTCCTAGCAATCATATGAATAATCATTGAGAAAAGAAGAGCAGATGAATAATCAATACTCAATTAAGATTGAAATAATAAAATCAAATCCAAATCTCACAATGCATAATGATCTCTTGAGGTTTCAATCTTCCTCTACCAACTAAAACTAAATCAGCCACGCAAGGCCATAAGAAAATCTAAAGAAGATAATTAAGAACTTGAATTATTCAATTCCTCCTTTGATGCTTGCTTTCTCCCCCTTTTATAGATTGGTTGTTCCTCAATGAAGTAGGGTTCTTTCTAGGTCAAATCACGACCCATCAGGCTTTTTTGGAGTTAAAAAACCTTAAAAATTGCTATCTCAGCACTCTGGTGCAGTGGCGAGCACCACGGTGCGTTACACGGGTGCCGCAGCGCTTTAAAAACTAACTGACGGGGCACCACGGTGCTTGAGCTAGCACCACGGGGTGCCCAAAAAATTTTAGAATTTGCAAAGTGCCAAACACAAAAGTTGTAGAGTTATGTCTCTTCTTTCCATAGCCACTGGAATCACCTTAATCAGATCTAAATTGAAGGAGATATGCCAAAATTAGAGATCAAAGGTCAGGATTCATCTTGCTACACTGTGACTATGATTTACGGACTTTGTTACGCTATAAAATCTCTAGAGTATAACACAAAGTGTTCAACATAAAAGTTGTAGATACATGTTTTATGTTTTCACAGCCACTTGAATCACTTCTATTGGAGTTCTTATGGGGGAGATATGTTCTAAACAGTACTGTAAGGTTGGTAATCACTGAAATTCAGCATTTTTCCATGAATTTCTTATCTTTTTCTTCTCTTTTCTTCTTCCTTTGTTCCTACAACATAAAACACAAAACTAAGCTAATTCCTAATCATATTTTACTTAAATCAAACAAAAATTAAGTTTAAAGGTATTAATATCATGCTTAATTAAGATCACATCATTAAACCTACTAGGATTTAATTCTCACTATATTTCCATATCATGTTTAGAAAACTAGTTATGTAGATTTTTTTGTGGCTTTGTGTAACGCCCCCAATTTACGTTACGAAAAATATGGAATGTTACACTTTGGCTTTTAGTACACGTTGGATCGAGTTACTCTATGTTGGTCAGATCCCAAAAATTAATAAGGTGTTTGTGGTCAAGTTGACTAAGATCTCGGTGAAGGTGCAACCACCCGCACCTGTATCTCTAGAATTGGTCAACATGAATGAATAAGATGTAGATACTTATGTGTTTGATTTTTGTACATACATTCTAATTAATGATGTGTATGTGAACACATAATTGTATCAGTGTTACCTTAAACCTTGATTATGCTTGGTTAAATTAATTGAATGTTATTATGAGTTAAGTGATTAGAAGTAAAGAAGTAATGACTTTAGGGGATTTTACAAACATATATATATATACATATATATATATATATATATATATATATATATATGTGTGTGTGTGTGTGTGTGTGTGTGTGTGTATGTATATACGTATAAAAAATGGAGTTGTTACAAGATGCTGACTATATGATATGTGATTTGTCCTCCCTTACTATATGCTTGGAAAATGACCATATTAGAGTCTCTTCGTGTGTCTTCTTGAATGGTGGTAGGGCAAACCTTAGCTGCGATGCTGAGTTTAGGAAAATCCTACAACACTAAAGTACGAAAGAGCTTGAACTCTGATATGGTGGTTTTGATATAGAAACCTCCTAATGCTTTCATGTGAAATATTTTGATACATAACAACATTTGTTTAATGATCATATAGTATAGTATATGGTTTTGGATATCTAAATATCCTTTGATTTGAGAATATTTGAAATACGGGTCCTATATTGATGTACTTCTAAATTGTAATTTTCTAAGTGATAAATTTTAAAATATGAGTACATCCATATATTGACCTAAGAGGTCATATAAGGTATTATCTGCTCATTGAGTTGTCAAACTCACTACATGATATTTCCACATTTTTCAAATAAGAAGAGTTTGGTCATTTTCCTTCAGATAGGTGATCAGCTAGGCAACATATTCTCTGGTGAGCCTATTTTATTTTCAGGGCTTGTAGATTTTAATTTATATTATACTTGTACTCTAGAGTATAATTTGAACGCCACAGGCAGGATCCTTGCTTCTGTTGTTACTTTGATATTTATAAACTTTGTATATATATTATGCTTATATAAGAGAACCTATCTATATCTGTTTCCATAATGAACGCTTGTATTATACATATTATAGTAAAGATCTGTCCGTAAAGTATATGTTTCATGTGCCCTTAAAAGTAGGGGTGTGACAAGTTTGTATCAGAGCATTAGGTTTCACTGTGGCTATCGAAGTAAAGGATTCTGTAGTAGGACTTTAAGTATGGATATGTAATTGAAGATATATTTATACTCACGATGTTGTTGTAGAATTCTATAGGGTGTCATCCTATTCTTCCTTCTAACTCTTATACTTAGGTATGCGATGTTTAAGCATTGATGCGTATGTCCTAGATGGTGCCTCTTGAGTATGGACTACTAGTTCAGTTTTTGAACTCGTTTTGATGAACAGTGATAAAGAGAACCCTTTTGGGTACAAAAAAAAAAGAATTAGCTGAAAATAAGAAGATTTCATCTGAACACAAAGGTAATGGCTTGTTTGGATGTTAATAAGGTTTGAATTGGTTGTTTGATTTACTTATGTGAAACAATATGACGAATGGCTAATACAATATTGATAATGGTTATGATGTGATTAAGGTTGTTAACTCCAAGATAACGGGTTGTAATAAAGTGAGTGTTTTGGAAATAGATGTAAATCTATTTTTGGATGGATGAGTTGGAACCTATGTATATAAATGGATTTGGTAAGCTGTGGGGCGGATTGAATTTAAGAGCAAGGAATCTATAAAAATAATGCTTTCAATTATAGATTTTGTTGATATAAAGGATTTGAAGACAGTTTGGTTTTTAATAATATTATGTACAAGCATTATGAGAAAGGAAGGTTTGCCTATGGAAATTTAAAATTTGAGGTATGCAAAATGGGTAATTCATATGAAGGGCTCTTGGATAGACATAAGCTTTTCATGATTGATTGTTAAGACATTGCATAAGCATGTTAAAGAATAAAGTTAAAATGGGTTGACATTGTTTAAGTGTTTTGAAGTGCGTTCTAGTTGATACAGTATGAAGATGTCATCAATAGCATAAAAGGTTAGTAAAGAAGTTGCAAGTAGTGAACAATCATGGAAGCATGTACCCAGTAATTTAATTATAGCTTTTGCAGCTCACAAGTTATTACAAAAAAGGTGCCAAGGATATTTGGTAGTGGTGAGAGATGTTGATATAAAGTATACCAATATAGATCAGGTTCTAGTAGTTAGGGAATTTCTTGATGTGTTCCCAGAAGAATTGTCTAGATTACTCCCAAAATGAGAAATAGAATTTGATATTGATTTACTTCCTGGAACCCAACTAGTATCTATATCTCTATATAGAATGATATCAATTGAACTTATGGAACTAAAAAAAATTATTACAAGACTTGTTAGACAAGGGATTTATACGCCCTAGTACTCTCCTCGAGGTGTTCTAGTCCTATTTATGAAAAAGAAAGATGCATAACTGCTGTTATGCATAGATTACATATAATTGAATAAAGTGACAGTGAGTAATAAATATCCATTATTTCGTATAGATGATTTGTTTGACCAATTATAGTGTGCTCAATATTTTTTAAAAAAATT
This sequence comes from Gleditsia sinensis, assembly GCA_037074535.1. Classification (NCBI taxonomy): domain Eukaryota; kingdom Viridiplantae; phylum Streptophyta; class Magnoliopsida; order Fabales; family Fabaceae; genus Gleditsia; species Gleditsia sinensis. The sequence goes on from CM073467.1 coordinate 9,079,382, forward strand.
TTGATTTAAGATCTAGGTATCATTAATTGAGGATAAAGAAAGAGGATATTTCGAAAAACTGCTTTCAGGATTTAGTATGGGCACTATAAGTTCTTAGTAATGCCATTTGGTTTAACAAATGTCCTAGCTGCATTCATGGATTTGATGAATAGAGTATTTAAAAATTTCTTGTATTAATTTGTTATTGTATTCATAGATGATATCCTGGTATATTTAAAGACTTTAGAGGAGCATGGGCAACATTTAAGGATAGCTTTGCAAACTCTAAGAGAACACCAGCTGTATGCTAAGTTTTCAAAATATAAATTTTGGCTTAGTAGTGTTATTTTCCTAGGGAATGTGGTTACCAAGGATGGTATTTAAGTTGATCCTAAAAAGGTAGAAGCAGTGCAACAATAGCCACGCCCTACTTCAATTACAAAGATCCATAGTTTTCTTGGTTTAGTAGGTTATTACCATAGATTCATTAAAGATTTTTCAAAGATTGATGCTCCTTTGACGAGATTGACAAGGAAAAGAATGTTTGACTACGGTGCCAATATTGTCTATTCCTTTAGGTACTAGAGGATACATGGTATATTGTGATGCATCGAGAATTGGATTAAGGTGTGTGTTTATGCAACATGGCCGAGTCATTGTATATGCATCTAGGCAACTTAAACCACATGAGTAAAATTATTTGATTCATGATTTGGAAATAACAATAATGATTTTTGCTCTCAAAATTTGGAGGTATTATATGTATAGTGAGATATGTAAAATCTATACAGATCATAAAAGTCTCAAATACATTTTGTAACAAAAAGATCTTAATTAAGACAAAGACAATGGATGGAGGAGTTACTTAAATATTATTAATGTATAATATTATATCATCTAAGTAAGGCCAATGTAGTGGCTGACGCATTAAGCAGCAAGTCAATTAGTAGTTTGGCTCATATCACAATGGTAAGGAGGTCGTTGATTAAAGAAATACATAAGTTGGAAAGTTATGATGTAGTATTGAAAATAAAGGAGCCTAGGATACTATTGACCCATATACAGTTTCAATTATCTTTGATTGAGAAGGTGAAAAAGGCACAGGAAGAGGATGCCTATTTATGTAAAAAAATTGAAGAAGTGAAGAATGACAGTGATGTTGAATTTATTGTAGACTCTGAAGGAATTTTGAGATTGGGCAAGTGGTTGTGTTTACCTAATAAGAAGAACTCAAGAAAAATATTCTAGGAGAAGCCCGTCAATCGACATATACCATTCATCCTGGATCAACTAAAATGTATCAAGATTTAAAAGAAATTTATTGGTAGGACGGTATGAAGAAAGATATTGTTGATTATGTTTCTCAGTGTTTAACATGTCAGCTAGTAAAGGAAAAACATCAAAGGCCTACGGGGTTACATCAATAAATAGAAATATCTAAATAGAAATAGAAAAGAATAACTATGCATTTTGTTACAAGACTACCGTGGACACCAAAAAGGGTTTAATTCAATATGGGTGATCATTGATAGGTTGACTAAATCGACACATTTTTTACTAGTGAAAACCACATATAACGTAACTTATTGTGTAAATATGTATTTGGATAAGATAGTGAAACTTCATGGGGTAATGATATCAATTATTTCTAATCAAGGACCACAGTTCACAACTTGTTTTTGGAGAGTCTTCCAAGAAGCTTTAGGCACGAAGCTAAATCTCAATACTGCTTTCCATCCTCAAATAGATGAACAATCTGAGTGAACTATCCAAATATTGGAAGACATGCTTCGGGCATGTGTGCTTAATTTTCAAGGTAGTTGGGAAAGATTCTTGCCCCTAGCTGAATTTGCTTATAACAATAGCTACCAAGTCAGTATACAAATGGCACCATTTGAGGTTTTACATGAAACATTATAGGTTTCCTAATAGGTGAATGAGTAAATAATATAAATTATAGCATGGAGAAAAATTATATATTTGTCTTTAAATTTATAAGCTATATAATGTGGTTATGTAATGTAAATTTATGATTATTTTTGTATGTTGAGATTGTAACTTGGATGATGTTTGAGATTTTGATAGTATGTCACTAAAATTATAAATGTGTGAGAAGTGAATTGAAATAGGTAGGTAGTAGACATGTTATGAATGGTAAAAGTAAAATATGTTAGGATTGCATAAGAATTGGCTATTGGGTTTACTTGAGGATAGGTAAGATAAAATTAGGGAATTTGTGATTTCAATTTGTTGGAAGTAATTAATGGAGGAAATCTTGGAGGAAGTTGGATATTAAACTAGTCATAATTTAAAATAGTAAGTTTGGACACTAAATTGTATAAAGATTTTTAGGTGAAAGGAATAGACGAATGATGGCCTTATGGTGCTTTGAGGAATGCAATAAAGTGAATTAGTGGTATTGAAATTCTTGAGTAATAAAATATGGGAAGTAGGATTCAAATTAATCTTTGAACTCTTAATTTAGAAATATGGTGAATATTTTGAGAACCATGTCTGAAAATAATACAAAGTGATCGAGGTATTTGTGTTAAAGGTTTATACCATGTTAAATTGAATTTAGTATCTAGGATGTGAATTATGTTGAGATTGGAAATTCATGTGTGAATAATTGTTGAGAAAAGTCTCCTTAGAACGAACGGGCTAGTTAAACGGAATTGATAGGAACTAAAATAATATGCTTTTAGAAATGTAAGTAAGAAAGGCCTAAGATTCATGGGAAGATGTTGACACGTGAAAATCAAAGATGACTTGATAAAAGTTTGGAATAAGAAAAGTTGGTTATCCAATATGGATGTGCATATGTTCTTTTATGTGTATGTTTCCTAATTATATTGACTTATGGATATAAATATGCAAATTTGAAGATAGTTCAGATATTAGTGAAGATGATATGCAAAAAAGATATCCCTAATAGCTTGAATAGTAAGGTTAATAACTGTAATTTATGCTTTGACTTCATTCGCTACTTGTGATAGGATGATTTGAAATTCGAGAACCAAATTTCTTAAGGAGGAAGAATGTAACAACCCTAAGATTTAAAGAAATAAAGGAGTAGGGATGTAATTGAAAGGTTTTAAGGATGAAAATGAAAACTTATTTTTGGGGTCAAGTTGTAATTTCCTAAAAGTTTAGGGTTCAAAATGTAAATAATGAAATTTACAAGGACTTCCTTTAAAAATTAGAAAATTGCTAATTGGTCCCTCCATCAATATAAAAAAAAATATTCTTTTCGTAACTGATGAAATGAATAGTGAATAGTAATTTTTTCTCTCCTCATTTTCTCTCTTTAAATCTAGAGTACTTTCGGATCTTCGATCTCAAAACTAAAAGTACTACTGGATTCAAGACGAAGAGTACTACGATATTAGCTGAATAATTTTTCAAATCAGCTATAGAATCGCCACAGATCAAAAGTAGAAAATCTTAGAAAAAGGTAAGTTCTGAAACTTCTATTTAAAGACCTCAAATTGAAAATATAACATCGTAGATGGGTTCAAAAGATAGATAAACTATAGGATATGAAATTTCTCAACCATTTGACAACTTTTTGTGTCATGAACAGTAACTCTGACTGGCATGAATAGTGATTTTGGCCGATGTGAACAGTAAATCTGACCGGTAAGAATAGTGATTCCAACTTATGTGAATAGTATTTTCGGCCATGAATAGTGACCTTCGGTTGATTGAGCTCTCAGAGTTATTTTCTAAATTTTTTGACCCTCTAAACTCATTTTTGAGGTGTATTTAGTCAAATTTGGATTAGAAAAGTGTATTTTAGGGCTATTCAGCCTGGAGCCTTACCCTGTGAGTAGATAATTCTTTCTATGACTTACCTTATGCTCTTCTTGAACTTTAAATATATAATTGGTTCTGTTTACAAGTTATTTATACTTTTATGTGTCTTTAAAATAGATTAAATTACCTGATTTGTTTATTATCTGGCATATAGTTCAAGAAGAGTGTGGTTTTGAAAATGGATTTTTGAACTCATTGAATATGTGATACTAAATGTATTTCTCATCATATGGTAAAGAAAATATATTGTGTATGTGGCATTGATATGTAAAACTATAAGATTGTCTTGAAAAATGGCATGTATATGTAATAACCCTGATTGAGAAGTTTCTGACAGAAGAATTATACTGAGACTGAAAATTTTGTATTATACTGAAACCTCTATTTTGAACAATATGGCATATGTGTAAATATGATTTTTATGGAGGAATCATATTAGAAACACTGTTTGCTAACAACATGTGATGTTAGCCCTGATACACCTTGATACCTCAACTAGCAAGGGTGGTGTTAACTTCGTATGATAGCCAACACACGGGATATGATATATGAAGGAGAGTGAGATGCCGACTATATGATATGTGATTTGCCCTCCCTTGTTGTGTACTTGGGAAATACCCATATTAGATACCTTTCGCGTGTCCTCTTGAATGTTGGTAGGACAAACTTTAACTAGGATGCTAAATTTAGGTAAATCCGACACCACCAAAGTATAGAAGAGTTTAAACTCTGATATGGGATCCTCATAATGTTTTCATGTGAAAAATTTTGATGCATAACAATATTTATTTAATGATCATACAATATAATATATGGTTTTGGATATATGAATATCCTTTGATTTGTGAATATTTGAAATATGGGTCCCATATGGATGTATTTCCGAATGGTAATTTTTTACGTGATAAATTTTAAAATATGAGTATATCCATATGTTGACCTAAGAGGTCATAAAAGGTATTATCTACCCACTGAGTTGTCAAACTCACTACACGATATTTTCATATTTTTCAAATAAGAATATAGAGTTTGGTCATTCCCCTTTAGATAGGTGATCAGTTAGGCGACATATTCCCTGTGAGCCTATTTTGTTTTCAGGGCTCGTTGATTTAGATTTATATTGTACTTGTACTCTAGAGTATGCTTTGAATGCTACAGGCAAGATCTTTACTTTTATTGTTACTATGATATTTATAAATTTGGTCTGTATATTATGTTTAAATGAGACAACCTATCTGTATCTATTTCCATAATAAACACTTGTATTATGCCTATTATAGTAAAGATATGTTCATAGAGTATGTCTTTCATGTGCTGTTAAAAGTAGGGGCGTGACATCTAACACTCCAAAAAGTCCCTTCAGCCATAAACCCTCTTTCAAACCTTCTGTTGCTATAATGTACTATGCCTTATGGTTGAGAAAGCTACTACAGGCTATAGTTATCCTTTCTAACTCACATCACAACTAAACAAAGTGAATGCATAGCTAGTTAAGGACCTTTTCTTGTCTAAGTCCTCTACAAATCTGCATCCACATGCCCTCTCAATTTTTCCTCTTCATTCTTAGACTTCTCTTACAATAAACAGAATGTTTTGGCCCAATTTAGGTATCGCAGCACCCACTAGTCTGGGGATGTTAGGTGGTTGACATCTTGTGAACAACATAGTATTTTCTCAACAAAGCCTCTATAGTCCAGTTACAAAAGTGAACGCCTCAATCACTTATTAGAACTTTTTGATGAAAAATCTGGAAAATATGTTGGCCTTAATAAAATTTGTAACAACCTTAGAATCGTCAATCTTGGTGGCTTTTGGTTCCACTCATTTTGAGGCATAATCAACGATAAGCAAAATATAATTATATCTAAAAGATGTAAGGAAAGGTCTTATGAAATTGATGCCTCAAACATAAAAAAAATTTCATAAAACAGTATAGGAGTTTGTGGCATCTAATTTCTTTAGGATATATCACTTATCTTTTGACAATTACAGTATGACTTACAAAAAGTGTATGAGTCTTGGAATAATGTTGGCCAATAGAAGCCACATTCCAACACTTTCCTCGTTGTCCTCGTAGCTCAATAGTGACCTTCATAAGCATATAAAAGTGGCAAAAGGTTAGACTAGACACAATTTCAATTTCAGGAATGTACCTTCTTATTACTTGGTCTACACAATGCTTCCACAAGTATAGGTCATCCTACACATAGTATTTGGTATTGCTATCCCTTCAAGCCTTAGACAAATTAGAAAGTAATATGTTAGTAGCCAAATAATTAACAATATTTTCATACCAAGGTAATATCGTATTTGCTAAAAATAGTTCCTCATCGAGGGATGTCTCCTGCAAATAAATTTCATATTCCATATGAGTTAGGGGACTTAGATGGTTTGCAATCTTATTTTTTGTCCCTTTTTTGTCTTTGATCTATAAATCCAATTCAGTGAGGAGAAGTACCCATTATATTAATCTTGGTTTTGCTTCCTTCTTCATCACCAAATATCTAAAAGCTGCATGATTAGTATAAATAATGATCTTAGTAAAAATAAAATGAGATCTAAATTTTTCTAAAGCAAAACAATAGCTAAGAATTCCCTTTTAGTAGTGGAGTAATTTTTTTAGCCTTTATTCAAGGTTTTGGAAGTATAATAAATGACATGAAATGCTTTCCCAACTCTTTGGCCCAAAATAGCTCTTACTGCATAATCACTGGTATCACACATTATTTCAATGAGCTATGTTATTTTGGATAGGTCCTTGATGAATCTTTTATAAAAACCTGTATGTCCAAAAAAAGAGCAAACTTCCTGCATACTAGTGGGATAAGATAAGGATTGAATAACATTAATTTTAGCTTTATCTACCTCAATTGCTCTAGGTGAAATAACATAACCCAAAACTATACCTTAACCAACCATAAAGTGAAACCTTTTAGAATTTAGCAATGTTAGTTTCTATGCATCTTTGAAGAACTAATTTTAGGTTATGCAAACAATTATCAAATGAGTCTCCATAAACAATAAAAATCAATTATTGTTTATATATCTCATGCTCAAATTTCTTGTATATATAAATTTTCAAGTATGTAGAAAATTAAGATACTCGTATACCAAATGCTATCTAAGTTTCTTCAAAAATTCTATTTGGAAAAATATAATCACCATGTTTTGTGTAGGAATTTTAGTTAAATTTCTTGGAAATTTTTGTTTTCCTAGTAAATTAGCTACCCACAAAATATGAGCAACTTATTCTGAAATATGTTTATGAGATTTCATATTTCCCATCTTAATCTTTGATTCCACTTGTGGCATAGACAAAAATACCCTCACTTTTATCACCTTCAAATTACTTCATAGCTCTTTTCTCTCCTTCCATCGAGCAACTCTGCACATATTTATACTCTATATTCATTTGATTGCTCTCACAAGAATTTCCTGCAACTTAAGACAAAATAAATTCAAACTTTCCCTCAAAATCATCCTTCTCTCTCCCTCTTTCCCCATTCTCTTTTCCTTTTTTGTTTAAAAAGCAACCTCTCATTCTCTTTCCCTACTTCTATATTGTGGCTGTCTCAACTATGGAAGCTATAAGTTTGCTCCAATACTAGCGAGGGGGTGGTTGAATGATGACAAGATTCATACATGATACAAATAATACCATATTTGAAACAATACCTGAAGTTTTTTAATGGAGGGAAAGATGTGAGCCCAAGACCAAAGTCGAAAGAGCAAGCTATGGCGAATACTCTGAAGCAATAAGAGAAGTGTGAAAGAGAGTGAAAGAAAAGATGTGCGATTGTGAGAGATGTGATATTGACTATGGGAATAAGAGATGATAAGGATACTTTGGATAGTATATATAGAAAGCTAATTTAAAGAGTTGGGAGAGGTAATTGAAATTTCTAGATGTACCAAACATCTAATTTGATACTTATCCTGGAAATTGATGCATAGGTTTAGGTTACCTGAGCAATTAACTCTTTAAAATCTCATATCAAACACCCCTTTAAATTCTTACATCTAAAGAACTTCACATTTGGAAGACAAGCACTTGACTGAATTGCTGATGCAGATAAACTAAACAGGATTCGAGCAAGTGGAATCTGCTAAGAAAATGTGAAAAAGGAAATTTTCTACCAAAAAATGAAAGAAAGAAAAAAAGAAAGAAAAAAATTCTCAACCAAAAAAATAAAATAAAAACAAATTAAAAAATTTGGAGCCCTGGTGACAGTTCGTCAATAGTGAACAGCTTGCTAAGTAAGAAGGAAGGCGGAGCAAAAGGAGGCATCATCACCTCCCACGCCACTAACCCAGAGCTAATTGATGCTGCTTCATGGTGGGCCTCCCTTTGTTTTCTCGTCCAATATTATTCCTTTCCCCGGAAACATTCAACCATAGCACACTATCATGGATTCCCCTCATGATCTAGGTACGCGGGGCCCTCGCTAAACCTTTCTTAATTTCTTGAGAGCAATGTTATCAAACAACCCCACTAATTAAAAGCTCTATAGTAGTTTGTGTACAAATACGGTCCAAATTTTAGTAGAAAACTGAGTAAAGTTAATCAAAATATTGGTGTAATAACAGTAAAATAATAAAAATAATAAAACTTTATATCAAGTATATACAAAATTAGTTCTCACATGATCATGAAATGAAGAATCTACTGAAAAAACATATTCTTCTTAATATTGGTAATCAAATAGTTATCAAATTTATAAAATACATTTTATTTTATATATACACACGTATAAATATTTAGATGAAGTCACTTTGACTTTAATAAAATTATATATTTAATTATAATCAATTGTGGTCATAAAAATGTACAGATAAAGTCACTTTGTTTTTCTTCGATAAGTTGAAGTTAAAATCAATTAATGAAACATTATTTTGTGAGGAGGAAGTCATTCGCGCAAGTATAAGGAATAAATAGTGCTTGAAATAAGAAAACAGGCAGATATGGTGCAAATTGTGTCAATATGATGCCCCTAGGGCCTTAGTGTGTCATAGAATGGTCATTTTTTAGCATGGCGAAACATTCTCATGCTCACTGACAGACAGTGACTCTCGGATCAAGCACAGGCCTATATATATTTCTCTTTATAGCGCCGATCTTTGAATGGACCCTTTTTCCTCGGTCCCACTTCTTTTGACCAAAAGTTAAATCAATCCTTTTGCTAAATTCTTTGTTTCCTCTCTCTAAACAGATTTTTTTTTGGGGGCTAATACAGACATAACGCTAATTTATCATATATTTAATTTTTAACAAATAATCGGTTAAGTGTTAACGTATTAAAACGTGATATTTAATAAAGAAGCCATGAATCAATGAGCAATAATATAAAATTAAATATACTGATTCAGTGAAAAAAATTAACTGTAATAATTCAGTCTTATGTTGTTAGATTAATTTTAAATTTATTAATATTCATTATTTGTATTTAATGATGATATGTGAGGTTTGTATAAAAATTATTTTTAGTATTATTTTATCATTAAAAAATAATATGATTACTATAAATATTTGAACGAGAAAAGTTATATTTTCTTAATGTTCACAATAATTCAACCATAATTTAAGAATGAGTTATTTTGAAAATTTTAAATAACAGTACATACCTATGTTTGGTATTAGTGCACTGCTTAAAATAATTTCATTTGTGTTTGTCCCAGCTAAGAAAAACTTTGGCCTTTGTCTATTTATACAGTTTCTTTGTGGACCCGATAACCGTATAAGTAAATACTCAACTAATGAAAAATATATATATAAAAAATCCCCACCCTTTTTCAATCCAGCTCCCTTCTCGGTTCTTTTCATATTCCATTCCACGTTCCCTCCTTTTTCAATTTTTTAAAACAAATAAAAGCAACCCCTTTTCCTAAAGGTCACCTTCTCCTTTTCGACAACAAATTCTCATCATACTCACCACTCACTCACTGTGTCTTTCCTCACTCTAAACATTTCACAATATCTCTCTCTGCAATAACTTTGCAGGTCTCTCTCTCAGTCCCAGACCTGTGTTCTGGCTTTGTACAAGCTTGTTTTTCTCAATGGAGAACGACCCGGTTCAGCTTTTTCGTTCTGTTGCTCTAACACTTCTCTTTTTGATGACCATTTTGTTTACTCTAACCGAAGAAGTCGCATTTTCGTCCATCAAGACAGATGCACAGGCTCTGCTTATGTTCAAAAAGATGATTCAGAAGGACCCTAACAGAGTTTTATCAGGGTGGCAGTTCAACAGGGATCCATGCACCTGGTATGGAGTTTCCTGCACCGGAAGACGAGTTACTCAGCTTGATCTTAGCGATAACAATCTTGCTGGGAATTCTCTCAATCCTCTGTCTTCTTTAGATATGTTGTCTGTTCTAAATTTGCATTTGAACTCATTTCCTGTAAATTCTACTTCTTTGCTTCAGCTTCCTTATAGTTTGACACTGCTTGATCTATCCTTTTCTGGAGTTTCAGGTCTTCTCCCTGAGAACTTTTTCTCTAGGTGTCCAAATCTTGTCGTTGTGAATCTTTCTTACAACAACTTGACAGGTCCTATACCTGAAAATTTCTTGCAGAATTCCGATAAACTGCAGTCTCTTGATCTCTCTTCTAACAATTTGACAGGGTCAATTTCAAGCTTGAAAATTGAGCGCAATTCCTTGTTGCTACTTGATCTTTCAGGAAACCGTTTATCAGACTCGATTCCATTCTCCTTGTCAAACTGCACCAGTCTTAAAACTTTAAATTTAGGCAATAATTTGATTACAGGGGAAATCCCGAAAGCGTTGGGTCAGCTAAACAAGCTAGAAATATTGGATCTTTCTCATAATCAAATTACTGGCTGGATCCCTTTTGAGTTGGGAAATGTATGTTCTTACCTTAAAGAACTTAGACTTTCTTTCAACAACATTTCAGGTTCAATTCCACCTGCCTTCTCTTCTTGCTCTCTGCTGCAAATTCTTGACATATCTAACAACAATATGTCAGGGTCCTTGCCAATTTCCATCTTTCAAAACCTTGGATCAATTCAGGAACTTCATTTAGGAAATAATGCTATCTCAGGATCTTTTCCTTCATCAATATCTTACTGCAAAAATTTGAGGATTCTGGACTTGAGCTCCAATAAGATATCTGGATTTATTCCCCAAGATATATGTCCAGGGGCAGCCTCCCTTGAGGAGCTGAGAATGCCAGATAATCTCATTGCAGGAGAAATCCCAGCTGAACTGTCAAAATGTTCACAACTGAAGACTATTGATTTTAGTCTAAACTATCTCAATGGGTCAATTCCAGCACAACTTGGACAACTCGCAAATCTTCAGCAACTGATAGCATGGTTCAATGGGTTGGAAGGAAAAATCCCACCGGAATTAGGTAAATGCAGAAATCTGAAGGATATTATACTAAATAATAACCGTCTGACTGGTGAGATTCCTGTTGAGTTGTTTAATTGCAGCAATCTTGAATGGATTTCGCTGACAAGCAATGGACTCACAGGTGAAGTACCGCATGAATTTGGCCTGTTAACGCGATTAGCAGTTTTGCAGCTTGGAAACAACAGCTTGACTGGGGAGATACCAGCAGAGCTAGCAAATTGTAGCAGTTTGGTTTGGTTGGACTTGAACAGTAATAAGCTCACAGGAGAGATCCCCCCTCGACTTGGCAGGCAGCTAGGAGCAAAATCGTTATTTGGCATTCTCTCAGGAAACACATTGGTGTTTGTACGAAATGTTGGAAACTCATGTAAAGGAGTTGGGGGTTTGTTAGAATTTTCCGGTATTCGCCCTGAAAGACTTTTGCAGGTACCAACATTGAGGACATGTGATTTCACAAGATTGTACTCTGGTCCAGTCCTGAGCATGTTTACCAAGTACCAGACTTTGGAATATCTAGACCTTTCCTACAATCAGCTTCGTGGAAAAATCCCAGAAGAATTTGGGGACATGGTGGCTCTACAGGTTCTTGAATTATCTCACAACCAGCTATCTGGAGAGATTCCATCATCACTTGGCCAGCTCAAAAATTTAGGTGTCTTTGATGCATCACATAATAGGTTGCAGGGTCATATCCCAGACTCATTCTCTAATCTATCATTCTTGGTGCAAATTGATCTGTCTAACAATGAGTTAACTGGGCAAATTCCATCAAGAGGACAACTAAGTACACTTCCAGCCAGCCAGTATGCAAACAACCCGGGTCTTTGTGGTGTTCCATTGCCTGAATGCCAGAATGACAACAGCCAACCCTCAACAAATCCCAGTGGGGATGATCGCAAAGGAGGTCATAGGCCAGCAACTGCATCATGGGCAAATAGCATTGTCTTGGGAATTCTCATTTCCATTGCTTCTATATGCATCTTAATTGTGTGGGCAATTGCTATGCGTGCTAGGAGGAAGGAAGCTGAGGAAGTCAAGATGCTTAGTAGCTTGCAAGCATCTCATGCTGCCACAACATGGAAAATTGACAAAGAGAAAGAGCCCTTAAGCATTAATGTGGCAACATTTCAGAGACAGCTGAGGAAGCTCAAGTTCTCACAACTGATTGAAGCAACCAACGGCTTCTCAGCAGCAAGCCTGATTGGATGTGGTGGGTTTGGAGAAGTTTTCAGGGCTACACTCAAGGATGGGTCAAGTGTTGCAATCAAAAAGCTCATTCGACTGAGCTGCCAGGGTGATAGAGAATTCATGGCTGAGATGGAAACCTTGGGGAAGATCAAGCATAAAAATCTAGTGCCCTTATTGGGATATTGTAAAGTAGGTGAAGAGAGGCTTCTTGTTTATGAGTACATGGAATATGGAAGCCTAGAAGAAATGCTCCATGGGAGAACAAAGACACGAGATCGGCGAATTTTAACATGGGAAGAAAGGAAAAAAATTGCGAGAGGTGCTGCCAAAGGACTTTGTTTTCTACACCACAATTGCATCCCACACATAATACACCGAGACATGAAATCAAGCAATGTTCTACTTGACCATGAAATGGACGCCAGGGTTTCAGATTTTGGAATGGCAAGACTAATAAGCGCCCTTGATACCCATCTAAGTGTTAGCACACTAGCAGGAACACCTGGATATGTGCCACCAGAGTACTACCAAAGTTTTCGGTGCACTGCAAAGGGAGATGTCTACTCATTTGGAGTTGTCATGTTGGAACTCCTTACTGGGAAACGACCAACTGATAAGGAAGACTTTGGTGACACTAACTTGGTGGGATGGGCCAAGATGAAGGTTCGTGAAGGGAAACAAATGGAAGTAATTGATCCTGAGTTACTTTTGGTGACTAAAGGAACGGATGAAGCAGAAGTTAAAGAAGTGAAAGAGATGATACGATATTTAGAGATAACATTACAGTGTGTTGATGACTTTCCTTCCAAAAGGCCAAATATGTTGCAGGTAGTGGCCATGCTGAGAGAGCTGATGCCTGGATCAGCTGATGGAAGCAGCAACAGTGCTTGAACCATTTTATTGTCTATAAATATAAGTCAATGAAGATGAGGCATGTAAGATTTTCTCTAAAGCTTTAATGAGTTTCTTTTGCCTAGTTTGTCAATTCCTTTCTCCATTTGTTATGTTATTTTCTGCCAGACAGTGAGAAGAAAGTGCATATAAACAATGTGTCCTGAACGAATGCAAACATTACGGTAATTAGATATAAAATCAGAACTACAACATTTATTAAATCAAACCAATCTAATTGAATCAATTTTCTCTAAGGTATCTAACCAATTAAACAAGTCATTTGCAAAAGAAGGATGTCTTCTTGATCCTCCATGCTAGAGAAAATTCAATACAACAAAACCACAATAAAGAAGCAATAGTAAGCAAATTAGAGAGATAAATTGAGAGGTTATATGTCTTGTGCGTATTTCTTTATCCCCTGTTTATCAGGTGCAGCGTCGCCTGATTGTTTATGCTATTTGTCTGTATATCCTTTTGATCCCGATGTTAGATCTCTGAATCTAATTGTTAACTTACTCATTTAGTCAATTCCCAAACTTTTTTTTTTTTTTTCATTCCCTCAAGCACTGGCATGAGCATTGAACTCCTTAACTCAATGCTTGGCGGATTAAAAGAGAAAAGAAGATTGAGAAATTACTAAATGATAATATCGTTAACCATTTATACAGAGATTTGAAGATCAATCCTGGAATATCATTTGGCAACTGTCACGGGTATTCTGACGCTTTAGTTAGCAAGAGGGATACACATGTCCATTGATAATTGTGTGAAGGGCTATCCAACAACACGACCAACCTTAAGCATAATGGTCGGTTAGTAATGATTCATGGGACATTCTACCATTGCACTAAAGGCTCGATCTGCTAATAATGGTACAATTTTGTTATTTTATAGTTTTCCAAAGTATGAGGAGCTGCTATTGGTGCGATGAACATGAAGAGGTGTTAAGTTCAGATTCCAGAAATAATAAGAGAGACGCCAACCCCACACAAGTCAACTAAAGCTTGGTCAATTTCCTTTTTTTTTTTTTTTTTAGTTTAGTAACTAAAGTAAGAACACATACCATGCCATAACCCGTACTATTACAAGTGTAAGACACAACCATTGAGGTAACCGGTTCTCTGAACATCTTATGCTCCCCAGGAATTAAAAACATAATAGCCGATGCCCAATATCCTGTCAAATATTTGGAGATCGGTAGACATGTTCTTGCGAAATTTGATCGTCTCTATTCAAACTTTTCAGGAATTAGCAAGAGAAGTGGCGCAAGACTGCCTCTGTTCTGAAGTAGATAAAAAGCCCGTCACTGGCCAGCTTGTTTTTTTTTTCTTGGACAAGTACTGGCCAGCTTGTGGAGTAGAAGTTCCAGCGTCTCTGGGTCAAACATAGCTTTGTTGATCTTCACCCTTACAAACTATGGCCACAGACAAACACCTCTGAGGTCACTTCTTTTGCATTTCTTATCCTACCAAAGAAAAATTGCTCACCCATCTGTGAGTTGCTCACTCGTGTAACATCCTTAATTTTATTTTATTTATTAATAAAAATATATAAATATTTAATTAAAAAAATAAAATTTAATAGACAAATTTTAGATATTTAAAGAAATTTAATCTTTAAAAATTCTTCACCTTAGGTGTATGTATAGAAATATTCTAATATTAATGGAATAGGTAAAGAAAGAAAACTTAAGAGAAAATATTAGAAATAAACATGCTAAAAAAGATAAAATTCTTATATAAAGAAAATAAATTTTTATGAAGTAAATAAATGTCTTAAAATTTTAAGAAGATTGGATTAATTTTTTTCCTAATTTAAGAGTTAAATTTACTAAGTTTAATATCTCCACTCATAAATTGGGCTTTCACCTATAGACACTTCATATAGAGTTCTACTTCACATGAATTTTTAGCAAGCCAATATGATAGCCCAATGAAAAAATAAAACAAACTTGTACTAAGATATAGAAATTGGATCGGTAGTCCAAAAATCATGAAAATGTGACTAAGACTATTATGAAAGGTAGAATTTTAACCAAAGTAAAAAAAATGGGTAAGAATGAACCCAAACCCAAGAGAAAAAATAAAAATAAAAATAAAGTGATGAAATAATAGTGTAATCAAGATTAAGTGACATTGAATTAAGACAAAAATTTAGCAAGTGGTGTGATATCATCCTACATTCATAATTTTAGCAAGTAGTATGATAATACATGACATTAGGACAAAACATCTATATCCTACACTCATAATTTTAGCAAGTGAATAATAATACATAGCATTATGACAAAACATCATTATCCTACATAAATAATTTTAGCTAAACAAGGAAGATTCAAAGGTTGAAAATTTGCCATCTAAAAAGACAAACCTATCATACTTGATTAAGACAAAAGAAAAAGGAAATGAATCCCTAAATCAAAGAGACTTTGTCCCTTATTTTAAGAAAATATTATCATAATTTTTAAAATACAAATCTCTTTTTCTTATGCATATCTTGACTAAGGAAGAAGAAGACAAGAACATGAGTTGTTTGTTTTCCAAAAAATCAACCAAGTACATCCTAATTGTGATAAGGTAGACCTATGATCATGAAAGGTGAATTATTTGATAGTCTATCTAAGCAAAACCCACCCTTATAATATTATAATTTCATCCAAGTGAGGGAGAGGAAAAATAAGAAGGAAGGTAGAGTGAGGAAAGGAGAGGAAGAAAGGAAGAAAGAGGAAGGAGAAGTCTAGAGGACTAAGTGCTCAAGGTAAGTTTAACAATATTTCTTTTTGAAGAAAAGTTTTGAAACTTGTAATATTAATATGAGATTTTGATCTTAGAACTTTGATGATTGGTCATAGATGTTGCTATATCATGTTACATATTATGTATGTTTGAATACTTAGGCTGGTGTAGATAGTTCTGCATAGGTATGGCTATGCGTGGAAAATTTTAAATTTTTGTTTTTAAAATTCTGGGAAGAATCGGTAAGCAATTGAAACAAATGGCTAACATAAAAAATGTAGATCTTTGTCTCACGGATTTTTAATCACTGGAATCATTTCATTTGGAGTCCATATGAGGTAGATATGGTCTGATTAGTAAGCAGTGGTCAGAAAATGGTTAATCAGGGAAGAATATGTTAGAATAGCTTCTGTTTTTTAATTTTTGGAAACATTCTGTAGAGAATTAAAATAAATGATTAACATAAGAATTATAGATATATGTGTCACATATATTTAACCACTAGAATCACTCAATTTGGAGTCTGTATGAGGCAGATATGTTCCGATTAGTTTGCAGTGGTCAGAAATTGGTTAATTAGGGAAGAATATTTTAGGATAGCTTCTGTGTTTTAATTTCTGGGAACATTATGCAGGGAATTAAAATAAATGATTAACATAAAAATTATTACTATATGTGTCATGGAGTTTTAACCACTAGAATCACTTAATTTGGAATTCTTATGAGGGAGATATGGACATATTAGTATGTAGAGGTTAGAACCTACCCAAGAAGAAATAACCTGTATATTGAGGGAGTAATATCAACTTGATTTCTTCATATTTCGCTAAACTGTTCAACATAATAGTTTTAGATAATTGTTTTATCTTGAAATTTACACCAAGATCATCTACATCGAAATTAAATTGAGGGAGTTATGCTCTGATTAGTAAGAGAAGGTCAGATAGGATGAAAACCTGTATAAAAAAAATAAAGAAATAAAATTAATATTTAAAAAAGAAGAAAAATCTTATAAATGAAAATAATAAATGACTAGTATATTCCATAGTCATTGCCATTGTATGAACTTCTTACGATCTTAAGTGTAAAATTTTGCATGAAAATATTTTATAAAGTGATATTTGAAATGGTTATGTTCATGGCATGATTACTAATGATTTTTGGTAATAATTATATTTTGATGAACATACTTGTTATTGAAAGCATATTTTTACTATTATTGTGAAAAAACAAAAGAAATGAGCACGGTCATACGGCAATTCATGTGATGCACTAGTAGGGGACGCCCTACCAACAGATAAGACTATGTTAATGAGAAAAGAAAGAGAAAGTGTGCCATGTCGGACGGAGCGAGAAAAGACCGTACTGGAGAGTAGAAAATATTCACTCTAACCAGGGTAGCTTGATATGAGAATAAATTGATAGTCATCATATGATATTATGAAAATAGTTAATCATGTCATACATGTCATTATTGTACAATTCTCATGTACATAGATAAAGTATATTCATGTGACCAAAGATATTTGCTGTAGTTTATATAGATGAACATGACGTAATAAGCTATATTGATGATGATTTATTGTTGAACTTACTGAGATTTAATTATCAGTATATTTCCATGTCATGTTCAGAAAATTAGTTATGCAGATATTTCTATGAAAACCTGTATCAAAAAAATAAAGAAATAAAATTAATATTTAAAAAAGAAGAAAAATCTTATAAATGAAAATAATAAATGACTAGTATATTCCATAGTCATTGCCTTTGTATGAACTTCTTACGATCTTAAGTGTAAAATTTTGCATGAAAATATTTTATAAAGTGATATTTGAAATGGTTATGTTCATGGCATGATTACTAATGATTTTTGGTAATAATTATATTTTGATGAACATACTTGTTATTGAAAGCATATTTTTACTGTTATTGTGAAAAAACAAAAGAAATGAGCACGGTCATATGGCAATTCATGTGATGCACTAGTAGGGGACGCCCTACCAACAGTTATGACTATGTTAATGAGAAAAGAAAGAGAAAGTGTGCCACGTCGGACGGAGCGAGAAAAGCCCGTACTGGAGAGTAGAAAATATTCACTCTAACCAGGGTAGCTTGATATGAGAATAAATTGATAGTCATCATATGATATTATGAAAATAGTTAATCATGTCATACATGTCATTATTGTACAATTCTCATGTACATAGATAAAGTATATTCATGTGACCAAAGATATTTGCTGTAGTTTATATAGATGAACATGACGTAATAAGTTATATTGATGATGATTTATTGTTGAACTTACTGGGATTTAATTATCAGTATATTTCCATGTCATGTTCAGAAAATTAGTTATGCAGATTTTTCTATGAAAACCTGTATCAAAAAAATAAAGAAATAAAATTAATATTTAAAAAAGAAGAAAAATCTTATAAATGAAAATAATAAATGACTAGTATATTCCATAGTCATTGCCATTGTATGAACTTCTTACGATCTTAAGTGTAAAATTTTGCATGGAAATATTTTATAAAGTGATATTTGAAATGGTTATGTTCATGGCATGATTACTAATGATTTTTGGTAATAATTATATTTTGATGAACATATTTGTTATTGAAAGCATATTTTTACTATTATTGTGAAAAAACAAAAGAAATGAGCACGGTCATATGGCAATTCATGTGATGCACAAGTAGGGGACGCCCTACCAACAGTTATGACTATGTTAATGAGAAAAGAAAGAGAAAGTGTGCCATATCGGACGGAGCGAGAAAAGCCCGTACTGGAGAGTAGAAAATATTCACTCTAACCAGGGTAGCTTGATATGAGAATAAATTGATAATCATCATATGATATTCTGAAAATAGTTAATCATGACATACATGTCATTATTGTACAATTCTCATGTACATAGATAAAGTATATTCATGTGACCAAAGATATTTGCTGTAGTTTATATAGATGAACATGACGTAATAAGTTATATTGATGATGATTTATTGTTGAACTTACTGGGATTTAATTATCAGTATATTTCCATGTCATGTTCAGAAAATTAGTTATGCAGATTTTTCTATGAAAACCTGTATCAAAAAAATAAAGAAATAAAATTAATATTTAAAAAAGAAGAAAAATCTTATAAATGAAAATAATAAATGACTAGTATATTCCATATTCATTGCCATTGTATGAACTTCTTACGATCTTAAGTGTAAAATTTTGCATGGAAATATTTTATAAAGTGATATTTGAAATGGTTATGTTCATGGCATGATTACTAATGATTTTTGGTAATAATTATATTTTGATGAACATATTTGTTATTGAAAGCATATTTTTACTATTATTGTGAAAAAACAAAAGAAATGAGCACGGTCATATGGCAATTCATGTGATGCACAAGTACGGGACGCCCTACCAACAGTTATGACTATGTTAATGAGAAAAGAAAGAGAAAGTGTGCCATGTCGGACGGAGCGAGAAAAGCCCGTACTGGAGAGTAGAAAATATTCACTCTAACCAGGGTAGCTTGATATGAGAATAAATTGATAATCATCATATGATATTCTGAAAATAGTTAATCATG
Organism: Gleditsia sinensis; assembly: GCA_037074535.1. NCBI lineage: Eukaryota > Viridiplantae > Streptophyta > Magnoliopsida > Fabales > Fabaceae > Gleditsia > Gleditsia sinensis. The sequence continues at coordinate 9,098,954 of CM073467.1, forward strand.
ACATACATGTCATTATTGTACAATTCTCATGTACATAGATAAAGTATATTCATGTGACCAAAGATATTTGCTGTAGTTTATATAGATGAACATGACGTAATAAGTTATATTGATGATGATTTATTGTTGAACTTACTGAGATTTAATTATCAGTATATTTCCATGTCATGTTCAGAAAATTAGTTATGCAGATTTTTCTATGAAAACCTGTATCAAAAAAATAAAGAAATAAAATTAATATTTAAAAAAGAAGAAAAATCTTATAAATGAAAATAATAAATGACTAGTATATTCCATAGTCATTGCCATTGTATGAACTTCTTACGATCTTAAGTGTAAAATTTTGCATGGAAATATTTTATAAAGTGATATTTGAAATGGTTATGTTCATGGCATGATTACTAATGATTTTTGGTAATAATTATATTTTGATGAACATACTTGTTATTGAAAGCATATTTTTACTATTATTGTGAAAAAACAAAAGAAATGAGCACGGTCATATGGCATTTCATGTGATGCACTAGTAGGGGACGCCCTACCAACAGTTATGACTATGTTAATGAGAAAAGAAAGAGAAAGTGTGCCATGTCGGACGGATTGAGAAAAGCCCGTACTGGAGAGTAGAAAATATTCACTCTAACCAGGGTAACTTGATATGAGAATAAATTGATAGTCATCATATGATATTCTGAAAATAGTTAATCATGTCATACATGTCATTATTGTACAATTCTCATGTACATAGATAAAGTATATTCATGTGACCAAAGATATTTGCTGTAGTTTATATAGATGAACAAGACGTAATAAGCTATATTGATGATGATTTATTGTTGAACTTACTGGGATTTAATTATCAGTATATTTCCATGTCATGTTCAGAAAATTAGTTATGCAGATTTTTCTATGAAAACCTGTATCAAAAAAATAAAGAAATAAAATTAATATTTAAAAAAGAAGAAAAATCTTATAAATGAAAATAATAAATGACTAGTATATTCCATAGTCATTGCCATTGTATGAACTTCTTACGATCTTAAGTGTAAAATTTTGCATGGAAATATTTTATAAAGTGATATTTGAAATGGTTATGTTCATGGCATGATTACTAATGATTTTTGGTAATAATTATATTTTGATGAACATATTTGTTATTGAAAGCATATTTTTACTATTATTGTGAAAAAACAAAAGAAATGAGCACGGTCATATGGCAATTCATGTGATGCACAAGTAGGGGACGCCCTACCAACAGTTATGACTATGTTAATGAGAAAAGAAAGAGAAAGTGTGCCATATCGGACGGAGCGAGAAAAGCCCGTACTGGAGAGTAGAAAATATTCACTCTAACCAGGGTAGCTTGATATGAGAATAAATTGATAATCATCATATGATATTCTGAAAATAGTTAATCATGACATACATGTCATTATTGTACAATTCTCATGTACATAGATAAAGTATATTCATGTGACCAAAGATATTTGCTGTAGTTTATATAGATGAACATGACGTAATAAGTTATATTGATGATGATTTATTGTTGAACTTACTGGGATTTAATTATCAGTATATTTCCATGTCATGTTCAGAAAATTAGTTATGGAGATTTTTCTATGAAAACCTGTATCAAAAAAATAAAGAAATAAAATTAATATTTAAAAAAGAAGAAAAATCTTATAAATGAAAATAATAAATGACTAGTATATTCCATATTCATTGCCATTGTATGAACTTCTTACGATCTTAAGTGTAAAATTTTGCATGGAAATATTTTATAAAGTGATATTTGAAATGGTTATGTTCATGGCATGATTACTAATGATTTTTGGTAATAATTATATTTTGATGAACATATTTGTTATTGAAAGCATATTTTTACTATTATTGTGAAAAAACAAAAGAAATGAGCACGGTCATATGGCAATTCATGTGATGCACAAGTACGGGACGCCCTACCAACAGTTATGACTATGTTAATGAGAAAAGAAAGAGAAAGTGTGCCATGTCGGACGGAGCGAGAAAAGCCCGTACTGGAGAGTAGAAAATATTCACTCTAACCAGGGTAGCTTGATATGAGAATAAATTGATAATCATCATATGATATTCTGAAAATAGTTAATCATGACATACATGTCATTATTGTACAATTCTCATGTACATAGATAAAGTATATTCATGTGACCAAAGATATTTGCTGTAGTTTATATAGATGAACATGACGTAATAAGTTATATTGATGATGATTTATTGTTGAACTTACTGAGATTTAATTATCAGTATATTTCCATGTCATGTTCAGAAAATTAGTTATGCAGATTTTTCTATGAAAACCTGTATCAAAAAAATAAAGAAATAAAATTAATATTTAAAAAAGAAGAAAAATCTTATAAATGAAAATAATAAATGACTAGTATATTCCATAGTCATTGCCATTGTATGAACTTCTTACGATCTTAAGTGTAAAATTTTGCATGGAAATATTTTATAAAGTGATATTTGAAATGGTTATGTTCATGGCATGATTACTAATGATTTTTGGTAATAATTATATTTTGATGAACATACTTGTTATTGAAAGCATATTTTTACTATTATTGTGAAAAAACAAAAGAAATGAGCACGGTCATATGGCATTTCATGTGATGCACTAGTAGGGGACGCCCTACCAACAGTTATGACTATGTTAATGAGAAAAGAAAGAGAAAGTGTGCCATGTCGGACGGATTGAGAAAAGCCCGTACTGGAGAGTAGAAAATATTCACTCTAACCAGGGTAACTTGATATGAGAATAAATTGATAGTCATCATATGATATTCTGAAAATAGTTAATCATGTCATACATGTCATTATTGTACAATTCTCATGTACATAGATAAAGTATATTCATGTGACCAAAGATATTTGCTGTAGTTTATATAGATGAACAAGACGTAATAAGCTATATTGATGATGATTTATTGTTGAACTTACTGGGATTTAATTATCAGTATATTTCCATGTCATGTTCAGAAAATTAGTTATGCAGATTTTTCTATGAAAACCTGTATCAAAAAAATAAAGAAATAAAATTAATATTTAAAAAAGAAGAAAAATCTTATAAATGAAAATAATAAATGACTAGTATATTCCATAGTCGTTGCCATTGTATGAACTTCTTACGATCTTAAGTGTAAAATTTTGCATGGAAATATTTTATAAAGTGATATTTGAAATGGTTATGTTCATGGCATGATTACTAATGATTTTTGGTAATAATTATATTTTGATGAACATATTTGTTATTGAAAGCATATTTTTACTATTATTGTGAAAAAACAAAAGAAATGAGCACGGTCATATGGCAATTCATGTGATGCACAAGTAGGGGACGCCCTACCAACAGTTATGACTATGTTAATGAGAAAAGAAAGAGAAAGTGTGCCATGTCGGACGGAGCGAGAAAAGCCCGTACTGGAGAGTAGAAAATATTCACTCTAACCAGGGTAGCTTGATATGAGAATAAATTGATAATCATCATATGATATTCTGAAAATAGTTAATCATGACATACATGTCATTATTGTACAATTCTCATGTACATAGATAAAGTATATTCATGTGACCAAAGATATTTGCTGTAGTTTATATAGATGAACATGACGTAATAAGTTATATTGATGATGATTTATTGTTGAACTTACTGGGATTTAATTATCAGTATATTTCCATGTCATGTTCAGAAAATTAGTTATGCAGATTTTTCTATGAAAACCTGTATCAAAAAAATAAAGAAATAAAATTAATATTTAAAAAAGAAGAAAAATCTTATAAATGAAAATAATAAATGACTAGTATATTCCATAGTCATTGCCATTGTATGAACTTCTTACGATCTTAAGTGTAAAATTTTGCATGGAAATATTTTATAAAGTGATATTTGAAATGGTTATGTTCATGGCATGATTACTAATGATTTTTGGTAATAATTATATTTTGATGAACATACTTGTTATTGAAAGCATATTTTTACTATTATTGTGAAAAAACAAAAGAAATGCGCACGGTCATATGGCAATTCATGTGATGCACTAGTAGGGGACGCCCTACCAACAGTTATGACTATGTTAATGAGAAAAGAAAGAGAAAGTGTGCCATGTCGGACGGATTGAGAAAAGCCCGTACTGGAGAGTAGAAAATATTCACTCTAACCAGGGTAGCTTGATATGAGAATAAATTGATAGTCATCATATGATATTCTGAAAATAGTTAATCATGTCATACATGTCATTATTGTACAATTCTCATGTACATAGATAAAGTATATTCATGTGACCAAAGATATTTGCTGTAGTTTATATAGATGAACAAGACGTAATAAGCTATATTGATGATGATTTATTGTTGAACTTACTGGGATTTAATTATCAGTATATTTCCATTTCATGTTCAGAAATTTAGTTATGCAGATTTTTCTATGAAAACCTGTATCAAAAAAATAAAGAAATAAAATTAATATTTAAAAAAGAAGAAAAATCTTATAAATGAAAATAATAAATGACTAGTATATTCCATAGTCATTGCCATTGTATGAACTTCTTACAATCTTAAGTGTAAAATTTTGCATGGAAATATTTTATAAAGTGATATTTGAAATGGTTATGTTCATGGCATGATTACTAATGATTTTTGGTAATAATTATATTTTGATGAACATACTTGTTATTGAAAGCTTATTTTTTCTGTTATTGTGAAAAAACAAAAGAAATGAGCACGGTCATATGGCAATTCATGTGATGCACTAGTAGGGGACGCCCTACCAACAGTTATGACTATGTTAATGAGATAAGAAAGAGAAAGTGTGCCATGTCGGACGGAGCGAGAAAAGCCCGTACTGGAGAGTAGAAAATATTCACTCTAACCAGGGTAGCTTGATATGAGAATAAATTGATAGTCATCATATGATATTATGAAAATAGTTAATCATGTCATACATGTCATTATTGTACAATTCTCATGTACATAGATAAAGTATATTCATGTGACCAAAGAAATTTGCTGTAGTTTATATAGATGAACATGACGTAATAAGCTATATTGATGATGATTTATTGTTGAACTTACTGGGATTTAATTATCAGTATATTTCCATGTCATGTTCAGAAAATTAGTTATGCAGATTTTTCTATGAAAACCTGTATCAAAAAAATAAAGAAATAAAATTAATATTTAAAAAAGAAGAAAAGTCTTATAAATGAAAATAATAAATGACTAGTATATTCCATAGTCATTGCCATTGTATGAACTTCTTACGATCTTAATTGTAAAATTTTGCATGGAAATATTTTATAAAGTGATATTTGAAATGGTTATGTTCATGGCATGATTACTAATGATTTTTTGTAATAATTATATTTTGATGAACATACTTGTTATTGAAAGCATATTTTTACTCTTATTGTGAAAAAACAAAAGAAATGAGCACGGTCATATGGCAATTCATGTGATGCACTAGTAGGGGACGCCCTACCAACAGTTATGACTATGTTAATGAGAAAAGAAAGAGAAAGTGTGCCATGTCGGACGGAGCGAGAAAAGCCCGTTCTGGAGAGTAGAAAATATTCACTCTAACCAGGGTAGCTTGATATGAGAATAAATTGATAGTCATCATATGATATTATGAAAATAGTTAATCATGTCATACATGTCATTATTGTACAATTCTCATGTACATAGATAAAGTATATTCATGTGACCGAAGATATTTGCTGTAGTTTATATAGATGAACATGACGTAATAAGCTATATTGATGATGATTTATTGTTGAACTTACTGGGATTTAATTATCAGTATATTTCCATGTCATGTTCAGAAAATTAGTTATGCAGATTTTTCTATGAAAACCTGTATCAAAAAAATAAAGAAATAAAATTAATATTTAAAAAAGAAGAAAAATCTTATAAATGAAAATAATAAATGACTAGTATATTCCATAGTCATTGCCATTGTATGAACTTCTTACGATCTTAAGTGTAAAATTTTGCATGGAAATATTTTATAAAGTGATATTTGAAATGGTTATGTTCATGGCATGATTACTAATGATTTTTGGTAATAATTATATTTTGATGAACATACTTGTTATTGAAAGCATATTTTTACTGTTATTGTGAAAAAACAAAAGAAATGAGCACGGTCATATGGCAATTCATGTGATGCACTAGTAGGGGACGCCCTACCAACAGTTATGACTATGTTAATGGGAAAAGAAAGAGAAAGTGTGCCGTGTCGGACGGAGCGAGAAAAGCCCGTACTGGAGAGTAGAAAATATTCACTCTAACCAGGGTAGCTTGATATGAGAATAAATTGATAGTCATCATATGATATTCTGAAAATAGTTAATCATGTCATACATGTCATTATTGTACAATTCTCATGTACATAGATAAAGTATATTCATGTGACCAAAGATATTTGCTGTAGTTTATATAGATGAACGTGACGTAATAAGCTATATTGATGATGATTTATTGTTGAACTTACTGAGATTTAATTATCAGTATATTTCCATGTCATGTTCAGAAAATTAGTTATGCAGATTTTTCTATGGCTCTTACTTTTAGTTCACGTTGGATCGAGTTACTCTATGATGGGCAGATCCTAAAAATAAATAAAATGTTTGTGGTCAAGTTGACTTAGATCCCGGTGAAGGTGTAACCACCCGCACCTGTATCTCTGAAATTGGTCAACCAGAATAAATAAGATGTAGATATTTATATGTTTGATATCTTGTACGTACGTTTTGATTAATGACGTGTATGTGAACTCTATATTGTATAATAATAATAATAATAAATTGTTACATAATTGGTATCAGAGCAGGTCGATTCTAGATGGCCAGTGGGTGGATGGTTATCTAAATCAATCTTATAATGTCTTGAGTATGTTTGTGGTTGTGCTGTGTAGGTGATAAGTGAATTCATATAGGTAAGAAATTACTAGTGTTTCCTATCTATATGCCGAGGTGGTGTTATGACTGTTGTTAAATATTTTTGAAACTAACTATTGAGTTTAATCACCTCAATAGTAGCATAACTTTGTTTTTGCCACAGTAGGAAATGGCACCACCAAGGAGGAATCCGGCAAACAATGTGGAGAAAACCCTGCACAACCTTGCCACGGCAATTTGAGACCAGGTCACGACCACCAATCAAATTTTACAATACCTCCAGAATGCTAATAACCCGAATAGTGTGAATGATGTTAATAACCAGATGGCAGGGAATGATAATGGCATATCTGAGTTCCTAAGGACTAAGCCACCTTGTTTTCAAGGTGGCTTTGATCCAATTGTAGTTGAAAGGTGGATAAGGGAATTAGAGAAAATCTTTGAAGTGATAGGTTGTACTGAGGAGCAGCAAGTTATCTTTGCTGCATATATGCTGAAAGATGAAGCAGAATATTGGTGGCGTGGAGTTAAAAAACTTTTAACTCACCAGGGAAGGCAGATCACCTAGCAAGTGTTCAAAGACACCTTTTTAGAAAAGTACTTCTCAAGTATTATGAGTGTAGAGAAGAAGATTGAATTTCTCCAACTTAGACAGGGCAACATGACTATAGACCAATACATCGCGAGGTTCGATGAGTTGTCTAAGTTCTCCTCTTACCTACGATTTAACCCCGATGAAGCATGGAAGGCTGTTAAATTTGAAGTAGGATTGAATCCGGAGATAAGAAATGTTGTTGTAGCTATGGAGACTAGGGAGTTTGTACCTTTGATAAATAAATGCAGACTCCTAGAAAAGAGCTTGAAGGCAGTGGAGGATGAGAAACAAAGACGGAATTTCTAGAAACGGAAGAATGGTCCACAAAACTCTGGCAAAAATGTTAGAGGAAAAGGACAGGGTACTGGTAAGAGGCCAATGACTGCAAGTCCCCGACCTTTCCTGTAACACCCCTAATTTACGTTACGTAAAATAAACATTTTTTTTCTGTAATCAGATAATCTCCATAAAGATGCACAATTCAATTCTTTGTCATTTCTCTCATGTATACACAACATACAGACCAAGTTTATAAGTATCAAAGTATAGCAGAAACGGGGATCCTACTTGTAGCGTTCAGAGCACTCTAGAATACAAACACAATATAATTTAAAAACCGTGAGCCTTGGAAGCAACGTAGACTCACCCACAGAATTTGTCACCTAACTGATCACCTATCTGCAGGATCAGACTCTGTATTCTCATATAAAAAATATGGAAATATCGTGTAGTGAGTTTAACAACTCAGTGAGTAAATAATTCCTTCTACGACTTCTTAGGTCAGCATATGGATATACTTATATTTTAAAATGTGTCATATAGAAAATATAGTTCAAAAGTACATTCATATGAGACTCGTATTTCAAATATTCTCAAATCAAAGGATATTTAGATATCCAAAACCATATGCTGCACGGTATGATCATTAAACAAATGTTATTATGCTTAGCTGTATAAGCTATAGTAAAATATTAAAATTTGGAGATAAAATCATCACTTTTAATGCACTTGCCTCACTCAGAAATCTGGTTAATGCAATGAAAACATAACTCATTTGCTATATGCATAGTGACCTCGACTACAGTCACAATAAGTGATCAAGAAATGTGAGTACATCACCCTCCTGCCCCCTTACATTACCACTGTCACCTGGTTGGAGCGGCCCTCCCTCGGCTTACTTAGGCTAATAGGGCGTCCCCTATTCAGTACTATCATAAGCCATACAACCAGTCGATATTCTTCCATACATATAAATACATGTAAAATTATCAAGTAACTCGCCATGAGCTTTACGCTTGCCATTCATTCTCATTATAATATGACATGCATCATTTTCACAAGTATATAGCTTTCAAATCAATGCATCATGCACAGAATATTCACTTTATCAAATAATGATAAATACATTTAGAACCACATATTCAATGTGTTCCAAAATTTATTTCTAAAACCATACTCTTCTTGAACTATGTGCTAGTTCGTAAGTATAACAGATATTTTAACACATGTAATAAACTTATGATAGTATAAATAATTTGTAAACATAAACAATTAGACATTTATAGTTCAAGAAGAATATAGGGTAAGTCATAGAAAGAATTATCTACTCACAAGGTAAGGACTCCAAATTAGATAGCCCTAAAGTGCACTTTTCCAATTCACATTTGACTAAACAGACTTCAAAAACGTGTCCGAAGGGTCTAAAAATTAAGGAAATGACTCCGAGAACTTGGTCACTATTCATGGTCGGAAAACATTATTCATCGCCAAAAAATACTATTCACCGCGAAAAAACTATTCACCAAGAACAAAAAGTTATCAGATAGCTGAAAAATTTTATATCCCAAGGTTCATCTAGGTCCTGAATCCATCTACGGTGTCAGATTTTCAATTTGAGGTCTCTAAGTAAGAGTTTCAGAGTTTCCCTTTTTCTGAGATTTTCTACTTCCGATCTACGGCGATTCAACGGCTGATTTGAGAAATTGTTCGATCAAAATCGTAGTACTCTCCGTCCTGAATCCATTAGTACCATTAGTTTTGAGATCGGAGGCCTGTAGACACTCCAAATATAGAAAGAAAAATGTAGGTTACTATTCACACAATTTCACTATTTATCGATTTCTCTACAATTTTTCGTTTTCGTCTTCCCCTTCCCCTTTTCCTTTTATTTTTTAATAATAATAATAATAATAATAATTATTTAATAATTGAATAATAGAATTTTATTTTATATTTATTCACATAAATACCATTTTTCATCCTAAAACATCCTAAAAATTTCTAAAAATTTACATTATCATAAAACTTTCGTTGAACTCTTAAATTATGATTTTTCTTGATAAAAATCTCATTAAAACAAATCACAAAATATATATCTTTATACATAATAAAAGAAAGAATATTTATAAAAATACAACAAAAATTTATTAAAGGCCAATATAATTATTTCAAGCAAAACAATAATTATTTTAATTAAAAATATATTTGCTTTTAGCAGAACATAATCATTTTTTTTAAAATAAAAATATATTTGTTTATAACAAAATATTATTATTTAAAAATAAAAATTATGAGATGTTGCACTTCCAATAGAACTTTTCCACAGTCAAGTGTACTAAGTGCGAACGTATGCATGGCAACCGGCCATGTCACATAGGATCAGATGTTTGTTTCAATTGCGGACAGAAGGGTCATTTTGCAAGGAACTGCCCACAAAATTTGGGGAAGCAGCCAGAACAGAAGCCTCAAGTGAAAGGAAGGGTTTTCACCCTGAACGGCCAAGAGGCAATTCAATCCCCCGAAATAATCCAAGGTACATGCTATATCTATGGATTTGCTCTTATGGTGTTGTTTGACTCTGGTGCTAGTCATTCATTTATATCGGAAGAATGTATTAGGAATTTTCAGTTTTTTATTTTTGAAACCCACTATGAGCTATCTGTAGTAACTCCCACAGGGGAAAGAGTCTTAACTTCCTCTGTATGTAAAGACTATCAAGTCACTATTTAGGAGAAAACTTTTTCTGTGGACCTCGTCTGTCTACCTTTAAAAGGTATTGATGTCATTCTAGGGTTAGACTGGATGTCTAGAAATTGGGTCTTGCTGAATTGTTGCAACAAGACTATTGAATTTTTACCTCCTACTTTAGAAGAGGAGATGCAGTTATTGATACTTAATGCAAATCAAGTCAACAGGGAGTTGAAGAATGGAATACTTGGATACATTCTCTTGCACTTATCAAATGTAGAAGTTGAACTGAAGTTTGATGAAATTCCAATAGCCAACAAGTTTCCTAAAGTATTTCCATCAGATATTCCAGGCTTACCTCCCAAGAGAGAGATAGAGTTTTCTATTGATCTATTACCTGGAACATGGCCTATTTCTATTGCACCTTATAGAATGGCCTTGAAGGAACTACATGAACTAAAGAAAAAATTGGAGGAATTGTTAGATAAGCAATTCATTAGACCAAGTGTATCACTTTGGGGAACTCCTGTATTATTTGTTAAGAAGAAAGACAGAAGCTTGAGACTATGTATAGATTACAAACAGCTGAATAAGGTGACTATCAAAAATAAGTATCCTCTCCCTAGAATAGATGGTTTATTAGATCAAATGAAGGGAGCCTCCATCTTTTCTAAAATTGACTTGAGATCGGGATACATCAGATTAGGATCAAGGAGGAGGATGTACCAAAAACAACCTTCAGGACTAGGTATGGGCACTATGAGTTTCTCGTAATGCCCTTCGGGTTGACAAATGCACCTGCAATTTTTATGGATTACATGAAACACATTTTTCAACCCTACCTAGATCAATTTGTGGTAGTATTCATTGATGAAATCTTGATATATTCTAAGAGTGAGAAAGAACATGAACAACATCTTCGAATTGTGCTGCAAGTGCTGAAAGGGAAAAAGTTGTATGCCAAATTGGAGAAGTGTGGACTTTGGCTGTCAGAGGTAAAATTTCTCGGGCATGTGATTTCCAATAAAAGGGTAGCCGTAGACCCTAGAAAGACGAAAGCAGTAATTCAGTGGGAAAGACCAAAGATAGTTATAGAAGTCAGAAGTTTCTTGGGTTTGGCAGGATACTACAGGAGGTTTATACAAAACTTCTCTAGTATAGCCTTGCCATTGACTAAATTGACCAGGAAGGGAAGTCCTTTCAAATGGATTGATCAATGTAAAGTTAGTTTTTAGGAGCTTAAAACAAAATTGACCACTCCTTCTATTTTATTTATTCTAGACTCTACAAGACATTTTGAAGTGTATAGTGACGCTTTAAAGAAAGGGCTAGGGTATGTGCTAATGCAAGACAAGAGGGTAGTTGCTTATGCTTCTAGGCAACTAAGACCCCATGAAGGAAATTATCCAACCCATGATCTTGAATTGGCAGCGATAGTGTTTGCCTTAAAGATTTGGCGACACTAATTGTATGGTGCAACATTTAAAGTATACTGTGATCATAAGAGTCTTAAGTACATTTTTTATCAGAAAGAGTTAAATATGAGACAACGAAGATGGGTAGAGTTTCTCAATGACTACAAGTTTGAGATAAAGTATCATCCAGGAAAGGCGAATGTTATAGCTGATGCCTTGAGTCGAAAATCTCTACACATGAGCCAGATGATGGTGTATGAGATGCAGATGCTAGAGGAGTTTTAGAATTTGAAGCTGGAAACTACTTTTTCCTCAAAGAAGCTAATCATTAATGGTTTAAGTATAGGGTGTGACCTTAGAGCACAGATCAAAGAGGCTCAAGCTCATGACCAATACTTACAGGATCATAAAGATCAAGGTAATTTTTTTGTCATCGAAGATGGAGCAATCATGTATCAAGGAAGGATTTTTGTCCCTCAAGAACGAGAGTTGAGGACTAAGATCCTGTAGGAAGCGCATCAGAGTAAATACATAGTCCATCCTGGATGCACTAAAATGTACCAGGATTTAAAGAAGATGTATTGGTGGCCAGGGATGAAAAAGGACATAGCCATGTTTATGGTGAAATGTCTCATTTTTCAGAAAGTGAAGGTAGAGCATCAAAAGCTAGTAGGATTTTTACAACCTCTTAAGATCCCTAAATGGAAATAGGACAGCATCTTGATAAACTTTGTCGTGGGTTTACCTAAGACTTCAGTGGGACTTGACTATATCTGTGTAATAATTGATAGATTAACCAAATCTGCTCACTTTTTGTCCATAAAAATTAACTTTTCACTGGACAAATTGGCCCAGTTGTACGTTCAAGAAATAGTTAGACTACATGGAATTCCCTTAAATATCATTTCTAATAGACAATGTTCTTAGGTAAGGAAGATAAATTTTTGTGAAGTAAGTAAAGGTCTTAAAATTTTAAGAAGATTAGATTAAGGTAATTTTTTTTCCTAATTTAAGAGCTAAAGTTACTAAATTTAGTATTTCCACCCATAAATTGGACTTTCACCCACGGACACTTCATATAGAGTTTTTCTACTTCACATAAATTTTTAGCAAGCCAATAAGATAGCCCAATGAAGAAATAAAACATAGACTTGGACTAGGATATAGAAATTAGATCGGTAGCCCAAAAATCATGAAAATGTGACCAAGCCCATTATGAAAGGTAGACTTTTAACCAAAGTAAAGAAAATGGGCAAGAATGAGCCCAAACCCAAGAGGAAAAATAAAAATAAAAATAAAATGATGAAATAATGGTGTCATCAAAATTAGGTGACATGGCATTAAGAAAAAAATTTAGCAAGTGGTATGATAATACATGGCATTAGGACAAAATATCTATATCTTGCACTCATAGTTTTAGCAAGTGGGTAATAATACATAACATTATGACAAAACATATTTATCCTACATAAATAATTTTAGCAAAACAAGGAAGATTCAAGGGTTGGAAATTTGCCACCTAAAAAGGCAAACCTATCATACTTGATTAAGACAAAAGAAAAAGGAAATGAATCCCTAAATCAAAGGGACCTTGTCCCTTATCTTAAGAACATATTATCATAATTTTCAAAATACAAATCTCCTTTTCCTATGCATATCTTGACTAAGGAAGAAGAAGATAAGAACATGAGTTGTTTGTTTTCTAAAAAATCAACCAAGTGCATCCCAATTGTGATAAGGTAGACCCATGATCATGAAAGGTGAATTATTTGATAGTCTATTTAAGCAAAACCCAACCTTATAACATTAGAATTTTATCCAAGTGAGGGAGAGAAAAAATAGAAGCAAGGTAGAGGGAGGAAAGGAGAGGAAGAAAGGAAAAAAGAGGAAGGAGAAGTCTAGAGGACTAAGTGCTCAAAGTAAGTTTAACAATATTTCCTTTTGAAGAAAAAATTTGAAACTTGTAATATTTATATGGGATTTTGATCTTAGAACTTTGATGATTGGTCATGGATGTTGCTATATCATGTTACATATTATGTATGTTTGAATACTTAGGCTAGTGTAGATAGTTCTGTATAGGTATGGCTATGGATGGCAAAACTTTAAGCTTTTGTTTCTAAAATTCTAGGAAGTATCGATAAGGAATTGAAACAAATGGTTAAAATAAAAAATGTAAATCTATGTCTCACGAAATTTTAGCCACTGGAATCACTCAATTTGGAGTCCAGATGAGGTAGATATGGTCCGATTAGTAAGCAGTAGTCAGAAAATGGTTAATTAGGGAAGAATATATTAGGATAGTTTGTATATTTTAATTTCTGGGAAAATTATATAGGGAATTAAATTACATATTTAACATAAGAATTATAGATATATGTGTCACGGATATTTAGCCACTAGAATCACTCAATTTCGAGTCTGTATGAGGCAAATATGGTCCGATTTGTATGCAATGATCAAAAATTGGTTAATCAGGGAAGAATATTTTAGGATAGCTTCTGTGTTTTAATTTCTAAAAACATTATGTAGGGAATTAAAATAAATGATTAATATAAAAATTATTTCTATATGTGTCACGGAGTTTTAGCCACTGGAATCACTTAATTTGGAATTCTTATGAGGGAGATATGGACAGATTAGTAGGTAGAGTTCAGAACCTACCCGCGAAGAAATAACATGTACATTGAGGGAGTAATATAACCTTGATTTCTTAATATTTTGCTAAACTGTTCGACATAATAGTTTTACATAATTGTTTTATCTTTACATTGACACCAAGATCACCTACATCAGAGTTAAATTGAGGCAGTTATGCTCTGATTAGTAAGAGAAGGTCAGATAGGATGAAAACCTGCATCAAGAAAATAAACAAATAAAATTAATATTTAAAAAAGAAGAAGAATCTTATAAATGAAAATAATAAATGACTAGTATATGCCATAGTCATTGACATTGTATGAACTTCTTACCATCTTAAGTGTGAAATTTTGACATGAAAATATTTTATAAAGTGATATTTGAAATGGTTATATTCATGACATGATTACCAATGATTTTTGGTAACAATTATATTTTGATGAACATACTTGTTATTGAAAGCATATTTTTGGCTATTATTGTGAAAAGAAAAGAAATGAGCAGAGTCACATGGCAATCCGTGTGGTGCACCAATAGGGGATACTCTACCAATGGTTACGACTATGTTAATGAGAAAAGAAAGAGAAAGTGTGCCATGTCGGATGGAGCGAGAAAAGCCCGTACCGAAGAGTAGAAAATACTCACCTTGACAGGGGTTGCTTGATATGAGAATAAATTGATAGTCATTATATGATATTTTGAAAATAGTTAATCATGTCATACATGTCATTACTGTACGATTCTTATGTACATAGATAAAGTACATTTATGTGACCAAAGATATTTGCTGTAGTTTATACAAATGAACATGACGTGATGAGCTATATTGATGATGATTTATTATTGAACTTACTAGGATTTAATTCTCACTATATTTCCATGTCATGTTCAGAAAATTAGTTATGCAAATTTTTCTATGGCTCTGGCTTTTAGTGCATGTTGGATCGAGTTACTCTATGATGGGCAGATCCTAGAAACAAATAAAATGTTTGTGGTTGAGTTGGTTCTAATCCCGGTGAAGGTGTAACCACCCGCACTTGTATCTCCGAAATTGGTCAACCAGAATAAATAAGATGTAGATATTTATGTGTTTGATATCTTATACGTACGTTTTGATTAATGATGTGTATGTGAACTCTATATTGTATAATAATAAAAAAAATTGTTACAAATTATAATAGAAGCATAATGATTGGTATATGATAAGAATGAGTTAGGAGGAAAAAATAATTTTACTATTGTGAGTAGAGGTTAAGAGGGAGAGGATTTCTTCAATCTAAGTTTATAAATAGGAGACTATGGCTTGTAATGGGGGATTCATCATTTGAATAGAAAATGTACTTGAATATATGAACTTTTCTCTCTTTCTCGAATCAGAGATGGCTCAAGTGTGCGTGAGTAGTTTGAGTTTGTATCAATCGGTGCTCTCAAAAAAATTACCAATTGATGGGAACTAAAAATCACAAACGCACACTAACACCCTCTTATCTGAGAAAGAGAGAATATGATAAGAATACAAATTTAGGAGAGAAAAAGATTGTTAATATTGTGAGTAAAGGTAAGAGGTAAAGACTTGTTGTTGAGTTTGTTAGTAGTTAGAAGTTTGCTGTATTAGTGTATTAGAGAAGAGTATGGCTTGTATTGGGGGATGGATCATTTGAATAGCCAATATACTTTGCGATAGAGTTTCCTCTCTTTCTCAAATAAGAGAGGTTGTTAGTGTGTTTGTGTGATAGGAATACTTTCATTCAACAAATTCTTGCACGGTCATGTTCTTCATCTCTTCCAATAGTAGTTCCAAATTTATGCAATTAAAATGAAAGAAAATCAACAAGAATCAACTAAAAAAAACAAAAATCAAACAAATGGGAACACATGGCTGTGCCCAAACATGCGCGCGCGCGCACACACACACACACACAGATATATATATATATATATATATATATATATATATATATATATATATATATATATATATATCGGCAAAAGGGAAATCTACAAGAATAAACATAAAAAATCCTCAAATGAGAGAGAAGAGAGAAAAGAGAAAAAAAGAGAGAATAGAAAACAGTTACATTGGCAAAAGGAAAAAAAAATTTAAAACAAGAGAAGAAAACTCAAAATTGCTTGACTTTTTCTTCTATTTTGAGTTAAAATTATATATATACTGTGAGTGCTTACTATATTTTCTTTAATTTTTTAGCTAAAACATAAATAGTGCTGGATTATTTTGGCCCTATTTTTTAAGAAATATTTTTATATTTTAATTAATATATTGAATAATAAAATAAATTTAAAATAAATTATTACCATATCATC
This sequence comes from Gleditsia sinensis, assembly GCA_037074535.1. Lineage (NCBI taxonomy): Eukaryota > Viridiplantae > Streptophyta > Magnoliopsida > Fabales > Fabaceae > Gleditsia > Gleditsia sinensis. The sequence goes on from CM073467.1 coordinate 9,115,825, forward strand.
TATATTTAAGATTTTATTATATACCTGTATTGAATCTAAAACATAATAGGCAATAGACAAGTAACATACTAACTTTGGGGACTCGTAGCTGAAGAATTTGTAACATATTAAGTGTCTACGTCTAGACCAGGTCGTTTTCTCCTTATCCACCCACAACACTTGCTCTAATAGGAAAGCAAGTATTCAATGCATATTAGAGAGGAGACTCAACCTTAGGTTATTTTAGTATAAATTGAAAGTTACCCGTCCATCATTGATAGTTAGCTCATTAGCTCTATACTTTATCCATTACATCAATATTGAGCTCAAGCTTAACAAGGTAAAACCAAACTTAATGATAAATTTTATTAATAAGTATCAAGCCTAAAATAAAATTCTAATATGCTCCCACTTGGGTGATATTGATTGTGTTTTATGTAACATCCCCAAATTTTTTATTAAATAGAAAAATAATTTTTTATAGTGAAGGAAATGAAAGAGAATGATATAGGATATTGAAGAAATCTTAAAAAATTATAAAATAACTAAATGACAAAAAGGAAAACAAAAAGGGAAGAAATTGTATTTTCTAATTTTTTGGGGCTAGAATTGAACATCGAGAAATGAGTTAGGGATATGTTTTTGGTATGACCCCAAAACTCTTTGGCATCTTTTTAAGAAGTGAATTAAAGCATTTGGGGAAATTTTGTAAGCCAAAAATGGCCTTGGTCAAGGAGATAGTCACACCTTAATGGAGTGGCAATATTGTAATAGTTAAGGAAAGGAGTGGCAAGGGATAAGGGAGAGAAGTTTCTTAAGGAAGTTTGATTATTTTAATGTTTTTAATTGACTTTGGGAGGGGAAGTTGATATCCACAAGGAGGAGAAGAAGAAGACACGGCCAAGAGGAGGAAAGGAAAAAAAAGAAGATGAAAAGGATGGAGGAGAGAGAAAGAAGAGAAAGAAAGGCTAAGAGAAGAGATCTAAGACGATTTTTATGCATCTAAGCCTTCAATCTTCTCTCAACATCATGATTAAGCTTCTCAAACCTTGTTTTGATGGTGAAACATGTAGAAATTTGAGGAGAGAAGAAAGAGTTCAAGTAAGTAAGAGAGAAGAAATCTAAGAGAGAGAAAATAAGTAAGTTTAACATTAACATTTTATTGGAATTTCATTTATTTTGAAAGATCTAAAAGTATTTCAAATCTCATATTTTGAAGATGCATGATGCATATTTGTGATTATCCATGTAGAGTGAAAGTTTGGATGCATATATAATACATGTTTTTAGTTGAAATTTGGCTTGAAGAGAGTGAAAATTGATGCTTTGAAAGGATGGTTCTGGATGTCATGATTTGTGTTGAATTTGAAAATATGTTTAACACAAAAGTTGTGGCCCTTTGTCTTATATTTCCAATAGCACCAAAATCACTTCAATCGGATTTAAAATGAAAGAGTGAGTGAAGCTAGGTCAGATTTAATGCTAAGAGTCACGATTCTATTTTTGAGACCCTTTTTTCGCCTATTTTCAATCCTATTTTGTCAAAGTGGTAAGCATAAAATTATAGATAATTTTATTATCTTTCCATAGACACCAAAATCACCTTAATCAAAGTTAAAATGATGGAGTTATTGTCTAATTAGTGAGAAAAGGTTAGGCTGGACAAAAACCTAAAGCAGGGGATAGCCTAGAGCATGGTTGTGCGCAGGGCAGGTGAGAACTTTTTGAAGATTAGAGCATTGTGTTATAGGACATGGCCAAGTTGTGTTGGGAGTTGGTATAGGTTATGTTCAATTGCTTTTTTCCCTAAATGAACCTTACTAACTAGATGGCAATTATAGAAACCCAATTGAAGAAAAAAACCCTATAAAATTTGAGATACAATACTAGTTTTCACCATTTCTTGTAATAACAAGCATGACATATATTATGTATTAATACATATTTGTTAAATGATGAAGATGATGATGTGATGCCTATGCTATTGTATTAATGCATGTTGATTAAATGATATAATGTATGCATTGTTATGTGATGGTAAGTGTATTAGTACAAATTTTATAAATGAAGTGGTGATGATAATATGCATGATATTAGTAATGTAATTGGTTAATACATAATCCATTGCGATGGTGATGATGATTAAAGAGTATGATTGTACATTATTATATGACGATAGAGGTATTAATACATATTTATTATATGAAGTGACGAACTTGATTGAGGATGGAAAGCATGATACTAATGGTGAGTTGTTTGATGCATACATGGTTATATGATGTTAATATATATAGTTGAAATGTGACTACAGATGATTAGTCAACGTGTGATGAAATGTGGCTAAAGATAATTGGCCACTGTGTGATGAAATGTGGCTACAGATGATTAGTCACTGTTTGTTGAAATGTGGCTATAGACGATTAGTCACTGTGCATTGAATTGTGGCTACAGACAATTAGTCACCGTGTATTGAACTTGTGGTTGCCGACGATCTATCACCATGCATAAAAGCACTACATATGATATTTGTAATTATTGAGCATATGACTATACTATGTTAATCATGCATTTGCAAATATTATAACTTCATCACAAAAGACTAATGTTTTTTGTAGTTTATACAGTTAAACATAATGCTGTGATTTTTACTTATAATATGATACTGTTAATATTGAACCTATTGAAACACTATTCTCATTAATGTTTGGTGTTATGTTCAGATAAAGGAAATTGAGACTCCAGCGAACTTGCTATTGTTACTTGGGAGTCACATATGGTGGAAATACCCTAGTTGGGTTAGTTTACCATTATACAGTTAATGTTGTGGAGATCCTGATGCCAGCACCACCTCCCTCACCCTTTATACCTGGGGTTGATGTGCGGTATAGGGTCTAATGTAAAGTTAATGTAATTATGTGACTCTTGTACAAATGATAACCATTGATGTAGCCCTTTTAGTATGACGATAATACAATATAAGCTACTTTATAAATGTGTATTATTTGATGTTGGAATATGGTATTTGTGTTTAAAAAAAAGGTCATTGTGACGGTACCGAATAGGGGATGCCCTATTAGCCTTGAGTGTGCCAAGTGGGAGAAAGCCCACTCCAACCAGGTAATAGTGGTGTGTGAGTAGCGAGAGGGAGAGGGTTCACGTTACCCTGTTGTTGACCAAAGATAAAATCACAGACGATCAACCACTATATATATATATGTATAATATTGATGCATAACCTGATTATGATGTTAAACATGCAAGCATATTATGTTATTTATTCTTTATTCATGTCATCTTTTAATCCAAAATGGAAAAGTGTTTTTTGTAGTTTATTGGTGCACACTATTGCAGGTACACCCAAATTGATACCTTACCTCTAAACTAACTTGTAGTAGTGGAAGTAAGGGTTGATTCCACATAGACTGAAATTACTTTATATGATTGATAAAGGGGGAATTGATAATTGCAAATAAAAAAGGTAAACAATAATGAAAGTAATTAAGAGAGTAATTAATAAGAGAGGCGTTGGTTTCGATTGATATCCACCATGAAGGGATTGCATTGATCATTGATAATATAATTAATCTTAATTCGAATATCTATCATTGGAAATCTAATCATATTCTTCCTTAAGTCTAGTAATTGATGACAATCGTCTCAATTAAACATAATTAACAAACAATCCTTTAGCATATCGATAAAGCATAATTTATTAATCGTATAAAGAACTAGAGAAATTGATAGAGTTAAAAAAATATAGACACATCAACTATATCTAATTCAATCAACTATTTATCATAGGTTCAATGATTTATAATCTAAATCCTTAAAACTATTTTCCTTGTGAATACAGTAGTGAAAATTTTGTTCAAAATATAATTCAATAGTAGATTAAGATAGATAATATACTAGTAAGCCTCCTAGCAATCATATGAATAATCATTGAAAAGAGAGGAGTAGATGAATAATCAATATCCGATTAAGATTGAACTAATAAAATTTGTCACGCCCCTACTTTCAAGGGCACGCGAAACACATACTTTATGGGCAGATCTTTGCTATAATAGGTATAATACAAGCGTTCATTATGGAAACAGATACAGATAGGTTCTCTCATGTAAATACAATATACAGACTAAGTTTATAAATATCAGAGTAACAATAGAAGCAAAGATCCTGCCTGTGGCATTCAGAGCATACTCTAGAGTACAAGTACAATCTAATTCAAAATCTATGAGCCTAGAAACAAAATAAGCTCACCAGAGAATATGTCGCCGAGTTGATCACCTATCTGAAAGGAAATGGCTAAACTTTGTATTTTTATCTGAAAAATATGAAAATATCGTGTAGTGAGTTTGACAACTCAGTGAGCAGATAATACTTCCTATGACCTCTTAGGTCAACATATAGATGTACTCATATTTTAAAATTTATCACATAGAACATATAGTTCGGAAGTACATTCATATAGGGCCCGCATTTCAAATATTCTCAATTTAGATTACATTCAGATATCCAAAACCAAATGCAATACAATATGATCATTAAGCAAATATTGTTATCCATCAAAATATTTCTCATGAAAATATTAGGAGGCTCCCATATCAGAACCACTATATCAGAGTTCAAGCTCTTCCATACTTTGGTGGTGTAGGATTTACCTAAACTCAGCATCACAGCTAAGATTTGCCCTACCACCACTTAAGAGGACATGCGAAGGGACTCTAATATGGGTATTTTGCAAGCACACAATAAGGGAGGGCAAATCATATATCATATAGTTAGTATCTCACTTAGATAGGAGGCATCCTGCTCTCCTTTACATATCATATCCCGTGTATTAGCAGTCACACGAGGCAAGCACCACCCCTACTAGCTGAGGTGTCAAGGTGCACCAAGGTTAGCATCACCTATTGTTAACAAACAGTATTTCCAATATGACTCCTCCATAGAAATCATTATTTACACATATGTAATATCGTTCAAAATAAAGATTTCAGTATAAATTAAGAATTTTCAGTTTCAGTACAATTCCTCTGTCAAAAACTTTCCAATCAGGGTAATCACATATACATGCCCTTTTCCAAGGCAATCTTATAATTTTACATATCAATGCCATGTGCACAATATATTTTCTTTACCATATGATGAGAAATACATTTAAAATTGCATATTCAATGAGTTCAAAAATCTATTTTCAAAACCATGCTCATCTTGAACTATATGTCAGATTGTAAACAAATAAGTTAATTTAATCTATTTCAGAGACATAAAAAATATAAATAAATTATAAACAAAATTAATTATACATTTAAAGTTCAAGAAGAGCATAGGGTAAGTCATAGAAAGAATTATCTGCTCACAAGGTAATGGTGCAACACCATCAAAAATTTTAAATGGCACCTATATTTCATGAAATTATTTTTAAAGTATTCTAGAAGGAAAAATAAGTAGAGAACATGATGAGGCATGAATTTTAGGAAAAGATTGGAATAAATTATATTTAATTCCAATAAAAGCCCAAAATGCCTAAATGAGTGGAAATAAAGAGGAAAATGAGTGGGAGAAAATTATGGAAGCTAAAATGGGATTAAGTAACCCTAATAGGCCACAAGAAATATTTTAAAATAAATAATACAAGATTTTAGAATTTATGGAAATTTAAGAAAAAATCATGCACAAAAGCCTAAAAAGGAAAAATTAGGCTAAGGGAATGGTTTAATTGGATTTAGATGACATTAATAATATTTCTATTAATATTTATGGAGGATTAGAAAATTAACTTGGAGCTAAAAGACTTTTTTAAAAAATTAAGTAGGGATAATATAAGAATTTCTGACATAAAATTCAGTATGTGCTTCACATGACTTTTAAAAAAAAATGTGTAAATTTTTTTCCAAGAAGCACCGAGCCCACGACTAAGGAGAAGGGAAGGAGGACTTTAGAATGACCTTAGGAAGCAATCAAAATCCTCAGGAAATAGTTAAGAATTTATTTTAAATTTTAATATATAATTAATGGGATAAATTAGAAAATATCTTATGCTAACATCATGAAATCTTGGAGAAGGAATATTTGCTTACCAAGGCCTCTTTGCTGGATGCATTGGTGTCCAAGTAAACATTAAGGCACATGGTGTTGACTCATTAGGATAAGTGTGGTGGCAAAGTGGTTATTTATGGGTTAATCATCACATAGTCCAAAATATTTTAATATAGGATGCAAGGTGGCTTATGAGGTGTATTGAAAAGTTAAGGAAGTTGGGAATCACGCTATAACTAGGGAAGAATGTAGAGTAAGGAGCCGTGAAGTAGAGAGAGATAAAGGAGAAGGGAGAAGAGAGAGAAAGTGCAAGAAAGAGCTAGAAATTAAGGTAAATGTTGATTTTTAATGGTTTGAATCCTCCTTCCTTCTTATTGTGTGATTTTCTGAGATTATTCTCATCTTTTGGAGCTGTTGGAACAGTGAGAAACATGTGAAAAAAGTGTGAGAATTTGTTGCCAAGAGAAGGAGAAACAAGCAAGGAAACAAGCTTAGTTTTGTACGAGCAATTTTGGGTGAGTTTAGTAGCATTTAATTTTCTAATTTTTCTGGAAAAAAATTCTGGGTATTTGGATAGAATTTTGATGGTTTATTTTGCTGGAATTTTGTTCAAAATAATTTCCATACAAATTGTTCACTTGGTGCATGTGTATACATCTATATATATATATATATGATGCTTGACACCTTAATCTCATGTGCTAGAATGTTAATTGTTGGAACTTCATAGCTGTTGTTTTAGGGCTGGTAAGGTGCCAAAATCGGTGATCTTTTTGTGCTTAGAAAGTGCCAAATTCATGGGGAACCCATGGCAAAATTTTTGGAACTAAATATCTACCTTAAAGTACAACACTAAGTGCACATCATGGAAAAAAATAAATTCTGGTTTTTGCTGGAAAATATGGGAGGCCAAAAATATATGTTATATTTCTTCAAATATTGAAATTTAGCAAGCCGAGACATAACCATAAATTAAGAAAATTTAAAATTAGTGTTTGGAGGTGAAAAATGGGTTAAAACTGAAATTATAGGGAAATTGAGAGAAAAATTCGAAAATTGGAAAAATAATGGATAAAAAGGTAAAATTAATTATTATAGGATAAAAATAATATAATATGGATGATTAGAGATATGGGTGTGCATAGAAAATTTGGAAGTAAATAAAATTGAATTTTTAAGTAATTTAAGGAATTAAACCAAAATTGATTAGGAATTGTCTTAAATTAGAAGTAAAAATTAGTTTAAGAAGAATAAATAAGGAATAATTAAGTAAAATGAAAATAAGTGAATAAAAACGATGATACATGAATATAATCCTTGGATGAGAAAAATAAAAGCCAAAGAAAATGATTTGGTGGGTTAATATACTATATGCACTAAATGAGAAAGAATGGAACCATAAAACAACCAAAAATATAGGTAATATTTTGGACAACATTTGACAAGCCTAGAGAAAAGAAATAATTAGGGTTTTGTACCCTAAGGCCTATATATCACCTAAGGAAACTCTTGACCAAAAGAAATCGACCTTTTGAATAAATTATAGGGGTTAAATAATATGGCAAAAGTGGGAAAAATACCAAATGAATAGTAACAAATGGAGACTAGATTTTTAATGACAAATTAAGTATCGAGAAATGAGAGAAAATGTTCAAATAAATTATGTAAGGTTATAATGGGTCCCTTGAATTTAATACTGAGCCGGTTGGCTAATCTCTTTCCAACGCATGCAGTAAAAGTACATGAGAAAATATGATAGTACTAGTTATAGGTATTGATGGCACATGAACTTGAGACTGAATTATGTACGGTCATGGTATTTTTTTTTAATAAATGATAGTGTATGACATACATAATATCAGTGGATTTGTGAACTGTGATAAAAGGAGCCACACAGTGACAATGCGTAATGGCATGTTTTTCCCTAGCTATGTTTAATATTAAAAGAATTGATTAAAGTTACTGGGGGAAAAGGCTTTATATAAGGTGACTCTAGAGAGGTCACATTGCTTATGTGTCGGTATACTAGATAGGGGATGCCCTATTCACAGACTATTGATGATAAAATGAAATGAGAATTATGCCATTCTTGAATGAAGCTAGGCAAGCTCGTTTGGGAGTGAGTTGGGGAAGGCTCACATTGACCTGCTGTGTTCAAGAGCGAGTGGAGTGAGACTCACACTGACCAGCACCATAATAAAAATATTGAGATAAGGTAGTGGATAAATTAGTGGATTAGCCAGACGAGGATATGATATTGCACCACAATGCGTGATTAGCTTGATGAGATAACTATATCTATTGTTATCATTATTATTATGATGCAACATCATGACTTGATTGCATATATATGTATACTTGTATTGCATGTGTATCGGATAATTGTGGCTCTTTTTCTATAGCTTATACAGCTGAACATAGTACATGATACTCATTTACATTACCGCTAAACTTATTGGAAACCTAGTTCTCACTATCTTTCTGTGCTATGTTCAGATAAGGACATATAGCAGTATGCAGGTGTACACTATGACACTAATGTTCATAGTAGACTGGGTAGATGTACCCTTTCTGGAACCAGTTCCCATGGTCTCTGTAACAACTCCATTTATGTAAATGTAACAATTTTTTTTTATATTTGCAAAATTCCATGAAGTTATTACTACTTTAATTCTAACCACTTAACTCGTAATAATAATCACTTTAACTAAGCATAATTGTTATTAACAGTGATACAATACTGAGTTTCCATACACACTATTATTTTACAAACTACACACCATTATTTTACAAACATTTGTACAAAGATACATATTAGCTCTAATCATCTATGTCGACTACTTCCGGAGACACTGGTGCGGGTGGCACGTCCACCGGGATCTCAGTCACATCTACGACAGATACATCTGAAATAACTGAAAGTTGCCCAAGGTAGGGCACCTCGATCCAACGTATAGAAATAATAAGTGTCATAGAGAAAATTTGCATATTTATTCTTCTAAACATGATATGGAAATATAGTGAGAATTAAATCCTAGTAAGTTCAACAATAAATCATAATTTACCATCAATATAGTTCATCATGTCATGTTCAGCTGTATAAACTACAGAAAATATCTTTGGTCACATGAATGCATTATATCTATGCACATAAGAATCATAAAATAATGATATGTATGACAGGATTAACTATTTTCAGAATATCATATGATTGCCATTAACTTATTCTCATTTCAAACTACCCCGGTCAGGGTGAGTATCTTCTACTCTCTGGTATGGGCTTTTCTCGCTCCGTCCGACATGGCCCACTTTCTCTTTCTTTTCTCATTAACATGATCATAACCGTTGGTAGGGTGTCCCCTACTGGTGCACCACACGGATTGCCATGTGACCGTCCTCATTTCTTTTTTTTTCACAATGATAGCCAAAAATATGCTTTCAATAACAAGTATGTTCATCAAAATATAACTATTATCATAAATCATTGGTAATCATGCAATGAACATAACCATTTCAAATATCACTTTATAAAATATTTCCATGTCAGAATTTCACACTTAAGATGGTAAGAAGTTCATACAATGGCAATGGCTATGGCATATACTAGTCATTTATTATTTTCATTTATAAGATTCGTCTTCTTTTTTAAATATTAATTTTATTTCTTTATTTTCTTGATGCAGGTTTTCATCATATCTAACCTTCTCTTTATGCTTGGCCTTTATTAATTTTCTTCTTATTTATATCATTTCCAACACATATTCTTATAAATTTATAGAGCATTGTTCTCCAATTTGATTTCTACTATTACCCTATAGTTAAAGAGGTTCATCTAGGGTAGAAAAATGTTGAAAATAGGCTTAACCAGCTTCTAACACGGTCTGGCCATGTTCCAGGACACGGCCATGCTTTAAAAATACTTCAAATGTACTAAAAAATAGCCCTGAACACGGCTAGCTCGTGCTTGAAGCACCCAGAACACGGCCTGGCCGTCCTCTGTGACCTTTGCTCACTAATCAAAGCATTACTCCCTCATTTTAACTCCGATTGAGGTGATATTGGTGTCTATGGAAACATACATCACATATAGCAAATAATATGTAACATCACATGCAAGATCACATGCAAGATCAATATGTAACATGATATAGCAACATACATCACATGCAAGATTAGTATATAACATGATATGCAAGATCATTTTAACTCCCTCATTACTCACTAATCAAAGTATTACCTAAGTATTCAAACATACATCACATGCAAGATCAATATGTAACATGATATAGCAACATCCATGACCAATCATCAAAGTTCTAAGATCAAAATCTCATATAAATATTATAAGTTTCAAAAGTTTTCTTCAAAAAGAAATATTGTTAAACTTACCTAAGAATCTCCCTAGCTTACTTAGTGAATTGGTTTTCTTGTTTCTTCTTGAAAGAAGTAGTAAGATTCCTTCCTTCCCTTAGCTTTTCTAGCAGCTTAGGTAAGAGAAAGAGGGTGAATTTTTGAACCTCAAGGATGAAGAAGAAAAATGGACTCAAGTGGAGATTAAGGTAACTTACCTTGAGTACTTAGCCTTCTAAACTTCTCCTTCTTCTTCCTTCCTTTCTTCTCCTCTCTTTCTCTCCTTTCCTCACTCTACCTTGCTTCTATTTCTCTCTCTTCCTCACTTGGACGAAATTAAAATGTTGTAGGGGTGAGTTTTGCTTATATAGACCACCAAATAATACACCTTTCATGATCATGGGTCTACCTTATCACAATTAGGATACACTTTGTTGAATTTTTGGAAAACAAACAACTTATGTTCTTGTCTTCCTCTTCCTTAGTCAAGATATGCATAGGAAAAGGAGATTTGTATTTTGAAAATTATGATGATATGTTCTTAAGATAAGGGACAAGGTCCCTTTGATTTAGGGATTCATTTCTATTTTCTTTTGTCCTAAACAAGTATTATAGGTTTGCCTTTTTAGGTCACAAATTTCTAGCCCTTGAATCTCCATTATTTGGTTGATATTATTTGTGTGGGATAGGAATGTTTTGTCCTAATGCCATGTATTATCATACCACTTGCTAAAATTATGAGTGTTGGATGTAGATGTTTTTGTCCTAAAGCCTTGTATTATCATGCCACTTGCCAAAATGATGAATGTAGAATCACACCACTTGCTAAATTTTTGTCTTAATGCCATGTAACCTAATCTTTATTATTATTACATTATTATATCATCACCTAATTTATTTTATTTTATTTTTCCTCTTGGATTTGGGTTATTCCTACCCATTATGGGCTTATTCCTACCCATTTTCTTTGCTTTGGATAAAATTCTACCTTTCTTGGAGGGCTTGGTTACATTTTCATAATTTTTGGGCTATTGGTCCAATTACTATATTCTAGTCCAAGTCTATGTTTTATTTCTTGCTTAGGTTATCCAATGGGCTTGCTAGAAACTTATGTGAAGTGGAAAAACTCTATATAAAGTGTCCATAGGTAATAGCCCAATGTATGGGTAAAGATTTTAAACTTAGTAACTCTAGTTCTTGAATTAGGAAAAATTACCCTAATCCAATGTTCTTGAAAATTTAAGACCTTTACTTGTTTCTAAAAATTTATCTTCTTTATCCAAGAATTTTGCATCTCTTTAGTATGTTCTTTCTAATTTTTATCCTATTAGGTTTTCCCTCTTTATTTGTTCTTTTAATGTTAGAAACATTTTCTATGCATATACATAAGGTGAAGAATTTCTAAGGATTATATTTCCTTAGATATCTAAAATATTGTCTAATAAACTTTATTTCCTTAATTATCAATAAAAGAGACGAAATTAGGGATGTTACAGTCTCACAGTTGACGATGATAGAACTAGTTGAGATCCTATTATATCCGTCTCCACCCACCCCTGTTTACCTAGAAGGGGAGTTTATTAATGTCTGGGACTAGACCTAGAGTGTATATATATTGTATGCAATAACTTGAAAACTGACCAATTCTTTTGAAAAGTAGTTAGATACCCTTTCGCTTTTTATACTATGTAGTATATGTGCTACTATTATGAATAGTTAATTGGTTGTACACAACTGATGTTTAATGAAATATATGCTGTTTGTCTTGTATAATGATTAGCATACCAATAATATGATTATATTTAAGTATGACCAATGAATAGTCAATATCATGAATTGGGTAACATAAGTAATGGCTTTAGTAGAGATAAGGGGCATGTATATATAAAAAAAATCTCACTAAGGTCGTTACAAATGGCCCTAGATTAGACAGCCCCAAAATGCACTTTTTCAATTCAAGTGTGACCAAATAGACCTAAAAAACGAGCTCGGAGGATCCAAAAACCTAGAAAATGACTATAAGATTTGGGTCAAGGCTGATTAACTGATGGGGGAACTGTTCATGCCGGACATACTGTTCACATCAGTCAGAATCACTATTCACACACTATTCGGGCATTGTTCATGCCGATAAAAATACTGTTCACAGTTATTGTTCATCGAAGAATAATTTGTAAAATTAGAGCACAAAATCATGTTGTTTGATCATGAAATTCATCATACATCTAATACTCTATATCCTTAACAAAACTCCTAACTTGGAAGCTTGAAAAACCATAAAAAATCTAGCATTTTAGAAACATTACCTATTGCGTTATTGTTATGATTTTTCGACAAACATCTTGCTAGTTTCCGATAAAATTGATCGATGGGTTTTAAAGCTCTCATTGCCATGAATCCAATGGTACCTTTGATATCTCAATTGGATGTCTAGAATATGAGATATCTTAGAGAGAAGATAAAACTTAGAGAGAGAAAATGAAGGGAAGAAAAAAATTTGGAGGGGATGCCTGAACCTTCTGCTTTTGCTTCTACTTTTTTTTACTTAATATTATTTAATAATTGAATATTTAAAATTTAATCTTTAATTATATACATATAATTATTGTTTTTCATCCTAAAGCATCCAAATTTTTTTTTAAAATTTTTATTCTTGCAAAATTTTAGTTGCACTCTTAAATCATGACTTTTTTTGATAAAAATTTTAATAAAAAAATCACAAAATAAAACATCTTTATGCATAATAAAAGAAAGAATACTTCTAAAAATAAAACAAAAATTTATTAGAGGCAAATATATTTATTTTAAGCAAAACAAAAAATCATTTTAATCGAAAGTAGCTTTTAGCAAAACATAATCATTTAGAAAAATAAAAAATATATTTGTTTATAGAAAAATATTATTATTTAAAAATTATGGGATATTACAAAATCAATTCCAAATCTGACAATGCATAAAGATTTCTTGAGGTTTCAATCTTCATCTACCAACAAAAAAAAATAGCCACGCAAGGCCATAAGAAATTCTATAGAAGAATTTAAGAAGGTAATTAAGAGCTTCCTCCCTTGATGCTTCCTTTCTTCCCCCTTTTATAGACTCGCTACTCTTCATTGAAGTAGACTTATTTATAGGTCAAAATTCGGTCAATCGGGTTTTAATTGGAGCTAAAGAGACATAAAAATTACGATTTCAACATTCTGGTGCGACGGTGTCGCAGTGCACTACTTAAGACCATGACGCTATAGAATTGGACTGACGGGGCACCACGACGCTTTGGATTTCCTGGTGCTCTGGCATCGCGGTGCTCTAGTTTTAGGGTGGCTTGTAACATCCTTAATTTCGTTTCTTTTATTGATAAAGGAACATAAAAAAAAATTAATTAAGGAAATAAAATTTATTAGACAATATTTTAGATATCTAAGGAAATATAGTCCTTAGAAATTCTTCACCTTATGTATATGCATAGAAAATGTTTCTAACATTAAGAGAACAAATAAAGAAGGAAAATCTAATAGGAAAGAAATTAGAAATAACATACTAAAGAGATGCAAAATTCTTGGATAAGGAAGATAAATTTTTAGAAACAAGTAAAGGTCTTAAAATTTCAAAGAACATTGAATTAGGGTAATTTTTCCTAATTCAAGAACTATAGTTACTAAGTTTAAAATCTTTACCCATACATTGGGCTTTTACCTATGGACACTTCATATAGAGTTTTTCCACTTCACATAAGTTTCTAGCAAGCCCATTGGATAACCTAAACAAGAAATTAAACATAGACTTGGACTAGGATATAGTAATTTCACAAATAGCCCAAAAATTATGAAAATGTGACCAAGCCCACCAAGAAAGGAAGAATTTTATCCAAAGCAAAGAAAATGGGTAGGACAAGCCCATAATGGGTAGGAATAAGCCCAAATCCAAGAGGAAAAATAAAATAAAATAAATTAGATGATGATATAATAATAAGAATAAAGATTAGGTTACATGGCATTAAGACAAAAAAAATTAGCAAGTGGTGTGATTCTACATTCATCATTTAAGCAAGTGGCATGATAATACAAGGCTTTAGGACAAAAACATCTATATCCTACACTCATAATTTTAGCAAGTGGTATGATAATACATGGTATTAGGACAAAACATTCATAGCCCACACAAATAATATCAACCAAATAATGGAGATTCAAGGGTTAGAAATTTGCCACCTAAAAAGGCAAACCTATCATACTTGTTTAAGACAAAAGAAAATTGAAATGAATCCCTAAATCAAAGGGACCTTGTCCCATATCTTAAGAACATATTATCATAATTTTCAAAATACAAATCTCCTTTTCCTATGCATATCTTGACTAAGGAAGAGGAAGACAAGAACATAAGTTGTTTGTTTTCCAAAAGTTCAACAAAGTGTATCCTAATTGTGATAAGGTAGACCCATGATCATGAAAGGTGAATTATTTGGTGGTCTATATAAGAAAACCCACCCTTACAACATTAGAATTTAGTCCAAGTGAGGGAGAGAAAAAAATAGAAGCAAGGTAGAGTGAGGAAAGGAGAGGAAGAAAGGAAGAAAGAGGAAGGAGAAGTCTAGAAGACTAAGTGCTCCAAGTAAGTTTAACAATATTTCTTTTTGAAGAAAACTTTTGAAACTTATAATATTTATATGAGATTTTGATCTTAGAACTTTTATGATTGGTCATGATGTTGCTATATCATGTTACATATTGATCTTGCATGTGATGTATGTTTGAATACTTAGGTTGGTGTAGATAGTTCTGCATGGTTATGGCTATGGGTGGCAGAATTTTAAGCTTCGGTATTTTAATTTCTGGGAACAATCTATAAGGAATTAAAATAAATGGTTAACATAAGAATTAAAGATATATGTGTCTCGGATTTTTGGCCACTGGAATCATTCCATTTGGAGTCCATATGAGGTAGCTATGGTCTGATTAGTAGTCAAAGGTCAGAAAATGAATCATCAGGGAAGAATATGTTAGGATAGCTTCGGTAATTTAATTTCTGGGAATTATTGGTAGGGAATTAAAATAAATGGTAAACATAAGAATTAAAGATATGTATGTCATGGATTTTTAGCCACTGGAATGATTCAATTTGGAGTCCACATGTGGTAGATATGGTCCGATTAGTAAGCCAAGGTCAGAAAATGGTTCATCAGGGAAGATTATGTTAGGACAGCTTTTCTATTTTAATTTCTGGGAATTATTTGTATGGAATTAAAATAAATGGTTAACATGAACCTTATATATCTATGTCTCATGGAAATACGCCCACTGGAATTATGCAATTTGGAGTTCATATGAGGTAGATATGATCCGATTAGTAAGCAGAGGTCAGAAAATGTTTATTCAGGGAAGAGTATGTTATTAATGTTTTAGTTTTTGAATTTATGGGAATATTCTGTAGGGAATTAAAATAGCGCGCCAACATAACAATTATAGATATATGGCTCATGGAATTTTACCAACTGGAATAACTCAATTTGGAGTTCAAATTTGAGAGATATTGTCTAATTAGTTAGTAAAGGTCAGAACCTAAACGAGAAGAAATAATACTAAATTTAAAGGAGTAATAACACCACAATATCATACTATTTTGTTGATATGATTAACATAATAATTTTAGATAATTGTCTTAGCTTTTCATAGACAATAATATCATCTTAATCGGAGTTAAAATGAGAGAGTTATGCTCTGATTTGTAAGAAAAGGCTGTGTTAAAAGTTAGTAAAACCTATTTTCAATATTTTTCTACCCTAGATGAATTTTTAAGGTAATAATAGAAATCAATTTGAGGAAAAATGCTCTATAAAATATGTAAGAACATGTGTTGGAAATGATATAAGTAGAAATAAAATGACTAAATGCCTAGACATAAAGAAAATGAAAAGAATTATTCTAGTTACTGGAAAAAAATTGTGATTTGTGAAAAGTGCATGTCTAAGGAAAGCTCTGGCAAGGAAAGACTTGGTACTTAAGCGTGTCCATTAGTGACCCACATCTCTTTTCTGGGAACTTTCCTGGTGCGCTATTTACAGACTACAATTACTATCCAGTTATCGAGGTATTAGTGTGAAATTTTGACATGGAAATATTTTATAAAGTGAAAATTAGAAAATGATTATATTCATGGCATAATTTCAGTTTACCAATGAATTTTGAGAATGATTATGTTTTGATACATTATGGCATGAGAATATAATGAACATACTCGTTATTGGAATCATATTTTCGGCTATTAATATGAAAAGAAAAGAAATGAGCACGGTCACATGGCAATCCGTGTGGTGCACCAGTAGGGGACGCCCTACCAACGGTTATGATTATATTCATGAGAAAAGAAAGAGAAAGTGTGCCATGTCGGACAGAGCGAGATAAGCCCGTACCGAAAAGTAGAGAATACTTACCCTGACCGGGGTATCTTGAAGTAAGAATAAGTTGATAGCCATCATATGAAATTCGAAAAAAATAGTTATTCATGCCATACATGTCATAACTGTATAATTTTCATGTGCATGATAGAGTGCATTCATGTGACCTAAAGATATTTTCTGTAGTTTATACAGCTGAACATGACATGATGAACTATAATGGTAAATTATGATTTATTGTTGAACTTACTGGGATTTAATTCTCACTATATTTTCATATCATGTTCAGAAGAATAAATATGCAGATATTCTCTATGACACTTATTATCTCTGTACGTTGGATCGAGGTGCCCTACCTTGGGCAACTTCCAGTTATTTCAGATATAACTGTCGTAGATGTAACTGAGATTCCGGTGGACGTGCCACCCGAACCAGTGTCCCCGGAAATAGTCGATATAGATGATTAGAACTAATATGTATCTTTGTACAAATGTTTGTAAAATAATGGTGTGTAGTTTGTAAAATAATAGTGTGTATGGAAACTCAGTATTGTATAAATTAAATAAATGTTATATTGAGTTAAGTTGTAACGAGGTAATAACTTCATGGTATTTAAAAAAAAAAATTACATAAATGGAGTTGTTACATAATTGGTATCAGAGCAGGTCGATCCTAGATGGCCAGTGGTTGGATGGTTATCTGAATCGATCTTATAATGTCTTGAGTATGTTGTGGTTGTGCTGTGTAGGGGATCAGCGATTCATATAGGTAAGAAATTACTAGTGTTTCCTATCTATATGCCGAGGTGGTGTTATGACTGCTATTAAATATTTTTGAACTAACTATTGGGCTTGATCACCTCAATAGCAGCATAACTTTGTTTTGTACCATAGTAGGAAATGGCACCACCAAGGAGGAATCCAGCAACCAATGCAGAGGAAACCCTGCACAACCTGGCCACGGCAATTCGAGACCAAGTTATGACCACCAACCAAATTTTACAACAGCTCCAGAATGCTAATAACACAAATGTTGAGATTGGTCCTAACAACCGGACGACTGGAAAAGATAATGGCATATCCGAGTTCCTGAGGACTAGACCACCTTGTTTCCAAGGTGGTTATGACCCAACGGTAGCCGAAAGGTGGATTAGGGAATTAGAGAAAATCTTTGAAGTGATGGGCTGTACTGAAGAGCAGCAAATCATTTTTGCTGCATATATGTTAAAGGATGAAGCAGAATACTGGTGGCGTGGAGCTAGAGAACTTTTAGCTCATCAGGGAAGACAGATCACCTGGCAAGTGTTCAAGGACATTTTTTTTGAAAAGTACTTTCCAAGTACTGTACGGGCAGAGAAAGAGATCGAATTTCTCCAACTCAGGCAAGGAAGCATGACCGTGGACCAGTATATCGCAAGGTTCGAGGAGCTGTCTAAGTTCTCCTCTTATCTGCGATATAACCCAGATGAAGCATGGAAGGCGGTTAAGTTTGAAGCGGGACTAAACCCGAAGTTAAAGAATGCTGTTATAGCTATGGAGATCAGGGAGTTTGTACCTCTGATAAATAAATGCCGACTCCTGGAAAAGAGTTTAAGGGCAGTGGTGGACGAGAAGCAAAGGCGAAACCTATGGAAAAGGAAGAAAAATTTTCCCAACCCTAGAAAGAACGTGAGAAGAAGTGGATATGGAGCTGGTAAGAGGCCATTGATTGCGGGTCCTAGGCCTTTTCAACAAGACCTCGCCTCAGTCAAGTGCGCTAAATGCGGACGCATGCATGGTAACCGGCCATGCTACATGGGACAAGATGTCTGCTTCAATTGCGGACACAAGGGACATTTTGCGAAAAACTGCCCACAGAATGTAGGAAAGCAGTCAGAACAGAGGCCTCAAGTGAAAGGAAGGGTTTTCACCCTGAGCGGCCAAGAACACCTAAGTTTATCTAATGTAGATGAGTAGGAAAAGGAGATTTTAGAGATTTTGAATATTGATGGGATATATTAAGATTTGAAATAATTATACTAGTACAATGGTAAAAAGAAGATACAAGTGAAATATTTTTCGTTGTTTGGTATGTCAGCAAGTAAAAATTGAATATATTATTTCAAGAGAGCTATTCAGGAAGCCTCAGGATCTTATTTAGATTATATTATAGCTGATAGTAAATCTGAATGATGTGTTTTTAGAAGTTATGCTTCAAGTATCTTTATATAGTTTTGGTGAAAATTGAAAAACATTATTTGTCCCTAGTTGAACTTGCCCATATTAGTAGTTATTAGGCCAATATACAAATGGTACCAATTGAGATTTAACATGAAACATCGTATGTCTCCTAATAGGTAAGTGGTTTGAGTAAAGTTAAGCATTTGGAATCTAATTTTGAATAATATGCAAAAGATAGATTATGACTAACCTAAATTGATGATGCTAGTTTAAAGAGCATACTTCAAACATGTCTTGGAGTTTGGTGGGAGATTTATTAGCAAAATTTGCCTATAATAAAGTGATATTGGATGGCTTAAAGCCTTATATTAGAGATGTTACTAACTTTCTATTAAATGATTATGTGGGGGTAGACTTATTGTAAGATACCGTTGATAAAGTGAAATTGATTAGAAAAAGAATACAAGCAACTCAATACAAGCCAAAAGTTTATAAGGACCATAAATATTAGAGTACTAAAAATTATAAGTTGGTAACCAAATATTCTTGAAGGACTCACCCATGAAAGAGGTAATGAGGTTTGAAAAGAAGAAAAAAGTTAAGCTCTTCTAAAATCTTGAACAAAGCAGGCATAGTAGTACATAGCCTATGTAACAACTTCTTTTTTATTTTATTATTATTATACAATATAAAGTTCACATACACATCATTAATCAAAACGTACGTACAACATTTCAAACACATAAATATCTACATCTCATTTATTCTGGTTGATCAATTCCGGAGATTCAGGTGCGGGTGGTTGCACCTTCACCAGGATCTACGCCAACTCGCCCACATACATTTTATTTAGGATCCGCCCATCATAGCATAACTCGATCCAACGTGCACTAAAAGCCAGAGCTATAGAAAAATTTGCATAACTAATTTTTTGAACATGACATGGAAATATAGTGAGAATTAAATCTCAGTAAGTTCAACAATAAATCATTACCAATATAGCTCATCACGTTATGTTCAGCTGTATAAACTACAGTAAATAACTTTGGTCACATGAATGCACTATATCTATGCACATGAGAATCGTACAGTAATGACATGTATGGCAGGATTAATTATTTTCAGAATATCATATGATGACTATCAATTTATTCTCATATCAAGCTACCCCGGTCAGGGTGAGTATTTTCTACTCTCCGGTACAGGCTTTTCTCGTTCCATCCGACATGGCCCACTTTCTCTTTCTTTTCTAATTAACATGATCATAACCGTTGGTAGGGTGTCCCCTACTGGTGCACCACACGGATTGCAATGTGACCGTGCTCATTTCTTTTCTTTTCACAATGATAGCCAAAAATATGCTTTCAATAACAAGTATGTTTATCAAAATATAACTATTACGAAAAATCATTGGTAATCATGCCATGAACATAACCATTTCAAATATCACTTTATAAAATATTTCCATGTCAAAATTTCACACTTAAGATGGTAAGAAGTTCATACAATGGCAATGGCTATGGCTATACTAGTGATTTATTATTTTCATTTATAAGATTCATCTTCTTTTTTAAATATTAATTTTATTTCTTTATTTTCTTGATGCAGGTTTTCATCCTATCTAACCTTCTCTTACTAATGAAAGCATAACTCACCCAATTTAACTCCGATGTAGGTGACCTTGGTGTTAATTTCAAGATAAAACAATTATCTAAAACTATTATGTTGAACATGGTAGCAAAATATTAAGAAATCAAGGCAATATTACTCCCTCAATGTAAAGGTTATTTCTTCTCGGATAGGTTCTGACCTCTACCTACTAATCTATCCATATCTTCCTCATAAGAATTCCACATTAAGTGATTCCAGTGGCTAAAAATCCGTGACACAGATATATATAATTCATATGTTAACCATTTATTTTAATTCCTTATATAATGTTCCCAGAAATTAAAACACCGAAGCTATCCTAACATATTCTTCCCTGATTAACTATTTTCTGACCTTTATTTACTAATCAGAACATATATACCTCATATGAACTCTAAATAGAATGATTCCAGTGACTGAAATTATGTGACACATATATCTATAATTCATATGTTAACCATTTATTTTAATTCCTTATAGAATGTTCCCAGAAATTAAACACCGAAACTATCCTAACATATTCTTCCATAATTAACCATTTTCTGACCTTTGTTTGCTAATCGGACCATATCTACCTCATATGAACTCTAAATTGAGTGATTCCAGTGGCTAAAAATCCGTGAGACATAAATCTACATTTTTTATGTTAAAAATTTGTTTAGATTCCCTAGAGAATATTCTTAGAAATTAAAACACAGAAGATTAAAATTCTGCCACCCATAGCCATACCCATGTAGAACTAACTACACCAACCTAAGTATTCAAACATACATAATATGTAACATGATATAGCAACATCCATGACCAATCATCAAAGTTCTAAGATCAAAATCCCATATAAATATTACAAGTTTCAAAACTTTTCTTCAAAAAGAAATATTGTTAAACTTACCTGAAGCACTTAGTCCCCTAGACTTCTCCTTCCTCTTTCTTTATTTCTTCCTCTCCTTTCCTCACTCTACCTTGCTTCTATTTTTTTTCTCTCCCTCACTTGGACGAAATTCTAATGTTGTAAGGGTGGGTTTTCTTATATAGACCACCAAATAATTCACCTTTCATTATCATGGGTCTACCTTATCACAATTAGGTTACACTTGGTTGAATTTTTGGAAAACAAACAACTTATGTTCTTGTCTTCCTCTTCCTTAGTCAAGATATGTATAGGAAAAGGAGATTTGTATTTTAAAAATTATGATAATATATTCTTAAGATATGGGACAAGGTCCCTTTGATTTAAGGATTTATTTACGTTTTCTTTTGTCTTAATCAATTATGATAGGTTTACCTTTTTAAGTGGCATATTTCTAGCCCTTCAATCTCCATTATTTCGTTGAAATTATTTGTGTGGGATAGAAATGTTTTGTCCTAATGCTATGTATTATCATACCACTTGCTAAAATTATGAGTGTAGGATATAGATGTTTTGTCCTAAAGCCTTGTATTATCATACCACTTGCTAAAATTTTGTCTTAATGCCATGTCAACTAATCTTGATTACACCATTATTTCATCACTTTAATTTTATTTTTATTTTTATTTTTCCTCTTGGGTTTGGGCTCATTCTTGCCCATTTTCTTTACTTTGGTTAAAATTCTACCTTCATAATGGGCTGAGTCACATTTTCATGATTTTTGGGTTACCGGTCCAATTTCTATATCCTAGTCCTAGTCTATGTTTTATTTCTTCATTAGGCTATCCTATTGGCTTGCTAAAAATTTATGTGAAGTAGAAAAACTCTATATGAAGTGTCCATAGGTGAAAGCCCAATTTATGGGTGAAGATACTAAACTTAGTAACTTTTGCTCTTAAATTAAGAAAAATTGCCCTAATCCGATCTTCTTGAAATTTTAAGACCTTTACTTACTTAACAAAAATTTATCTTCCTTACCTAAGAATTTCACCTTTCTTTAGCATGTTTATTTCTAATATTTCCTCTTAGGTTTTCTTTCTTTACCTATTCCATTAATATTAGAACATTTCTATACAAAGACGTAAAGTGAAGAATTTCTAAGGATTATATTTCCTTAGATATCTAAAAATTGTCTAATTTTATTTCCTTAATTAAATATTTATGTACCTTTATAAATAAAAGAAATGAAATTATGGATGTTACTTTGAATACTTTTGTACTTTTATTAATACATGAAACGAAATTAGGGATGTCACATTTCTCTCCCCCTAAAAAAAATTTTGTTCTCAAAATTTCAGAAATTACCTAAGAAGAACAATTTTTGATATTTCTTCCTCATGACTTCTTTTAGCTCCCAAGTTGCTTCTTCTGGAGTCAAACCTTCCCATAACACCTTAACTAGGGGAATAGTTTTGTTCTACAATTGCTTCATGTTAGTGTCTAATATAGATACTGGTACTAGCTGGTGTGACATGTTCTTCTTTATTTGGATTGGTTCATCTCATATCACATGTGAGGAGTTTGGAAGATACTTTCGGAGCTGTGATACATGGAAAACATTTTGAAAGTTGGACAAATTAGGTGGGATAGCAACTTGATATGCTGACGTCCCTACTTTCTTCAGAATTTGGTAGGGTCCTAAAAATCGCGAATTTAGCTTTTTGGTCTTGAGAGACCTACCAACTCCAATGGTCAGAGAAAGTTTTAGAAATACATGGTCCCCTTCCTCAAACTCCAGAGGTTTATGTCTCTTATCATAGTAACTCTTTTGCCGACTTTGAGCTGTGAATATTTTATCTCGTATCATTCTGATTTGTTCAGTGGTTTGTTGAACTAGATCAGGACCCT
Source organism: Gleditsia sinensis (assembly GCA_037074535.1). NCBI lineage: Eukaryota > Viridiplantae > Streptophyta > Magnoliopsida > Fabales > Fabaceae > Gleditsia > Gleditsia sinensis. Next base: position 9,139,154 of record CM073467.1, read on the forward strand.
GCAAGTTCTTTTCTCCTACCTCAAACCAACATAGTGGAGATCGGCACTTCTTACCGTATAATGCTTCGTAGGGGGCCATCTTAATACTGGAGTGATAACTATTATTATAAGCAAACTCTACTAAAGGTAGGTACTTATCCCATCCTTTATCTTGCTCTATCACACAGGCCCTTAACATATCTTCTAGGGTTTGAATGGTTCGTTCTGTCTGCCCGTCAGTCTGAGGATGGTAGGCAGTACTGAACCACAACTGAGTACCAAATGCTTCTTATAATGCCTTCCAAAACCTCGATGTGAACCTTCGATCTCTATTAGAAACGATATTTAAGGGAATTCCATGCGGTCTAACTATTTCTTGGATGTACAATTGGGCTAATTTATCTAGTGAATAGTTAATTTTTATGGGCAAAAAGTGAGCAGATTTGGTTAATCTGTCAACTATTACCCAGATAGAGTCATGTTCCACTGAAGTCTTAGGTAATCCCACAACAAAGTTCATTGAGATACTATCCTATTTCCATTTACGGATCTCAAGAGGTTGTAGAAATCCCGCTGGCTTTTGATGCTCCACCTTCACCTTTTGACAAATGAGACATTTCGCCATAAACTCAGCAATCTCCTTTTTCATCCCTGGCCACCAATACATCCTCTTTAAATCCTGGTACATTTTAGTACATCCAGGATGGACTGTGTATTTACTCTGATGCGCTTCCTGCAGGATCTTAGTCCTCAACTCTCGTTCTTGAGGGACACAAATCCTTTCCAGATACATGATTGCTCCATCTTCCATGACAGAAAAAATACCTTGGTCTTTATGATCCTGTAAGTATTGGTCGTGAGCTTGAACCTCTTTGATCTGAGCTCCAAGGTCACAACCTATACTTAAACCATTAATGAGTACCTTCTTTGGAGTAAGAGTTGTGGCTAGCTTCAAATTTCGAAATTCCTCTAGCATCTGCATCTTATACACCATCATCTAACCCATGTGTAGAGATTTTTGACTCAAGGCATCTGCTACAACATTCGCCTTTCTAGGATGATACTTTATCTCAAACTTGTAGTCATTGAGGAATTCTACCCATCTTCGTTGCCTCATATTTAACTCCTTCTGATCAAAGAGGTATTTAAGACTCTTATGATCACAATATACTTTAAAGGTTGCCCCGTACAAATAGTGTCGCCAAATCTTTAAGCCAAACACCACTGCTGCCAATTCAAGATCATGGGTTGGATAGTTTCCTTCGTGGGGTCTCAATTGCCTAGAGGCGTAAGCAACGACTCTCTTATCTTGCATCAGCACACATCCTAGCCCTTTCTTTGAAGCGTCACTATACACTTCAAAATGTCCTGTGGGGTCAGGAATAATTAAAACAGGAGGAGTGGTCAGTCTTATCTTAAGCTCCTGAAAACTAGCTTCACATTGATCAGTCCATTTGAAAGGACTTCCCTTCCTGGTCAATTTAGTCAATGGCAAGGCTATACGAGAGAAGTTTTGTATAAACCTCCTGTAGTATCCTGCCAAACCCAGGAAACTTCTGACTTCCGTAACCGTCTTTGGTCTCTCCCATTGAATTACTACTTCCGTCTTGCTAAGATCTAGGCTACCCCTCTATTTGAGATGACATGTCCGAGAAACTTTACTTCTGACAACCAAAATTTACACTTCTCTAGTTTGGCATACAACTTTTTCTCTTTTAGTACTTGCAGCACAATTCGGAGATGTTGTTCATGTTCTTTCTCACTCTTAGAATATATCAAGATGTCATCAATGAACACTACCACAAATTGATCTAGGTGGGGTCGAAAAATGCTATTCATGTAATCCATGAAAATTGCAGGTGCATTTGTCAATCTGAAAGGCATTACGAGAAACTCATAGTGCCCATACCTAGTCCTGAAGGCAATTTTTGGTACATCCTCCTCCTTGATCCTAATATGATGATATCCTGACCTCAAGTCAATCTTAGAAAAGATAGAGGCTCCCTTCAATTGATCCAATAAGTCATCTATCCTAGGGAGAGGATACTTATTTTTGACAGTCACCTTATTTAGCTATCTATAGTCTATGCATAGTCTAAGGCTTCCGTCTTTCTTCTTAGTAAACAATACAGGAGCTCCCCAAGGTGATACACTTGGTCTAACAAATTGCTTGTCTAACAGTTCCTCCAACTGTTTCTCGAGTTCCTGTAGTTCTTTCGAGGCCATTCTATATGGTGCAATAGAGATAGGCACTATTCCAGGTAAGAGATCAATAGAGAACGCTATCTCTCTCTTGGGAGGTAAGCCTGGAATATCTGATGGAAATACTTTAGGAAACTCGTTGGCTATTGGGATTTCATCAACCTTCGATTCGACTTCTAGGTTTGATAAATACAAGAGAATGTATCCAAGTACTCCATTCTTCAACTCCCTATTAACTTGATTGGCATTAAGCATTAATAACTGGACCTCCTCTTTTGGAGTAGGAGGTAGAAATTCAATGGTCTTGTTACAACAATTCAGCAAGACTCGATTTCTAGACATCCAGTTTAACCCTAGAATGACCTCAATATCTCTTAAAGGTAAACAGACGAGGTCTATAGAAATTTTTTTCTCCTAGATGGTGACATGACAGTCCTTACATACAGAGGAAGTTAATACCCTTTCCCTTGTAGGGGTTACTACGGATAGCTCATAAGGAGTTTTAGAAATAGGAAACTGAAACTTCTTAATACATTCTTCCGATATAAATGAATGACTAACACCAAAGTCAAATAACACCATAAGAGTAAATCCATAGATATAGCATGTACCTTGAATCATTTCAAAAGATTGAGCTGCCTCTTGGTCGCTCAGGGTGAAAACCCTTCCTTTTACTTGAGGCCTCTGTTTTGGCTACTTCCCCACATTCTGTGGGCAGTTTCTCGCAAAATGACCATTTTGTCCGCAGTTGAAGCAGACATCTTGTCCCATGTAGCATGGCTGATTACCATGCATGCATCCACACGTAGCGCACTTGACTAGGGGGAGGTCTTGTTGGAAAGGTCTGGGACCCACAATCAATGGCCTCTTACCAGCTCCATATCCACTTTTTCTCACGTTCTTGCTAGGGTTGGGAAAATTTGTCTTCCTTTTCCATAGGTTTTGCCTTTGCTTTTCGTCCTCCACTGCCTTTAAAATTTTCTCTAAGAGTCTGCATTTATTGATCAGAGGCACAAACTCCCTAATCTCCATAGCTACAATAGCATTCTTTATGTCTGGGTTCAGTCCTGCTTTGAACTTAACAGCCTTCCATGCTTCATCAGGGTTAAATCGCAGATAAGAGGAGAACTTAGACAATTCCTCGAATCTCACGATGTATTGGTCTATAGTCATGCTACCCTGCCGGAGTTGGAGAAATTCGATCTCTTTCTCTGCCCTCACAGTACTTGGAAAGTACTTTTCCAAAAAGGTGTCTTTGAACACCTTCCAAGTGATCTGCCTTCCCTGGTGAGCTAAAAGTTCTCTAGCTCCACTCCACCAGTATTTTGCTTCATCTTTTAGCATATATGCAGCAAAGATTACTTGCTGCTCCTCAGTACAGCCCATCACTTCAAAGATTTTCTCTAACTCCCTTATCCATCTTTCAGCTACAATCGGGTCAAAGCCACCTTGAAAACAAGGTGGCCTAGTCCTCAAGAACTCGAATATGCAGTTATCATTTCTAGCCATTCGATTGTTAACACCATTCACACCATTCAAGTTATTAGCATTTTGGAGGTATTGTAGAATTTGATTAGTGGTCATGACTTGGTCTCGAATTGCCGTGGCCAGGTTGTGCAGGGTTTCCTTCGCATTATTTGCTAGATTCCTCCTTGGTGGTGCCATTTCCTACTGCGGTAAAAATAAAATTATGCTGTTATTGAGGTGATCAAGCCCAATAGTTAGTTTAAAAATATTTAACAGCAGTCATAACACCACCTCGGCATGTAGGTAGGAAACACTAGTAATTTCTTACCTATATGAATTCACTGATCCCTACATAGCACAACCACAAACATACTCAAGACACTATAAGATCGATTCAGATAAACATCCACCCACTGGTAATATAGGATTGACCTGCTCTGATACCAATTATGTAACAACTTTTTTTTTAATTATTATTATACAATATAAAGTTCACATACACATCATTAATCAAAACGTACGTACAACATTTCAAACACATAAATATCTACATCTCATTTATTCTGGTTGACCAATTCTGGAGATTCGGGTGCGGGTGGTTGCACTTTCACCGGGATTTGTGCCAACTCGCCCACAAACATTTTATTTAGGATCTGCCCATCATAGCATAACTCGATCCAACGTGCACTAAAAGCTAGAGCTATAGAAAAATTTGCATAACTAATTTTCTGAACATGACATGGAAATATAGTGAGAATTAAATCTCAGTAAGTTCAACAATAAATCATTATCAATATAGCTCATCACGTCAAGTTCAGCTGTATAAACTACAGTAAATAACTTTGGTCACATGAGTGCACTATATCTATGTACATGAGAATCGTACAGTAATGACATGTATGACAGGATTAATTTTCTTCAGAATCTCATATGATGAGCATCAATTTATTCTCATATCAAGGTACCCAGGTCAGGGTGAGTATTTTCTACTCTCCGGTACGGGCTTTTCTCGCTCCGTCCAACATGGCCTACTTTCTCTTTCTTTTCTCATTAACATGATCATAACTATTGGTAGGGCGTCCCCTACTAGTGCACCACACAGATTGCCATGTGACCGTGCTCATTTCTTTTTTTTTTCACAATGATAGCCAAAAATATGCTTTTAATAACAAGTATGTTTATCAAAATATAACTATTACCAAAAATCATTGGTAATCATGCCATGAACATAACCATTTCAAATATCACTTCATAAAATATTTCAATGTCAAAATTTCACACTTAAGATGGTAAGAAGTTCATACAATGGCAATGGCTATGGCTATACTAGTCATTTATTATTTTCATTTATAAGATTTATCTTCTTTTTTAAATATTAATTTTATTTCTTTATTTTCTTGATGCAGGTTTTCAACCTATCTAACCTTCTCGTACTAATTAGAGCATAACCCACTCAATTTAACTCCGATGTAGGTGATCTTGGTGTCAATTTCAAGATAAAATAATTATTTAAAACTATGATGTTGAACATGGTAGCGAAATATTAAGAAATCAAGGTGATATTACTCCCTCAATGTACAGATTATTTCTTCTCGGATAGGTTCTGACCTCTACCTACTAATCTGTCCATATCGCCCTCATAAGAATTCAAAATTAATTGATTCCAGTGGCTAAAAATCCGTGACACATATATGTATAATTCATATGTTAACCATTTATTTTAATTCCTTATATAATGTTCCCAGAAATTAAAACACCGAAGCTATCCTAACATATTCTTCCCTAATTAACCATTTTCTGACCTTTGTTTACTAATAAAAACATATCTACCTCATATGAAGTCTAAATAGAATGATTCCAGTGGATAAAAATCCGTGACACATATATCTATAATTCATTTGTTAACCATTTATTTTAATTCCCTTTAGAATATTCCCAAAAATTAAAATACTGAAGCTATCCTAACATATTCTTCCCTAATTAACCATTTTCTGACCTTTGTTTACTAATCGGATCATATCTACCACATATGAACTCTAAATTGAATGATTCCAGTGGCTAAAAATCCGTGAGACATATATCTACATTTTTTATGTTAACCATTTGTTTAGATGCCTTATATAATGTTCCCAGAAATTAAAACCCAGAAGCTTAAAATTCTACCACCCATAGCCATACCCATGCAGAACTATCTACACCAACCTAAGTATTCAAACATACATAATATGTAACATGATATAGCAATATCCATGACCAATCATCAAAGTTCTAAGATCAAAATCCCATATAAATATTACAAGTTTCAAAACTTTTCATCAAAAAGAAATATTGTTAAACTTACCTGGAGCACTTAGTCCCCTAGACTTTTCCTTCCTCTTTCTTCCTTTCTTCCCCTACTTTCCTCACTCTACCTTGCTTCTTATTTTTTTTCTCTCCCTCACTTGGACGAAATTCTAATGTTGTAAGGGTGGGTTTTCTTATATAGACCACCAAATAATTCAACTTTCATTATCATAGGTCTACCTTATCACAATTAGGTTACACTTGGTTGAATTTTTGGAAAACAAACAACTTATGTTCTTGTTTTCCTCTTCCTTAGTCAAGATATGCATAGGAAAAGGAGATTTGTATTTTGAAAATTATGATAATATGTTCTTAAGATATGGGACAAGGTCCCTTTGATTTAGGAATTCATTTACTTTTTCTTTTGTCTTAATCAATTATGATAGGTTTGCCTTTTTAAGTGGTAAATTTCTAGCCCTTCAATCTCCATTATTTGGTTGAAATTATTTGTGTGGGATAGAAATATTTTGTCCTAATGCTATGTATTATCATACCACTTGCTAAATTTTTGTCTTAATGCCATGTTAACTAATCTTGATTACACCATTATTTCATCACTTTAATTTTATTTTTTCTCTTGGGTTTGGGCTCATTCTTGCCCATTTTCTTTACTTTGGTTAAAATTCTACCTTCCATAATGGGCTTGGTCACATTTTCATGATTTTTGGGTTACCGGTCCAATTTCTATATCCTAGTCCAAGTCTATGTTTTATTTCTTCATTGGGCTATCCTATTGGCTTGCTAAAAATTTTTGTGAAGTAGAAAAACTCTATATGAAGTGTCCATAGGTGAAAGCCCAATTTATGGGTGGAGATACTAAACTTAGTAACTTTTTCTCTTAAATTAAGAAAAATTACCCTAATATGATCTTGAAATTTTTAGACTTTTACTTACGTCACAAAAATTTATCTTCCTTACCTAAGAATTTCTCCTTTCTTTAGCATGTTTATTTCTAATATTTTCTCTTAGGTTTTCTTTCTTTACCTATTCCATTAATATTAGAACATTTCTATACAAAGACGTAAGGTGAAGAATTTCTAAGGATTATATTTCCTTAGATATCTAAAAATTGTCTAATTTTATTTCCTTAATTAAATATTTATTACCTTTATAAATAAAAGAAATGAAATTATGGATGTTACTTTGAATACTTTTGTACTTTTATTAATACATGAAACGAAATTAGGGATGTTACAGCCTGGCCTTACCATCAGGATTAAGTGATATTGATACAATCTTTCTTGCATCAATACTAAGGAAGTACCTATCAAATTCTTCTCTTGTTATCAGATTCCAAGAAATTAAATTGAACAAGAATTTTCCTTAATTATGAGGAAAAAATCGATGTCTATTGTTGATTGACAAGTGAAGAACTTATGGTTGAAGGAAATTCTTATGGTTAAGGTTATATGGCTAAATCACTCAAGTGAAGAGACTTCTTAGAAAGTAAAGATGATATACAAAAGAGATATCACCAATAGCTTGAGTAGTGAGGTTAATAACTGTAATTTATGCGTTGGCTTCATTCCTTACATGTGATAAGATGGTTTGAAATTCGGGGACTGAATTACTTCAGGGGAGAAGAATGTAACACCTATAAGATTTAGTAATTTTTATCTATGTATGGATTATTAAAAGAAACAAAGGAGCAGCGATGTAATTGAAAGGTTTTAAGGATCAAAATTGAAACTTTTAATATTTTTGGGGTCAAATTGTAATTTTGTAAAAGTTTAGGGGTCAAAATGTAAATAATGAAATTTGCAAGGACATCATCTAACAATTAAAAAATTGCTATTTGGTCTCTCTATCATTATTTAAATAAAAAAGAAAGAGAAGAGATAGATATTTCCCGTAACCGATAAAATGAATAGTGAATAATAACTTTTTCTCTACTTATTTTCTCTCTCTAGATCTAGAATACCTTCGAGCCTCTAATTTAAAAACTATGGGTATCACTAGATTCAGAACAGAGAGTTCAATGATTTTGGCCAAACAATCTTTCAAATCGGCCGTAGAATCGCCACAAATCGAAAGTAGAAAATCTGATAAAAAGGTAAGTTTTGAAACTCCTATTTAGAGAACTCGAATTGATAATCTAACATCATCGATGGATTCAGGAGACAGATAAATTATAGGATATGAAGTTTCTCAGTTGATGTGAGCACAGCTAGGGTTGACAAACAGAAATGGAAGGCATACCTACTTCAAGTTCCAACTAGACCTAACACAAGAATTTGGGCTAAAAGATTTAAAGAAACACTTAATGGTTTAATTCTAAAAGCCCATCAAGGAAAAATACTGCATTACTACTAAGGGAGAGTCAAGACTAGTCCATATCACTAGAACCCACTTATAAATGGCCTAAGACCAGCCAATCTAAATGTGGACCTAAAGTACAAGAAGATTCAAGGCTGAAGATTGAATATAAGCCCAAAATCAATGAGTTATTTTATGGCCCAATTTAAGCTACGTTTTTCTTATTTATTAATTTTACATTTAGTTTGTTTGACTAGGAAATGTTTCTATTTTGTGGTTTCCTTGTTTGATTAGAAGAGTTTCCTATTTTTAATTTTCCTTGAGTTTCCTATTTGATAGTTTCTAAAAAAGTTTCCTAATTTTAACTTTCCTAGCCCTATAAGAGTTTCCTATGTAGTTTTCCTTGTTAGTCTAGGTTATTGGCCTATAAATAGGCATGTATACTCTTGAAAAATATAGATTATCATTAATAATAGTAAGAGTGTTTTCTCTTTGGTTTTTTAAAGAACTTTTATGAACTTATCAAGATTTATCTTGTGGCGTTCAAGCAAGAATTATCACTCACAATCTTCTTCCTCTTTCTTGAGTGTGGCATCTGTAATATTTCTTATACCTTTGGTTCTTATCTCTTTATAGATAACGGGTCAATGTCATTTATTTATTTATTTATTTTGTTATAAATCTGAATTAGAACACGATCCTTCCTATTAGATCCCATATTGATTCTGGGTCTCACTACTCTTGGTGAGGTTCATATCAAGGGTTCACATCATTTGGTATCAGAGACTAAGTTATAAATCAGGTTTGATCTATCCTATTTATTTGTTTTCTTGTTATTATTTCATCTTTCTATCTTGTGATCTTTTTGTGTACTTCTTTCTTCTTTTCTTCTTTTGATTTCTTGTGTTCTTGGGTTCACATACATATTTGAAAAAAAAAATCCGAAAAAAAATTCAGAACAAAAAATTCGTAATTAAAAAAAGAGAGTGCAGAATTCCAAAATATAAAAAGAAAAGGAGGAATTCGAAAAAAAAGGTTAGAATTCAGTATTGTTGAAATTCAAATTTTCACCTATTTTGTGCAATCAACAAAAAAAGGAGAAAAAAAGATAACCAATAATTTTGTTTACATCAATTGTTGTTTTCTTGCTTTGATCTTTAATTCGTTTGCTTATCTTACTTTGATTTTTTTTCCTATCTCAATTGTTTTCTTTCCTCTAGTTGTTGATTTCTTTCTATTTTATTTGCTTCTTGTTATGATTTTCTTATTCCTTATCTTGTCTTTAATTTTTCCTAAAGTTCTATTGCTTTGTTCCTTTGCTTCTTAAAATTTTGTTTGTTTTTTTCTTCCTTTTCTCTTTGAACTCTATTAGTTCAGTTTGGATTGTTGTAAGAAGATTTTTGTGTGAGTTTGTTTGAGTTCAATAAAGAACTGAAAGAGGGGACTAAGAGAGGAAAAATGCAAGAGAGTGTGAGCTCATAAGAGGGAAAAACCCAAAATTTGAGTAAACAATAGTGTGAGTGCCATTAATCTTGAGAGAAACTTGTGAGCTAGTGTTGTGAGAATTTATTTTACTCTAACATTGTTTTGCAGGAAAATCATGTCACACAACAAGGACAAAAATACTTTCGAAGGTGTGTCGGGAATGATGGATCCAAAGTTGATGATGGAAGCTTTAGTAAGTGAGATGAGAAGAGTTTTGAGAGTAATCAAATTTATGAACGGTTAGATCGAGTAGAGAATGCACGTGTGGAAGAGTCATAAAACACTCCTAAAATACGTAGGAGGGGGAGAGTTCAATCAAGGGATAGTATTGAAGATGAAGAGTATTATAGAGGGGATTTTGATGAAATTGATAGGGATTTGAGTAAAAGATATGATGGGTGATTTAGAGAAGTTAGGAATTGGGAAAATAATAACTTGGGTAGTTTTAAGATGAAGGTTTCGTCGTTTCAAGGCAAAAATGACCCCGAAGCTTATCTAAATTGGGAGAGAAGGATGGCATTTTTGTTTGGTTGTCACAACTATTCTGAGTTGAAAATGGTAAAGTTGGCTATCATGAGATTTACTGACTATGCTATTATTTGGTGGGATCAATTGATTTTAAGCAGGAGACGAAATGGAGAAAGGTCTATTGAGACATGGGAGGATAGGAAAACAGTTATGAGGAAGCGATTTATTCCAAGTCACTACCATAGGGACTTATTTAAGAAGTTGTAAAGCTTTACTCAAGGTTCTAAATTTGTTAGAGACTACTATAATGATCAAGTGAGGTTACAAAAGAAAGAGAGTGAAGAAAATAAAATAAGTGAAAGAATTAAGAGAGAAAAAGAGAGAGATGCTGAGAAAATTATGAGAGAAAAAGAGATAAAGGCCAAAAAAAGTCAGATAGAAAAAAAAGAAAGGTTGAGAAAATTATGAAAGAAAAAGAGATAGAGGCCAAGAAAATTAAGAGAGACAATGAGAGAGAGGTTGAGAAAATTGATGGAGAAATTAAGAGAATAAATTTGGTCATTGAAAGAAAAATTAAGAGAAAACAAATGAATTTATATGCAAGAGAAAGTAAGATCAAAAAAGGTTTTCTTTTCAAATATACCAATAATTGTACTAATGTGCTTCACTCTTATTTACCCAATATTGAAGTTTCTCTTTTGCAGGATAATGTTCTCAATGCATATGAGAAAGTGACATTTGATAAGTTATTTGAGCATAATGAATTACTGTTTAGAGAAAACAATTTTTTTATGCCTAAATATTCATTGCATGACTTGCTTATTAAGAAAGAACAAGGAGTTGGTTTGATGAGGAATTTTTACAAATCTAAGACTTTAGATGTTTTGTATATAAAACATTATGTGGAACGAATATATGAGCAGTTTATCACTTGTAGACAAGCTAAGTCTAAAATGAAGCCTAATGGATTATATACTTCTTTGTATATACCTAGTGAACTTTGGATTGACTTATCTACAGATTTTGTGTTGAGTTTACCTTGGTCAAAATGGAGTAGAGATTCTATATATGCGGTTGTTGACAGGTTTTCTAAATTGACACATATCATACAATGTCATAAAACCGATGATGTATCATATATTGGTAATATGTTTTTCAAGAAAATTGTGAGATTGCATGGCATGCCTAGGAGTATTGTGTCTAATTTATTTTTGAAACATGTTAAGTTTGTATATAATAGGAGTATGCATTTTGCAACTAAGTTTTTACATTTTGAAATTGTGCATGGTTTTAATCCATTAACTCCTTTACCGATGGAAGATTGTATTAACTTAGATGAAAAGAAGAAAGTTGATTTTGTTAAGCAGATCTATAAAAAGGCAAAACAAAACATTGGCAAAAAAATTGAGCAATATGTCAACAAACCTAAAAAGAGACACAAAAGAATTGTATTTGAGCCCGGAGATTGGGTTTGGTTGTATATAAGAAAGGAAAGGATTTTACTTCAAAGGCATTTGAAACTACTTCGAAGAGGAAATGGTCTATTTCAAGTGATTGAAAGATTCAATATCAATGACTGCAAGCTAGATCTTTCAAGTAATGATAATGTTAGTGTGTGTTTCAACGTTATGGATTTAACTCTTTTCGATATAAGTGCTGATTTGAGGACAAATCATTTTTAAGAGGAAGGGAATGATGTGAGCATAACTAGGGTTGACAAACAAAAATGGAAGGCATACCTACTTCAAGTTCTAACTAGACCTAACACAAGAATTTGGGCTAAAAGATTTAAAGAAACACTTAATGGTTTAATTCTAGAAGCCAATCAAGGAAAAACACTACATTACTACTAAGGGAGAGTCAAGACTGGTCCATATCAGTAGAACCCACTTATATATGGCCTAAGACTAGCCAATCTAAATGTGGACCTAAAGTACAAGAAGATTCAAGGCTGAAGATTGAATATAGGCCCAAAATCAATGAGCTGTTTTATGGCCCAATTTAATCTACGTTTTTCTTATTTATTTAATTTTATCTTTAGTTTGTTTGACTAGGAAAGTTTTCTATTTTGTGGTTTCCTTATCTGACTAGAAGAGTTTCCTATTTTTAATTTTCCTGGTCTTGTAGGAGTTTCCTATTTGATAGTTTCTTAAAAAGTTTCCTAATTTTAACTTTCCTAGCCCTATAGGAGTTTCCTATGTAGTTTTCCTTGTTAGTCTAAGTTATTGGCCTATAAATAGGCATGTATACTCTTGAACAATATAGATTATCATTAATAATATTGAGAGTGTTTTCTCTTTGATTCTTTAAAGAACTTTTCTGAACTTATCAAAATTTATTTTATGGCATTCAAGCAAGACTTATCACTCAAAATCTTCTTCCTCTTTCTTGAGTGTGGCGTCTGTAATATCTCTTATACCTTTGGTTCTTATCTCTTTATAGATAATGAGTCAAGGTCATTTTTTTATATATTTATTTTGTTATAAATCTGAATTAGAACACAATCCTTCTTATTAGATCCCATATTGATTCCGGGTTTCACTACTCTTGGTGAGGTTCATATCAGGGGTTCACATCATCAGTCATTTGACAATATTTGGTATTTTGAACAGTAACTCCGATGGCATGAATAGTGATTCCAGTAGGTGTGAACAGTAGCTCAGTCGATATAAATAGTGATTTCGGCCCATGTGAATAATTTTCCAGCCATGAACAGTGACCATCAGTTTACCAGCATTAATTGAGCTCCCAAAGTTATTTTCTAAGTTTTTGGACCTTCCGAACTGATTTTTGTGGTCTATTTGGTTAAATTTAGATTAAAAAATAGCCTTATCCTATGAGTAGATAATTCTTTCTATGACTTACCCTATGCTCTTCTTGAACTTTAAATATATAATTGGTTATGTTTACAAGTTATTTATACTTTTATATGGTAAAGAAAATATATTGTGCATGTGGTATTGATATATAAAGCTATAAGATTGCATTGGAAAACGGTATGTATATGTGTTAAACTCTTATTAGAAAGTTTCTAACAAAGGAACTGTTTTAAGACTAATTTTTTTTGCATTAAACTGTAATCTATGTTCTTAACGATATGGAATTTTTGTGAATAATGATTTCTGTGTAGGAATTCTATTGAAAATACTATTTGCTAACAGCGGGTGATGTTAGCCCTGGTACACCTTGATACCTAAGCTAACAGAGGTGTTGCTAGCCTCCTATGACAGCCAACACACAGGATTTGATAAACGAAGGAGAGCGGGATGCCTCCTATCTGGGCAAGATGCTGACTATATGATATATGATTTTCTCTCCCTTACTGTGTGATTGGGAAATACCCATATTAGAATCCCTTCGCGTGTCCTCTTGAATGGTAGGGGGCAAACCTTAGTTGGAATGTTGAGTTTAGGCAAATCCTACACCGCCAAAGGACAGAAGGGCTTGAACTTTGTTATCGTAGTTCTAATATGGGATCCTCCTAATGTTTTCATGAGAAATATTTTGATGCATATCAATATTTGATTAACAATCATACCGTATCACATATGGTTTTAGATATCTGAATTTTGTTTGAACTGAGAATATTTGAAATGCGGGTCCTATATGGATGTACTTTTGAACTATAATTTTCTATGTGATAAATTTTAATATATAAGTACATGCATATGCTGACCTAAGAGCTCATAAGAGGTATTATCTACTCATTAAGTTGTCAAACTCACTATACGATATCTATATTTTTTTCAAATAAGGATACAGAGTTTGTTCTTACAGATACGTGATCAATTAGGTGTCACACTCTCTGGGTGAGCCTACTTTGCTTCTAAGGCTCATGATGTTTAAATCATTATGTATTTGTAATCTAGAGTATGCTCTATATGCCACAGATAGGATCCCTGCTTTTACTGTTACTTTGATATTTATAGACTTGGTCTGTATATTGTGTATACATGGGAATACACATATGAAATTGTTTCCAATGATAAAGGAGTGTAATATGGATGTTATGGCAAATATATGTTTGTAAAGTATGTGTTTCACGTGCCCTTAAATTTGGGGCGTGACATTAGGTGACTAAGATTGCCAAGGATTATAAATAGATGGGCAAGGAGGCATCTCCAATCGTCTTTTTCTTCTTTCTTTAGTTTTCTTGACCTTACATGGTTGACTTTGTTTTATTTGTCAAGGAAGACTATTAGCTTATATTATTAACATTGTGAAATTAGAATTTCTTTCTTCATATATTTAAATTCAATTTTAGGTGTTGAGTATTCTTCTGTGCATATTTTTATGGTTTTCTTATTTGATTCTTAGACCGGCCATATGGTAATTGAATAAGTTTAACCTAACACTGCATTAAATACCAAATATGTAATCTTTTGATCCCCTTACTTAAGAGGTAACTATTGTTTAGTAATTTACTAGGGCAGTGATTATTAGTGACAAGCAACTTGTTAGTGATTATTAGGCTTGGGGAAAATGATCAACTAGGTTAAATCCAATAAGATGTTCTTGAGTTATTTAACTTTATTGATTTTTCTAAAATTTGTTTCAATTCTTGGGTTAAATCCTAGATGCATGGATAGTTATTTGGAATGCATGATGAAAATTAACTAAACCGAAGAAAAGATTAGATTAGATTAGATTATAATTTATATTGATGACCAATGGAACAATCTAATGGTTGAAGTTGACATTGACCAATGTCTTTTATTTTTATATTTTTACTAAAAAAATTTAAAGTTATTTTAATTGATTTTATTTTCAATTAAATCCCCCATTTTATTCACATAAGTATAAATATCATCAGCCACTCCTTGTGAAATCAACCCTTACTCCTGCTGCTACATTAATTTATTTTAACAAGGGTTAGCTATTTACTTATTTTTTGTCTGCTTGTAAGAGCATGTCTACCAGTAAATCAAACAATGATAATAATGAAAAAAGTTATAAGTTTGAAAGAAATCAATCCAATGAAGTTCAAAATATTCCTTGTAAGCTTTGTTATACAAGAAAATGGCTTACATTAAAGCAATTAAATTAAATAGTGATGAAAAACAAGTGTAAAGAGTCTACAATAAGATCATATAGAATTTACAATGGAAATTATATGAATTACTCAATAAATAAGGTAAATGATGATGCTAGCTGTTTAATAAAAACATTTAGCTTATGTTTAACAAATTTGAGAAATTATATTAGCATGAACAATAAAAAAAAATACAAAATGAGATAAACTAAGATATGATAAAATGAGTCAACTAAAATACACCATTTCAAAATGATTTACTACAAAATCATAATTCTTATTATAATTTTTAATCAAGGAAAAGAAATTATACTTGGAGATATCATGTGGGATTTTTGTTAAACATTTAATACATAAGGTTAATCAAATCAAGCTATCAAAAATTGAATAAAATTAAGTTTAAGGATTAGTAAGAAATTATTTGTTCACTTATTAAATTTATATTTACAAATAATCAAAAATGATAGTTAAATACAATATTCCATACATGTTGTCACGACCCCAATTTGAGATACATGACTAGTGTAATGACTTTAGTTTTTTTTTAATTTTAAAATATATGTAAGTTATCCATTCTAAAACCATTACATTTCTGTTATCTTTTCTATTTTCTACAATTTAACTTGTCTATCAATTCAGGAATACATAACTAAGTAATAGTAATCATATATTCCATGTCAATTATACAACCACAAATTACAAGGTATTTCATTAACTTCTGACCATTCATTTACGTTAACACATTCCATCTACCATTATACAACCTCTTTGATGAAGTGGGTGGATGTAAAGGTATGTATGTTAGAAGTCTTGATAGAGTTATAATTGATACATCATGTACTATAGAAACATGCTCTAAAGGAGGCATTTCCATTTAGTTGATCGTTAGTAGCAAGGTCAAAGCATACAATGGCCTCATATTTTATTTCAACTGAACACGGCATGAAACAAAAATAAGAACTAAGGTTCCCAATAGGTTTAACAATAATAATAAGCATACATGTAATACACAACATTTTATGTTTAGCTGTATCAATTACAAAGATCAATTAGCCATAGGAATCAGACATGTATTTAATGCACCTATCACATTACAATCATGGTATATTCCATTAATATAGTACTTAGCTATATTACATAGACATCATGTTTCAAATAACTCATTCCATCTCATTTCAATGCATTATCACATCATGGTAGTTTACCTTCTTCTTTTTTCACTATCATAATGTCAATGTGATACTCCCCCTACTCACTCCGAAATGAGTGTACCTCACTCCTTCCCCTATTTATTACGATCACAAAGCCATGTGACCTTTTGGGGTCACTATCATGGATCATTTGCTACTGTATACCTTCTCTTCTTTTCTTTGTCATAAATAATTGAGACATGTGTTGTGTATGTTTTACCAAATACCGCAAGTGCACGGCATAGCTGTAGCTAGTCTGGCAAGTACGGGTCATATCCCACAGAGAACAATGCCAATTACTAGAATTTCACAAAAAAGGTGCTATCTAAATCAATACAATTCGATGGGAAAATATCGCAATTAAATAGATAAAAATAATCAATTTAGCAAAGCCTAGGGTTAGGGTTCACCACACTTGTGATACTCAACAACTAATATTTACCTCTAATTGTAATTATCTAGATTATTGGGGATGGTTTAGCCTCAATTAATTAGCAATCTCTTTCAAGCATTACCAATCGTACCTAGGTTAATCAAATTACCTACTTTCGTGGTTCTTAGCTTAACCTAGGTCCATTGAGCTTTATGCCAACCATGGAATGTAATTAATCGGTTTTCTCGTGCCCATTAATTGATTCAATCCTAGAGAATCTTAAACTACTTTCATGATTAAGATATCCCTAATTAACTATTAGGTTCCAGTTTTAATCTTCACATTTCAGTTCATCGATTAAATACCTAAGACGTGATAGACTGGTGATCAGGCATTCTATCAACTCATTCATGCATATAATAGTCAATCCAAATCAATCTAGAACTAATCACAATTAGGGTTTCATAATTCAAGTCATAAGCACAATATCATTGTATCACAATTGGGTTTACCGAAATCCTAGATTAAATTTACTCACATATCATCAAAACAGGAATCAAATTCATCTTCATTGAATAAATCATGATAATTCAGTACAATTGAAAGAGAATGAGTAGAAGTAGAAGAAGAAAACTGAAATAGAAAGATAAAACCTGGTCTACAGAAAATTCCGATGGATTACAACCTTGAATATCATAAATTCTACTCTAGAGCATCCAAAATCCACAATAATCTATGTAAAAACCTAGTTTAAATGTGTTTCCTAAGCCTAAAAGGTGATTCTCTAGTGTTTCCTACGGCCCCGCTTGCTCAGCTGCACATCCCCATGCCTCCATATATGTTTTGCGGCCAAAAACCCTAATTTAACGTTTTGTACAGACCCCGAAGCACGGCCGTGCTTTGGGCTGGAATCTGGAGAAATCCTGCATCTCTTGCTCAGAGCACGGCCTGGCCGTGTTGCAGGCCACCAAGCACGACCTGGCTGTGCTGCATGCTGCCGAAGTACTTTCTCCATAATTTTTTATGTGTAGCCTCCTTGCTTCCTCCTTAGCATATCCCAAGTCCTTTTGGTTCTTTCCATGATGGTTTTTTTCTTGCTTCTTGGCTTCTTTTGCTCTTCCGCAACCATAAAACAAGCCATAGCAGTACCCAGAACAAAGTATAACCAAAAGCATAGAAATAATCACAAGTTACTATGAATTAGGAGATAAAATACGGCCAATAAACACTCAAAATTCCCCTTTATCAACATGACGTCATTTTTCATAACTAACATAAATATGCCAGGTAGCATTTGTCACTGATATCATGCCTACCATATATTCAACTCAGTAATTTTTAACTCATTTAATGCATATATCAGTACAAATTAGAATTGCCACTATGATTCATACCAATCATTTTCAAATAAACAAATGCATCGATGCCATCACATTATGCAATTTACATTGAATGGGAAAGAAATATTGCTATAAATTGGTGACCTTAACTAAATATCAATAATTTATGCTTTATGTCCTTCATTCCACTTACTGATTTGAAATTCCTCCTAAATTCATTTTCGGCCAAGCTCTTTAATTTCCACAATTTTCTTTCTTTTATAATTAGCTTATTGAAGTTCCAATTATACTTAGTAATTTTAACTCATTAACCTTATTTATCTTATTAATAACTAGTACAACATTGAACTAAATTCAAACTTCTCCTAAGTCTATTTTCAGCCAAGTCCCCTTAAATATCACCATGTTTCCCTTTTTATACTTAGTCTATTTTGACTCTTGTTAGAGTTATCAATTTAAGTCAAATATCTTTTATATATCATCCGTTAATCCTATTAATCTTTGTATTTACTTTATAAGAAATTACAATTTCCATTTAGTCTCTAAACCACATTCCTATGTCAAATCTCTCCTTTTCTTTTCAACCTTTCTAAATCTTCCTAAGTCATGAATTAAACTTTTACCCCTCATCCATTTTAACCAATTCCTTACCTATTAGTTCTATGTTCAAGATTAAGAATAATTAACAACAATTGACAACCCATTTCATTTCTTTTTCTTTTCATTTTAGCCAAGATTTTAACTTTACACTCTAATCACTTCTTCACCCATTTAATCATCCTATTACTCACCCTTTTTAATGTCAATATCCCTAAATCATCAAAATCTTCCAAAGCATCAAAGTAGTCCTCAAAAGTTTGGCCAAACTACCAAAACCATCAAATATAGATTTTCTTTTTCCAAGCATCAAGAACCGATAATCACATCCTAATTATATCATAATTTTAATTCTACAAGTTATATCCTCAAATTAATTAAAGACATCAAATCCTTAATCAAAATAAGCCTCAAAATCCAAACCATTACATGCAAGGATTCTCAACCATTCAATGGCAATTTCAAGCATAAGAATATGTCATGCATACATCAAGACATGGATTTCTCATGGCCATCATCAAGAAAACATTCTTTAGCGTCATCTTTCATGAAACCATAAGGTTAGGGCTTAACTCAAAACAAGGAAATCCCAAGTTTTTCAAATAGAAACTATTGTCAAGCCTACCTATTAACAAGTCATGTGAGCTTTCTAAGTTGATTTCCTTTGATTTCTTTTTTATTCCTTACTTTTGCACCACTACTCCCCCCTTCTCCCTTACTGGTTCTCCACTTTTCCATGGACAAACGATGGACTTAAGGGACTAAGAATAGGAAGAAAGGGGAGGTATGGAGGTAGGAAGATGATAACTTACCTTGGTGCCCATTTTTTCCTCACTTTTCCTTTTCTTTCTTCTTCCTCCTTCCTTGTGATTTTTCTCTCCTTTCCCTCCATGCTTTTGCATGTTCCAGTAGACTTTTTCAGCCTCTAAAGTCTTCATTCCACTATCATAATAACGAGGGATGAAGATATTTTAGGGATGTTATCATTAAACCAATAAATTCCATTTTTATCCTTGCACCATTTTAACAATACCAACCTTATCCCTTATCCTATTCTTCCTTATGGTTCTCTCTTTCTCCCTCGCTCATTCTTCATGTTTTTCAACCCCTTATTGACTTCATTCAACAACTTCAATCATGAACTTTACAGATATTTTGAGTAAGATATAATTAAGCCAATTAATGGCCCTTAAATTCTAGCTTACCACATTACCAAGTTAATTTTTAATCATTACCAAAGAATTTGTTTGGTTAACTAAATTCCATTTATTTCCTTTAATTCTATATTAAGATTTTGTTAACAAAATTTT
Organism: Gleditsia sinensis; assembly: GCA_037074535.1. Lineage (NCBI taxonomy): Eukaryota > Viridiplantae > Streptophyta > Magnoliopsida > Fabales > Fabaceae > Gleditsia > Gleditsia sinensis. The sequence continues at coordinate 9,159,196 of CM073467.1, forward strand.
GAGTCTCTAATTAGAGCAATTTCTATTACTTAACCCTTTTTCCAAGATTCTACACTTAATTACTCAAAATTCCTCTTTTTATCCTCTTCTTATATAAAACTTTTGTATTTTTTTCATTAAGAATGCTTTCATAAGAATATTAAGGCCAACATTCATCAGTCCTAAGAAAATTGCTCTTGCTAATTCTTCCCCTTTTTCCTAGCCACTTTTTTCATTTGGACATTGATATACTTTATCGATAAACTTTTGGTGCATGTTTCTTGACCACTTTCCAAAAATCTTTCCATCACTTCATGTTTCTTATTTTTCCCCTTTTTCAACTTTAAAAAGCATATTTATATAATTTTTGGTAAATAAAATTGAAGATGTTACAATCGGCACAGGATAAGGGAACTAGTCATTAAACCGTAAGCCTCAAAACATATCTAAAGTACATATCTTTACATATCTTTAACATTACAATATAAAGTCCATATTATACAAACTCAAAACATAACAAATGCAGGGATCTTGCCAATGACTATCAAAGCATATCTAAAGTACAAACAGACATAAATATAAAACATCAAGGAGGCCATTGGAACAAAAGTGATCAGCGGAGCGTATACTCTAACTCTCAACTAGATGGAGACAAATCATAATCCTTGGTACTTTGTGAAAAACATAGAACTAGATTAAGGTGAGTTTTGCAACTCAGTGAGCATATAAAGCCTACTATAAATGAAAAAAAATAGGCTATACACATGAGTTTTTAATAATAAAAAGGTAGTAAAAATATGAATCGAAAATGAAATAAAATAATGTGCGTTTATAAAGGAAAAAAATACAATTATTATGGTAAGATAAGTAGAAAAATGAATGTTTGATATAGAGGATAAATAACTAGAATAATTGAAGATATAGAAAAGTAAAAATGACTATTAATGTTATATTTAAATAGAGTAAAAGCTAAAAGAAATCAAGCATGTATGAAAATAAGAGGACCTAAAATCTAGATTATCCTATGATTCCATGGCACACAGCAAGGGAGGGAAACATCACTATTCTTATTTGATGTAACTCATTTTCCCATTAAAATCCTAGGAGGAGGCTTTCCCTCTACTCCTTACACAACATAGCCTGATCCAAGTGTGTTGGACTTGCAACATCCCTAATTTTGTTCCTTTTATTAATAAAGACACATAATATTTAATTAAGAAAATTTAAGAAGATTGGATTAGGGTAATTTTTCCTAATTCAAAAGCTAGGGTTCCTAAGTTTAACATCTCCACTCATATATTGGGCTTTCACCTATGAACACTTCATAGAGTTTTTTAAATTCACATGAGTTTCTAGCAAGCCAATTGGATAGTCTAAGAAAGAGATGTAACATAGACTTGGACTAGGATATATAAATTGGACCAATAGCCCAAAAATAATGAAAATGCCACCAAGCCCTATATGAAAGGTAGAATTTTAGCTAAAGCAAATAAAATTGGCAAGAATGAGCCCAAATCCAAGAGGGAAAAATAAGAACCATGTGATGAAATAGTAGTGTAATAATAATCAAGATTAGGTCACATGGCATTAGGACAAAACATCTATATCCTACACTCATAATTTCAGCAAGCCATGTGATGAAATAGTAGGTAATAATACATGATATAATGATAAAACATATATATCCTGCACTCATAATTTTAGCAATCCATGTGATGATATAATAGGTAATAATACATGGCATTAGGACAAAGCATCTCTATCCTATAAAAATAATTTTAGCCAATCAATGGAGACTTAAAGGCTAGAAATTTGCCACTTAGAAAGGAAAACCTATCATACTTGAGTGAGACAAAAAGAAAAAGGAAATGAATCCCTAAATTAAGGAGACCATGCCCCTTGTCTTGAGAACATTTTATCATTATTTTCAAATAACAAATCCTTCTTTTGCTATGCATATTTTAACTAAGGGAGAGGAAGATAAGAACATCATTTGTCTTCCCCCAAAAAACAACCAAGTACATGCTAATTGTGTTAAGTTAGAACTATGGTTATGAGAGGTAAACCACTTGATAACTTATTTAAGCAAAAACCACCCTTATAACATTATAAGTGAGGGAGAGGAAAAAATAGAAGCAAGGTAGAGTGAGGAAAGGAAATAAAGATAGGAGAAGAGAGGAAGGATGAAAAAAAAGAAGTCTAGAGGACTAAGTACTCAAGGTATGTTAGCTTAGTCTTCACTTGAATCCATCTTTTTTCTTCATCCATGAGATTCAAAAATCACCCTCCCTCTCTTATTCAAGCTGCTGGAAAAGCTAAGAGAAGTTAGGAATCTTGCCATTTTCTTTATGAGGAAACAAGAAAAAGAATTCACTACGTAAGCTAAGGAGATTTTTGGGTAGGTTCAACAAATATCTCTTTTTGAAGAAATGCTTTGAAATTTATAACATTTATATGGGATTTTGATCTTAAAACTTTGATGAAATTTACAATATTTGATACTTTGATGATTGGCCATGGATGTTGCTATATCATGTTACATGTTGAGATTGCATGTGTTGGATGTTTTCAATACTTCTGTTGGTGTGGAAAGTTCAACATAGATATGGATATGGGTGGTAAAATTTTAAGACTTTTATGCTACTATTATGTATATTTGAATATGGAGAAAAAATGATGGAATATGATTAGATTGATAAAATAAGTATGGCCCTAAACACTTAGAAGAAGGCCATGAGAAATTTCTGTTTTCTTGAGAAGTAGATGATGGAATATGTTAAATTAAGTATAAGGAATCTAATTAAAATTTTGAAATGAGTAATCTTAGGGTTAGATGTAAATTAGGAAGAAAATGAAAAAGGACTTAATAAAATGATGAACTAGAACCTTAGGAAGGGTTTGGTTTGAAAATTGGATTTCAGAGTAACTATGGAAGCTTCTATTTTTGAAATTCTGAGAAGAATCGGTTAGGAATTAAAATAAATTGTTAACATAAAAAATGTAGATATATGTCTCAGATTTTTAAACACTAGAATCACTCAATTTAGATTTCATATGAGGGACATATGGTCAGATTTGTAAGTAGTGATCAGAAACTAGCTAACTAGAGAAGAATCTGTTAGGTTAGCTTCAGTGTTTGAATTTTTGGACAAATTTTGTAGGGAATTAAATGACATTGTTAGTATAATAAATATAGATATATGTATCGTGGATTTTTAGCCATTGGAATCACTCAATGTTGAGTCCATAGGAGGGAGATATAGTCAGATTGGTAAGTAAAGGTCAGAACCTACCCAAGAAGAAATAACATTGAATTTGAGGGAGTAATAAAACCAAGATGCCTTACAATTGCACTAACAAGTTCAACAAAATAGTTTTAGAAGATTGTCTTAAATTTAAAAGGACACATAGATCATCTCAATTAGAGTTAAAATGAGAGAGTTATGCTCTGATTAGTGAGAGAAGGTCAGGCTGGATGAAAACCTGCATCAGGGGACAACACACAACACAGAGCATGGTCGTGTTCTAGCACAGCCAGGCCATGTTTGGAGTTGTTAAAACTTATTTTGAATATTTTTCTACCCTAAATGAACCTCATTAACTATAGGGTAATAATAGAAACCAAATTAAAGAAGAATACCATATAAAATTTGAGAGAACATGTGTTGGAAATGATATAAGTAGGAGAAAAGTGACTAGAGGCCAAGCATAAAGAAAATGAAAAGATGAAAATAATATTTAAGAAAGAAGAAGAATATTATAAATAAAAATAATAAATGACTAGTGCATGCCCTAGCCATTGCCATTGCATGAACTCCTTACCATCATAAGTTTGTAATTTTGACATGAAAATATTTTATAAAGTGATATTCGAAAATGATTATGATCATGGCATGATTTAATTTTACCAATAATTTTTGGTAATGATTATGCTTTGATGATAAATTATGCCATGTAAGTATAATGAACATACTTGTTATTGAAATCATATTTTTGGCTATTAATGTGAAAAGAAAAGAAAAGAGACGAGCACAATCACATGGTGGTCCGTGTGGTGCACCAGTAGGGGACGTCTTAATCACAGCTATGATTATGATAATGAGAAAAGAAAGAGAAAGTGTGTCATATCAGACGGAGCGAGAAAAACCCGTACCGAAAAGTAGAATGTACTCACCTTGACCAGGGTAGCTTGATATGAAAATAAGTAGATAGCCATCATATGATATTATGAAAATAGTTATTCATGCCATACATTGCATTACTATACGATTTTCATGTGCATAGATAAAGTGCATTTATGTGACCTAAGAAATTTGTTGTGGCTTATAAAGATTAACATTACATGATGAGCTATATTGATCATAATTATGATTTATTGTTGAACCTACTGGAATTTAATTCTTGCTATATTTTCATATCATGTTCATAAGACTAAGTATGCAAATTTTCTCTATGACCGACTTTTAGTGTACGTTATGTTAAGTTGGTTAAGATCCTGGTGAAGGTGTAACCACTCGCACCTATATCCCCAAAACTAGTCAACATGGATGAATAAGATGTAGACATATATGTGTTTGATTTTTGTACGAACATTTTAATTAATGATGTGTATGTGAACCCATAATTATATCAGTGTTAATGGTATACCATAAACCTTAATTATGCTTGGTTAATTTAATTGATTGTTATTATGCATTAAATAGTTAGAAGTAAAGAGGTAATGACTACATGGAATTTTACAAATATATATATATATATATATATATATATATATATATATGTATATATTTAAAAAAATGGAGTTGTTACATAATTGGTATCAGAGAAGATCGATCCTAGATTGCCGTGGGTGGATGGTTATTTGAATTGATCTTATAGTGTCTTGAGTATGTTTATAATTATGTTGTGTAAGGGATCAGTGATTTTATATAGGTAAAAAATTACTAGTATTTCCTATCTATATGTTGAGGTGGTGTTATGACTGTTGTAAATATTTTTGAACTAACTATTGGGCTCAATCAACTTAATAGCAACATAACTGTTTTTGCCACAGTAGGATATGGCACCACTGAGGAGCAACCCAGTAAACAATGCAAAAGAAACCTTGCATAACTTGGCTATAGCATTTCAAGACCAAGTCACGGCCACAAATCAAATTCTACAACATCTCAAAAATAGTAACAACCTAAATGGAGAAAATAATGCAAAAAACTAGGTGGCTAGAAATGATAATGGCCTATCTAAGTTCATGAGAACCAGACCCACTTCTTTCCAAGGTAACTATGATCCAACGGTAGCCAAAAGTTGGATAAGGGAATTGGAGAAGATCTTCAAGGATATGGGCTACACTAATGAGCAGTAGGTTATCTTTGCTGCATATATGCTAAAGGGTGAAGCTGAGTGTTGGTGGCGAGGGGCCAGAGAACTGCTAACATACTAGAGGAGGCAGATCACCTAGCAAGTGTTTAAGGATATTTTCTTAGAGAAGTACTTTCCAAGTATAGTGCGGGTCAAGAAGGAGATCGAATTTTTCCAACTCAGACAGGGTAACATGTCCGTAGATCAATACATTGCTAAGTTCAATGAGTTGTTTAAGTTCTCCTCTTACATGAGTTTTAACCTTGATGAAGCATGGAAGGTTGTTAATTTTGAAGTAGGACTGAACCCAGAAATTAGAAAAACAATTATAGCCTTAGAAATAAGGGAGTTTCTACCCTTGATAAATAAATCTAGACTTTTGGAGAAGAGTTTAAGGGCAGTGGAGGACGAGAATTTAAGGTACAAGCTATGGAAGAGGAAGAAAAATTTCCCTAACCTTGGAAAAAATGTGAGGAGAAGAGGACATGGAGTTGGTAAGAGGCCATTGATTGCAGGCCTCTAACCTTTCCAACAAGACCTCGCCACAATCAAGTGCACTAACTACAGACATATGCATGGTAGCTAGCCATGCTACATAGGACCAGATATCTGATTTAAATGCGGATAGAATGGTCATTTTATGAAGAATTACCCACAAAATGTAGGGAAGCAGCCAGAATAGAGGCCTAAGGTGAAATGAAGGATTTTCACCTTGAGCAGGCAAGAGACAGCTCAATCCTCCTAAATGATTCAAGGTACATGCTACATCTATGGATTTGGGTTTATGCTATTTGAATCTGGTGCTAGTCATTCATTTATATCAAAAGAATGTATTAGGGAGCTTCAATATCCTATTTTTAGTACCCCCTATGAGTTATTTGTAGTAACTTTGATAAGGGAAAGGGTCTTAACTTCCTTTATATGTAAGGACTATCAGGTCACCATCCAATAGAAAACTTTTTCTATAGACCTCGTCTATCTACCTTTAAGAGGTATTGATGTTATTATATGGTAAGACTGAATGTCTAGAAATTAAGCCTTGCTAAATTGTTGCACCAAAATTGTTGAATTTCTAACTCTTACTCCACAAGAAGAGATGTAGTTATTGATGCTAAATGCCAATCAAGTCAATCGGGAGATAAAGAGTGGAATACTTGGTTACATTCTCTTATGTTTATCAAACGTAGAAGTCAAACTGAAGATTAATGAAATTCTAATAGCTAATAAGTTTTTTGAAGTATTTCCATCAGATATTCAAGTTTTACCTCCTAAGAGAGAGATAGAGTTCTCTATTAATCTCCTACCCGAGATAGGGCCTATCTCTATTGTACCTTATAGAATGGCCTTGAAGGAACTGCTGGAACTCAAGAAACAATTGGAAGAATTGTTAGACAATCAATTCATTAGACAGAGTGAATCACCTTGGGGAGCTTCGGTATTGTTTGTTAAGAAGAAAGACAGGAGCCTGAGACTATGCATAGACTACAGAGAGCTGAATAAGATGACTGTAAAAAACAAGTACCCTATCTCTAGGATATATGACTTATTGGATTAACTAAAGGGAGCCTCCATTCTTTCTAAGATTGACTTAAGGTTGGGATACCATCAGATTTGGATCAAGGAGAGGATGTACCAAAAATAGCCTTCAGGACTAGGTACAGGCACTAAGAGTTTCTCGTAATGCCTTTCAGGTTATCAAATTACCTGTAATTTTCATGTATTACATGAATCACATTTTTTGACCCTACCTAGATCAATTTAGGGTAATGTTCATTAATGACATCTTGATATACTCTAAGAGTGAGATAAAATATGAACAACATCTGGATCGTACTGACAATGCTGAAAGAGAAAAATTTGTATGCCAAATTGGAGAAATATGGATTTTGGCTGTTAGAGATAAATTTTCTCAAACATGTCATCTCCAACAGAGGGATAGCTGTAGACCCTAGCAAGATGGAAGCAGTGATTTAGTGGAAGAGACCAAAGATGGTTACAAAAGTCAAAAGTTTCCTAGGTTTGGCATGATACTACAAGTGGTTCCCTTCAAATGGACTGATAAGTGTGAAGCTAATTTCTAGGATCTTAAGACAAGATTGACCACTCCTCTTGTAATAATTATTCCAGACCCCATAAGAAATTTTGAAGTTTATAGTGACGCTTTAAAGAAAGGGCTAGGGTGTGTTTTGATGTAAGACAAGAGAGTAGCTGTTTACGCCTCTAGGCAACTGAGACCCTATGAAGGAAATTATCCAATCCATGATCTTGAATTGGCAGCGGTGGTGTTTGCCTTAAAGATTTGGCGAAATTATTTATATAGAGCAACATTTGAAGTTTACTGTGATAATAAGAGTCTTAAGTACCTTTTTGATTAGAAGGAGTTAAATATGAGGCAACGAAGATGGGTAGAACTTTTCAATGACTACAAGTTTGAGATAAAGTATCATCCAAGAAAGGCGAATATTGTAGTTGATGCCTTGAGTCAAAAATATCTATATATGGGTCAGATGATGGTGTATGAAATGCAGATGGTAGAGGAGTTTTGAAATTTAAAGCTAGTCACTACTCTTACCCCAAAGAAGCTAATCGTCAATGGGTTGAGTATAGAGTGTGATCTTAGAGTTAATATTAAAAGGGCTCAAGCTCACAACTTATACTTATAGGATCACAAAGAAAAAGATGATTTTTTTGTCTCGGAAGATGGAGTAATTATATATCAAGGAAGGGTTTGTGTCCTTTAAGAACAAGAGTTAAGGACTAAGATCTTGTAGGAAGCACATTAGAGTAAGTACATAGTCCATCTTGGATCCACTAAAATGTATCAGGACTTAAAGAAGATGTACTAGTGGCCAGGGATGAAAAAAAAACATTGTTGAGTTTGTGGTAAAATGTTTAATTTTTCAAAAGGTGAAGGTAGAGCATCAACAACCAGCATAATTTCTACAACCTCTTGAGATCCCTAAATAGAAATGAGACAGTATTTCGATGGACTTTGTGGTGCGTTTACCTAAGACTTCAATTGAATATGACTCTATCTGGGTAACAGTAGAGAGATTAACCAAATCTGCTCACTTTCTGTCCATAAAGTTAACTATTCACTAGATAAATTGACCTAATTGTACATTTAGGAAATAGTTAGACTGCATGGAATTCTCTTAAATATCGTTTTTGATAGTGATTCGAGGTTCATGTTAAGGTTTTAGAAGGCATTACAAAAAACTTTTGGGACCTAGTTGTTGTTCAGTACTGCTTATCATCCTCAGACTGACGGCAGACAGTACAGACCATTCAAACCCGTGAAGATATGTTGGGGGCTTGTGTGATAGAGCAAGGTAAAGGACATGATAAGTACCTACCTTTAGTGGAGTTTGCTTATAATAATAGCTATATCTCTAGTATTAAGATGGCCCCTTACAAAGCTTTATACGGTAGGAAGTGCCGATCTCCACTATGTTGGTTTGAGGTAGGAGAAAAGAACTTACTTGATCCTGACCTAGTTCAACAAACCATTGAGAAAATTATGATGATACGAGAAAAAAAACTTACAGCTTAGAGTCGACAAAAGAGTTATTATGGTAAAAGACATAGGCCTCTGGAGTTTGAGGAAGGATACCATGTATTTCTGAAGGTTTCCCCGACTACTGAAGTTGGTAGGTAGCTAAGTCCGCAATTTTTGGGACCTTACCAAATTCTAAGGAAAGTGGGGATGTCAGAATATCAAGTTTCTCTCCCACCTAATTTGTCCAACCTGCATAATGTTTTCCATTTATCACAGCTTCAAAAGTATCTTCCAGATTCCTCACATGTAATACGAGATGAACCAATCCAAATAAAGGAGACGTGATGTACTAGTTAGTACTGGCATCAATATTGGACACCGATGTGAGGAATCAACTTGGGAGCTAGAAGAAGTCATGAGAAAGAAATATCCACAATTGTTTTTATTAAGTAATTTTTAAAATTTTGAGGAAAAAATTTCTTTTAGGGGGAGATAAATGTAATGTCCCTAATTTCATTTTCTTCTAAATAAAGGCACATAAATATTTAATTAAGGAAATAAAATTTATAAAACAATGTTTAGATATCTAAGATAATATAAGCCTTATAAATTTTTCACCTTATGTGTATGCATAGAAAATGTTTCTAACATTAAGGGAATAGGTGAATAGAGAAAACCTAATAGGAAAAATTAGAAATATCATCCTTAAGAGGGAGAAATTCTTAGGTAAGGAAGATAAATTTTTGGAAGTAAGTAAAGGTCTTGAAAATTTAAGAAGATTGGATTAGGATAATTTTTCCTAATTCGAGAGCTAGAGTTCCTAAGTTTAACATCTCCACCCATACATTTGGCCTTCACCTATGAACACTTCATAGAGTTTTTCCAATTCACATGAGTTTCTAGCAAGTCAATTGGATAGCCCAAGCAAGAGACATAACATCGACTTGGATTAGGATATAGAAGTTGGACTGATCATGAAAATGTGACCAAGCCCTCCATGAGAGGTAGAATTTCAGCCAAAGCAAAGGAAATGGGCAAGAATAAGCCCAAATCCAAGAGGAAAAAATAAGAACAATGTGATAAAATAATAGTGTAATAATAATCAAGATTATGTCACATGGCATTAGGACAAAACATCTATATCCTCCACTCACAATTTCAGCAAGCTATGTGATGAAATAGTAGGTAATAATACATGGCATTTGGACAAAACATCTATATTCTACACTCATAATTTCAACAATCCATGTGATGATATAGTAGGTAATAATACATGAAATTATAAAAAAAAATCCTTATCCTACATAAATAATTTTAGCAAAGCAAGGGAGACTCAAGGGCTGGAAATTTACAACTTAGAAAGGCAAACCTATCATAGTTGACTGAGACAAAAGAAAAAGGAAATGAATCCCTAACTTAAGGAGACCTTGCCCCTTGTCTTGAGAATATTTTATCATAATTTTCAAATAACAAATCCTTCTTTCGCTATGCATATTGTAACAACTCCATTTAAGTAATAATTTTAAAAAAAAAACCATGAAGTTATTACCTCGTTACAACTTAACTCAAAATAACATTTATTTAATTATTACAATATAGAGTTTACATACATGTCATTAATCAAAACATACGTACAACATATTAAACACATAAAAATCTACATCTTATTTATTCTGGTTGACTAATTCCGGAGATATAGGTGCGGGTGGTTGCACCTTCACTGGGATCTAAGCTAACTCGACCATAAATATTTTATTTGCTTCTGGGATCTGCCCAACATAAAGTACTCGATCTAACGTGCACTAAAAGCCAGAGCCATAGAAAAATCTGCATAACTAATTTTTTGAACATGATATGGAAATATAGTGAGAATTAAATTCCAGTAAGTTCAACAATAAATCATCATCAATATAGCTCATCACGTCATGTTCAGCTGTATAAACTACAGCAAATATCTTTGGTCACATGAATGCACTATATCTATGCACATGAGAATCATACAATAATGACATGTATGACAAGATTAACTATTTCCAGAATATCATATGATGATGGTGAACGTTTATGTGTAATTCATGCAAAGATGAATACAATGTCAGTACGCAAGTGCACGTATCGTGACCAAGTAATAAAGTGATGAGTGAGTATCGTCCCACGAGGAGTGAACTAAAACTGTCAAGATACCTTTGCTGTATGAATGCTGTAGCAATGTCAAGTTGTTTCACAAAATTGGAATATGCACAGTTTGACTGATTTTTACTGTAACTAAAGTGAAAAGTATTAGGGAATAGGAAAGAAAATATATGGGGAGAACTGGGGTGCTCGGGGTTGCCATGGACTTCAGCATTTAGAGATGCTCTAGACTTTGCTGCAGCAAAAGTCCCTGGTGCTAAACTCAGTCCTGAATGGAGTCTTCCCAGATTACCATTACTTACAACTCCAAGGTTCAGACACGCATTCCTGCCTTGGTCCTCACCTCTTAGTTGTGCATGCATTTCATTATGGACTAATGGGGTACTCGTATATCCCTACATGAGGTAACCCCCCTACAATCAGCCTCTTTTTCCAGCCTCCATTACCCTCCCAGGTGAATGGTGGCCTTAGTTTTCTTCCTCCAAACTTCCGTTATTAAGGAAAGAAAAGCTATAGGAACTACAGCTGAATGTAAACAAAACTGCAGTAAAATGTATTAACGTTAAAAATGTGCTTCAGTCCATTACAACCCTTGTGCAACCCCAGCTGGAAACTAGCCAAGCCTCATGGGTGCACCAGTTACAAAAATTCCAGAAACTCTAGTATGCATTATAAGAGATAAAAACTAAATTGCAAAATGCAGTTCTTTCTTTTCTTTTGATAAGCAATAAAATCACAGCAAAAAACTAAGTTCCTTTCTACACTATCACTCTATTCCCTCATGCTGCACCTTCTGGTGTTATTAGCACTCTCGGCTATGGAGTGATTTCTCTACCCAATTATGTTCTCTTCCTCTCTCCCGCGTCTTCTGCACTCTCTAATTTTTGGCCTTTTATAGGCAGCCTTTGTGGTCCCAGAAAAGCTCCCTGGTTGCTGCCATTCCTTCTTCTCTGCAGTAGGCGCCCTTGTTGTGCAGCTTTATCCTCTCCACTTTCAGTAGTGGAGGTAGTCCTGTACCAACAGCTTGCAGTGTCCCTGTTGCTGTTGCACCGCTCTACCACCTGCATGAAATCAAACAGAATTAGAGGATTGCAGGAAAGAGGGGGCAGCTCACCCTCTATCACCCGCGGTTCTGCTATCATTGCCACATATGCTCAGTGAAATGCTACAGCAATGGGCAGCTGATGTTATATCTAGAAGAGTCATTCCCTTTTATTAAATCAGAGGGCAAAAGTGCTTAAAACACCAGAAAAATTTAGTAAATAATCATGGGTAACGCATGGAAACTATAGTGAAATGCAGTTATCAAATACCCTCAAACTTAAAGGATTGCTTGTCCCCAAGCATCCTACATTGCTCACTATAAACTAAACACCTAGTAGTTCCAGGCTTTTCTCATGTCAGAGTCCTTGGCTCTGCTGAAAGCTCTCAACTCTCAGGATTGCCCTCATACAAAGGATACCACAAATCTTTCTCCCAATCACAACAAACACCTTCTTTGAATTTGTGTGTGTGTGATATGGACAGTTTTGTCTAGGAGTTACTTGGGTTAAAAACAGCCAGAGTTCTTAAGACTTTTATGCTAATATTTTGATCTTCCCTTCCTAGGTTAAGCTGGCATTCAACATAGGTACAGACAGGGCAGCACATATGGGGAAGTGGGGCAGCTTTTCTCCTTTTACTATTATTATTATTATTATTTTATTATATATATATATATATATTGTAAACACGTTATTCTAGCGGAGGTCATTACGGCTTTTTGACGCGAATGCCAACATGTTCAATGCAGGCACCCGGTTACTCAGCCTTATCACCCTTCAATCGCTTCCCACTCATACTCTTCGTCCCTGTTTTACACAAAGGTGCACATGGGGCTCATGCACACCCCTGGTTACTAAGGAATTATAGAGCATTGGAGTGTCGACTCTTCGTCCCTGTTTTACACAAAGGTGCACATGGGGCTCATGCACACCCTTGGTTACTAAGGAATTACAGAGCATTTGAGTGTCCATATTTTTCTTTATTTTCTACTCCCCTCCCCCAAACTTAAGCCTTTATGCCCCTATGTGTCTGCCTCTTTTATAATTCTACAGGAAGCTCTCAATACTAGCTCTAAGACTAAGGACCTCTTTCTGAAAGATCACCAAATTGTCTTCTGGGCGAGCTGCCCATGATCCAGTGCTTATAAGAAGGTATTGTGTGATGGGGTGAGGTTGTAGGTTCCTTATTCTGATTTTAACATAATACCCAATCCTCCTCATGGAGTATCCCAAAACTTTCAGCAGGATATGCAGCTATTCCACCCTCTTTTCTCTCTGTTTCTTTTTTTTGTTTTTTAAAAAGAACAATTAGAACTGTATTCAACTCAATCAAACTCAGTGATTACTGGGACAGACTCATTCAACACAGGTGGATAAAGACACCAGTGGGCAGCAATATAAACAAACACCTAGATAAACAGCAGAACTAATTATGCAAAATGCTCCAGCAATAAAACAAAACGCAAATGCCAACAGTAATGCTACAGCAATGAAATCAAACACAAAAGTGATATGCTCCAACAACATTATTCCCACCAGACAATTATATCACACACCCCCCCAAACTTAAGTTGAGCAGTGTCCTCACTGCTGATGCAATGGCTAGAAAACAAATATGCCCACAAACAAAAACAGAAACAAAGGAATTCCAAATACAGCAGAGAAGGAAAAAGGGTTGAGGGAACTTTCCTGAGGGTGCTAGCAGGTATGCTGCAGCACCCTAGGGTCATTGACCCCCAGAAGATTTCGAGGAGCTTCTAAGCCCACTCCTCCTCTGTGTTGATTGTTGTGGGGCCTTTCCTTTGCGCAGTACTGCTGCCCTTTTAGCAATGGGCTCATCGTCATCAGAGGACACAGTTTCCTCCGGTGTCTGGTGGGGCTCAGGACAGGGCTCCTTGCTAGAGGAGGAACCTTTAGAGGCCTTAGGGTGCTCTGCTTGTGTTTCTGGTGCTGCAGCTGACTCCTCAAAGGTGGCATGGAGCAGGGCAGTTGGAAACTCTGGGAATGGGAAAAATTGCTTGAAATTTTGCTCCAGAGTGGTGTGGAGGGCAAAGTCCATTTTCTGTGCATATTGCCAGAAGGTTTGCTGGTGCTGCAACAACTGTGCTTGCTGTCTGAAGAGTGTGGATTGTTGCTGCAGCAGATGCTGAATGGCCTTGTCAGCTGGGGGAGTGGCAGAGGAGGAAGCAGATGGACCAGTAGTTGGTGGGGGATCCCGAGAGGCAGCTGGTGGGTGCTGGGCTGCTTTCTCCAGAACAATGCGAGCAATGGTGGTAGGGGTGATGGGAGTGGTGTCCTTTAAGACCTCTTCGTCAATGGAGACTGGTACTCCATGATTTTTGCACAGGGTGATGATGAGGGAAGGAAAAAGGAGGCTTCCCTTCTTTCGGCCGGCACAGGCTTGGATTTGGTCACTTATAATGCGGCCAACGTTGAGTGGCCGGCCAAGTATGAGCGCATCCACCATTGCTACTCTTTCTCTGCTCACAGTCTGCCCGTGGGTGGAAGGCAGGAGACGAGTCTTGAGAAAATGGTACCAGACCTTTGCTGCCGACACCAAGGAGATTCGATTTACAGTGGTGGAGCCCTGGGGAGATTTATCCTAGTTGGTGCCAGGAAGGCACACCCGGGTGAGCATTGCTTCCCAGTCTTCATCCCGCAGACCTTGCAGATAGCCCTCGTAGTTGTCCTCCTCGTCGGGCAAATTGTAGGCCTTGTTGATAGCAGCTTGGTCAAAACGGACCTTCGTTTCCTGAACTCTCACCCATTTGTCTGTTTCTGGGGAGAAGTTCGCATAGAACTCCCGAACCAGTGGAATGAGGGCCGTTGGTGGATGGCTTGCAAAATTTTCCCAATCCCTCTGTTTTACCACCGTGCCAACGTACATTGGCACCCTCTCACCTCTTCTTGGTTTCTTCGGAAGTGAATTTCTTCACCTTGCTGGCCTTCCTTGCCACTGTCTTGATTCTCGGCATGCTTGGTTCGAAGGGTTGAAGGTTGGGGTTTTCTGGGACGAAGGAGGTGAGAGGGTTGCAGGGCTTGGAACTCGGGAGAGGTGAGATGAAGGGGAAGTTGTAGAGGTGACAGTGTGGGTGCGTTAACTCTCGGAAGAAGTGGGTTGGAAGTTGCAAAGGTTTAAAGATCGTAGGTGTCTTATGGCCTTCTGCCAGTTTTCCCGCCCACTATTTTTGTTTTTTTGTTTTTGTTTTTGGCAGAGGGGAACCCTTGGCTTAAAGTTGACTGTGTTGCTGCAGCAATACTGGAGCAATGCTTCACCAAGCTGGGGGCTAAAAAAAATTCCTGCTACAGCATATAGTGCTTGTTACCAGTTCTGCAAAGATGAATACAATGTCAGTACGCAAGTGCA
The DNA here is from genome assembly GCA_037074535.1 of Gleditsia sinensis. Classification (NCBI taxonomy): domain Eukaryota; kingdom Viridiplantae; phylum Streptophyta; class Magnoliopsida; order Fabales; family Fabaceae; genus Gleditsia; species Gleditsia sinensis. The sequence continues at coordinate 9,174,575 of CM073467.1, forward strand.
CGTATCGTGACCAAGTAATAAAGTGATGAGTGAGTATCGTCCCATGAGGAGTGAACTAAAACTGTCTAGATACCTTTGCTGTATGAATGCTGTAGCAATGTCAAGTTGTTTCACAAAATTGGAATATGCACGGTTTGACTGATTTTTACTGTAACTAAAGTGAAAAGTATTAGGGAATAGGAAAGAAAATATATGGGGAGAACTGGGGTGCTCGGGGTTACCATGGACTTCAGCATTTAGAGATGCTCTAGACTTTGCTACAGCAAAAGTCCCTGGTGCTAAACTCAGTCCTGAATGGAGTCTTCCCAAACTGCCATTCCTTACAACTCCAAGGTTCAGACACGCATTCTTGCCTTGGTCCTCACCTCTTAGTTGTGCATGCATTTCATTATGGACTAATGGGGTACCCGTATATCCCTACATGAGGTAACCCCCCTACAATCAGCCTCTTTTTCCAGCCTCGATTACCCTCCCAGGTGAATGGTGGCCTTGGTTTTCTTCCTCCAAACTTCCGTTATTAAGGAAAGAAAAGCTATAGGAACTACAGCTGAATGTAAACAAAACTGCAGCAAAATGTATTAACGTTAAAAATATGCTTCAGTCCATTACAACCCTTGTGCAACCCCAGCTGGAAACTAGCCAAGCCTCATGGGTGCACTAGTTGCAAAAATTCCAGAAACTCTGGTATGCATTATAAGAGATAAAAACTAAATTGAAAAATGCAGTTCTTTCTTTTCTTTTGATAAGCAATAAAATCACAGCAAAAAACTAAGTTCCTTTCTACACTATCACTCTATTCCCTCATGCTGCACCTTCTGGTGTTATTAGCACTCTCGACTATGGAGTGATTTCTCTACCCAATTATGTTCTCTTCCTCTCTCCCGCGTCTTCTGCATTCTCTATTTTTCGGCCTTTTATAGGCAGCCTTTGTGGTCCCAGAAAAGCGCCCTGGTTGCTGCCATTCCTTCTGCTCTGCAGCAGGCGCCCTTGTTGTGTAGCTTTATCCTCTCCACTTTCAGTAGTAGAGGCAGTCCTGTACCAACAGCTTGCAGTGCCCCTGCTGCTGTTGCACCGCTCTACCACCTACATCAAATCAAACAGAATCAGAGGATTGCAGGAAAGAGGGGGCAGCTCACCCTCTATCACCCGCGGTTCTGCTATCATTGCCACATATGCTCAGTGAAATGCTGCAGCAATGGGCAGCTGAGGTTATATCTAGAAGAGTCATCCCCTTTTATTAAATCAGAGGGCAAAAGTGCTTAAAACACCAGAAAAATTCAGTAAATAATCATGGGTAATGCATGGAAACTATAGTGAAATGCAGTTATCAGATGACTATCAATTTATTCTCATATCAAGCTACCCCGATCAGGGTGAGTATTTTCTACTCTTCGGTACGGGCTTTTCTCGCTCTGTCCGACATGGCCCACTTTCTCTTTCTTTTCTTATTAACATGATCATAACCGTTGGTAGGGCGTCCCCTACTAGTGCACCACACAGATTGCCATGTGACTGTGCTTATTTCTTTTCTTTTCACAATGATAGCCAAAAATATGCTTTCAATAACAAGTATGTTCAACAAAATATAACTATTACCAAAAATCATTGGTAATCATTCCATGAACATAACCATTTCAAATATCACTTTATAAAATATTTCCATGTCAAAATTTCACACTTAAGATGGTAAGAATTTCATACAATGGCAATGGCTATGTCATATACTAGTCATTTATTATTTTCAACTATAAGATTCTTCTTTTTTTTATTAATTTTATTTCTTTATTTTTCTTTATGCAGGTTTTCATCCTATCTAACCTTCTCTTACCAATCAGAGCATAACTCCCTCAATTTAACTCCAATTTAGGTGATCTTGATATCAATTTAAAGACAACAATTATCTAAAAATCTTATGTTGAACAGTTGAACAAAATATTAAGAAATTATGGTGATATGACTCCCACAAAGAACATGTTATTTCTTCTCGGGTAGGTTATGAACTCTACCTACTAATATGTCTATATCTCCCTCATAATAATTCCACATTAAGTGATTCCAGTGGGTAAAATTATGTGACACATATAGCTATAATTCTTATGTTAACCATTTATTTTAATTCCCAATAGAATATTCCCAGAAATTAAAACACATAAGCTATCCTAACATATTCTTCCCTGATTAACCATTTTCTAACCATTTCTTACTAATCAGACCATATGTACCTCATATGGAGTCCAAATTAAGTGCTTCCAGTGGCTACAAATCCGTGACACATATAGCTATAATTCTTATGTTAACCATTTATTTTAATTCCCTCCAGAATGGTCCAATAAATTAAAATATAGAAGTTATCCTAACATATTCTTCCCTGATTAACCATTTTCTGACCTTTGCTTACTAATTGGCCCATATCTCCCTCATATGGACTCCAAATTGAGTGATTCCAGTGGGTAAAAATCCGTGAGACATACATCTACATTTTTCATGTTGACAATTTATTTTAATTCCCAATTCTTCCCAAAATTTTAAAAAAATAGAAGTATAAAAGTTTGCCACCCATAGCCATACCTATGCAGAACTATCTACACCAACCTAAGTATTCAAACATACATAATATGTAATGTAACAACTCCATTTAAGTATCAAATTTTTTTTAAAATACCATGAAATTATTACTCGTTACAACTTAACTCAATATAACATTTATTTAATTTATACAATACAAAGTTCACATACATGTCATTAATCAAAACATACGTACAACATATCAAACACATAAAAATCTACATCTTATTTATTCTGGTTAACCAATTCTGGAGATACAGGTGCGGGTGGTTGCACCTTCACCGGGATCTAAGCCAACTCGACCTGGCCAACATAAAGTACTCGATCCAACGTGCACTAAAAGCCAGAGCTATAGAAAAATCTGCGTAACTAATTTTCTGAACATGATATGAAAATATAGTGAGAATTAAATCCCAGTAAGTTCAACAATAAATCATCATCAATATAGCTCATCACGTCATGTTCAGCTGTATAAACTACAGAAAATATCTTTGGTCACATGAATGCATTATATCTATGCACATAAGAATCATACAGTAATGATATGTATGACAGGATTAACTATTTTTAGAATATCATATGATGGCCATCAACTTATTCTCATTTCAAGCTACCCCGATCAGGGTGAGTATCCTCTACTCTCCGGTATGGGCTTTTCTCGCTTCGTCCGACATGGCACACTTTCTCTTTCTTTTCTCATAATCATAATCATAACCGTTGGTAGGGCGTCCCCTACTGGTGCACCACACGGATTGCCATGTGACCGTGCTCATTTCTTTTCTTTTCACAATGATTGCCAAAAATATGCTTTCAACAAGTATGTTCATCAAAATATAACTATTACCATAAATCATTGGTAATCATGCCATGAACATAACCATTTCAAATATCACTTTATAAAATATTTCCATGCTAGAATTTTACACTTAAGATGGTAAGAAGTTTATACAATGGCAATGGCTATGACATATACCAGTCATTTATAAGATTCGTCTTCTTTTTTAAATATTAATTTTATTTCTTTATTTTCTTGATGCAGGTTTTCATCATATCTAACATTCTCTTACTAATCAGTGCATAACTCCAACAATTGATCTTCGATGTAGGTGATCTTGGTTTCAAATACAAGATAAAACAATTATCTAAAACTATTATGTTGAACATTGTAGCAAAATATTAAGAAATCATGGTGATATTACTCCCTAAATGTACAGGTTATTTCTTCTCGGATAGGTGTTGACCTTTACCTACTAATCGGATTATATCTAACTCATATGGACTCCAACCTGAGTGATTCCAGTGGCTAAACTTCCATGACGCAAATATCTATAATTCTTATGTTAACCATTTATTTTAATTTCATATAGATAATTCCCAAAAATTAAAATACAGAAGCTATCCTAACATATTCTTCCCTGATGAACCATTTTCTAACCTTTGACTACTAATCAGCTCATATCTTCCTCATATGGACTCCAAATTGAATGATTCCAGTGGCTAAAAATCTGTGACACACATAGCTATAATTATTATGTTAACCATTTATTTTAATTCAATAAAGATAATTCCCATAAATTAAAATACAGAAGCTATCCTAACATATTCTTCTCTGATGAACCATTTTCTGACCTTTGACTTCTAATCGGCTCATATCTTCCTCATATGGACTCTAAATTGAATGATTCCAGTGGCTAAAAATCCATAACACACATAGCTATAATTCTTATGTTAACCATTTATTTTAATTCTATACAGATAATTCCCAGAAATTAAAATATAGAAGCTATCCTAACATATTCTTCTCTGATGAACCATTTTCTGACCTTTGACTTCTAATCAGCTCATATCTTCCTCATATGGACTCTAAATTGAATGCTTCCAGTGGCTAAAAATCCATAACCCACATAGCTATAATTCTTATGTTAACCATTTATTTTAATTCTATACAAATAATTCCCAAAAATTAAAATACAGAAGCTATCCTAACATATTCTTCCCTAATGAACCATTTTCTGATCTTTGACTACTAATCAGCTCATAGCTTCCTCATATGGACTCCAAATTGAATGCTTCCAGTGGCTAAAAATCCGTGACACACACAGATATAATTCTTTTGTTAACCATTTATTTCAATTCCTTAAAGATAATTCCCAGAAATTAAAATACAGAAGCTATCCTAACATATTCTTCCCTGATGAACCATTTTCTGACCTTTGACTTCTAATCGGCTCATATCTTCCTCATATGGACTCCAAATTGAATGATTCCAGGGGCTAAACATCCATGACATACATAGCTATAATTCTTATGTTAACCATTTATTTTAATTCCATACAGATAATTTCCAGAAATTAAAATACATAAGCTATCCTAACATATTCTTCCCTGATGAACCATTTTCTGACCTTTGATTGCTAATCAGCTCATATCTTCCTCATATGGACTCCAAATTGAATGATTCCAGTGGCTTAAAATCCGAGCCACACATAGCTATAATTATTATGTTAACCATTTATTTTAATTCCATACAGATAATTCCCATAAATTCAAATACAGAAGCTATTCTAACGTATTCTTCCCTGATGAACCATTTTCTGACCTTTGATTGCTAATCAGCTCATATCTTCCTCATATGCACTCCAAATTGAATGATTCCAGTGGCTTAAAATCCGAGCCACACATAGCTATAATTATTATGTTAACCATTTATTTTAATTCCATACAGATAATTCCCAGAAATTAAAATACAGAAGCTATCCTAACATATTCTTCCCTGATGAACCATTTTCTGACCTTTGACTACCAATCAGACCATATCTACCTCATATGGACTCCCAATTGAATAATTCCAGTGGCTAAAAATCCGTGACACATATATATTTAATTCTTATGTTAACCATGTATTTTAATTCCTAGAAATTAAAACATAGAAGCTAAAAAGTTTGCCACCCATAGCCATACCTATGCAGAACTTTCTATAGTCTAATTATTCAAACATACATCACATGCAAGATCAATATTTAACATGATATAGAAACATCATGACCAATCATCAAAGTTCTGAGATCAAAATCTCATATAAATATTTTAAGTTTCAAAAGTTTTCTTCGAAAAGAAATATTGTTAAACTTACCTGGAGCATTTAGTCCCCTAGACTTCTCCTTCCTCTCCTTTCCTCAGTCTACCTTACTTCTATTTTTCCTCTCCCTCACTTGGACAAAATTATAATGTTGTAAGGGTGGATTTTCTTATATAGACCACCAAATAATTCACCTTTCATGATCATAGGTCTACCTTATCACAATTAGATTACACTTGGTTGAATATTTGGAAAACAAACAACTTATGTTCTTGTCTTCTTCTTCCTTAGTCAAGATATGCATAGGAAAAGGAGATTTGTATTTTGAAAATTATGATAATATGTTCTTAAGATATGGGACAAGGTCCCTTTGATTTAGGGATTCATTTCCATTTTCTTTTGTCTTAAACAAGTATGATAGGTTTGCCTTTTTAGGTGGAAAATTTCTAGCCCTTGAATCTCCATTATTTGGTTTATATTATTTGTGTGGGATAGGAATGTTTTGTCCTAATACCATGTATTATCATACCACTTGCTAAAATTATGTGTGTAGGATATAGATGTTTTTGTCCTAAAGCCTTGTATTATCATACCACTTGCCAATTCTATGTTTTATTTTTTGTTTAGGTTATCCAATGGGCTTGCTAGAAATTCATGTCAGGTGGAAAAACTCTATAAGTAGTGTCCATAGGTGAAAGCCCAATTTATGGGTGGAGATACTAAACTTAGTAACTTTTGTTCTTAAATTAGGAAAAATTACCCTAATCCAATCTTCTTGAAATTTTAAGACATTTACTTACTTCACAAAAATTTATCTTCCTTACCTAAGAATTTTACCATTCTTTAGCATGTTTATTTCTAATATTTCCTCTTAGGTTTTCTTTCTTTACCTATTCCATTAATATTAGAACATTTCTATGCATACACGTAAGGTAAAGAATTTCTAAGGATTATATTTCCTTAGATATCTAAAAATTGTCTAATAAATTTTATTTCCTTAATTAAATATTTATGTACCTTTATCAATAAAAGAAATGAAATTAGGGATGTTACTTTGAATACTCTTGTACTTTTATTAATACATGAAACAAAATTAGGGATGTTACACATATCTTGACTAAGGAAGAGGAAGATAAGAACATCATTTGTCTTCCCCCAAAAAGCAACCAAGTAAATCCTAATTTTGATAAGGTAGACCCATGATTATGAGAGGTGAATCACTTGATAACTTATTTAAGCAAAAAACAACCTTATAATCTAACGCCCCTAATTTACGTTACGTAAAATAAACATTTATTTCCTACAATTATTTTCCGCAATCAGATATTTTCCATAAAGATACATAATTCAATTCTTTATCATGGGAACAAATCCATATAAGATCTCTCACGTATACACAATATACATACCAAGTCTATAAACATCAAAGTATATTTATTTTACGTAATGTAAATTGGGGGCGTTACAAGTTGGTATCATAGGATTAGGTTTCCCTGTGGCTAACAGAGCAAAGAATTCTGTAGTAGGACTTTGAGTATGGGTATGTAACTACAAACATATTTATACTCACGGTGCTGTTGTGGAATTCTATAGGGTGTCATCCTTTTCTTCCTTCTAACTCTTTTCCTTAGATATGTGAGATTTAAACATCTATGCGTATGTCTTAGATGGTACATTTTGTGTGTGGACTACTAGTTCAGCTTTTGAACTTGTTTTGATGAAAAGTGAAAAAGAGAACCCTCTTGGGAAAGTAGTTGAAAATAAGAAAATTCTATCCGAACACAAAGGGAATAGCTTGTTTGGATGTCAAAAAGGTTTGAATTGATCAAGCAAAGACATCAGACCATCAAAGAAGTGGTGAACATTTAACAAACCTATCGGTTTGTGATGCATATTTAACAAACCTATAGTGTTCATAGCACACTCTAGAATACAAACACAGTATAATCAAAAACTGTGAGTCTTGGAAGCAACGTAGACTCACCTAGAGAATATATCACCTATCTGTCGAATTAGACTCTGATATTCTTATTTGAAAAATATGGAAATATCATGTAGTGAGTTTGATAACTCAGTGAGCAAATAATTCCTCCTATGACCTCTTCGGTCAACATATGGATGTACTTATATTTTAAAATGTGTCACATAGAAAATAAAGTTCAGAAGTACATTTATATAGGACCCGTATTTTAAATATTATCAAATCAAAGGATATTCAGATATCCAAAACCATATGCACCATAGTATAATCATTAAACAAATGTTGTTATGCTCAACTGTATAAGCTATAGTAAAATATTATGATTTGAAGGTAAAATCATTACTTTTAATGCACCTGCCTCACTCGGCAATCTGGTCAATGCAATGAAAATATAACTCAATTGCTATACGCATAGTGACATCGACCCTAGTCACAATAAGTGATCAGGGAATGTGAGTACATCACCCTCTTGCCTCCCCACATTACCACCGTCACCCAGTTGGAGCGGCCCTCCCCCGGCTCACTCAAGCTAATAGGGCGTCCCCTATTCGATACCGTCACAAGCCATACAACCAGTCGATATTCATCAATACATATATATACATGTAAAATTATCAAGCAACTCGTCATGAGCTTTACGCTTGTCATATTTATCAAGCAACTCGCCATGAGCTTTACGATTGCCATTCAATCTCATTTAAAATATGATATACATCATTTTCACAAGTACATAGCTTAACAAATCAATGCATCGTGCACATAATATTCACTTTATCAAATAATGATAAATACATTTAGAACCTCATATTCAATGAGTTCCAAAATCCATTTCTAAAACCATACTCTTCTTCAACTATGTGCTAGTTCGTAAGCAAAATAAATATTTGAACACATTTCAGAAATTTATGATAGCATAAATAATTGTAAACAGAAACAATTATATATTTATAATTCAAGAAGAGTACGGGGTAAGTCATAGAAAGAAGTATCTACTCACAGGGTAGGGCTTCTGGTTGGACAGCCCTAAAATGTACCTTTTCAATCTCTATTTGATCACATAGACTTCGAAAACATATCCAGAGGGTCCAAAAGTTTAGAAAATGACTCCGGGAGTTGGTCACTCTTCACCGCCAAAAAATACTATTTCGGAAAACACTATTCACGACGAACAAAAAGTTGTCAGATAGCTGAAAAATTTCATATCCTAAGGTTTAGCTAGCTCCTAAATCCATCTACGTTGTCAGAATTTCAATTGGAGGTCTTTAAGTAAGAGTTTCAGAGTTTACCTTTTTTTGAGATTTTCTACTTCAGATCTACGGCGATTCAACGGCTAATTTGAAAAATTAATCGGTCAAAACCGTAGTATTCTCCGTCCTGAATCCAGTAACACCCTTAGTTTTGAGATCGGAAGCCGATAGATACTCCAGATCTAGAGAAAAAGTTGAAGGTTGCTATTCACTCACTATTCATCTTCTCAAGAAATTTGCGCCGTCTCTCTCTGTTGTATCGTCTCCCCCTTCCCCTTTTATTTTCTTCTTTTATATATTTATAATAATAATAATAATTATTTAATAATTAAATAATATAATTTTATTTTATATAAATTCATATAAATTCAGTTTTTCATCCTAAAACCTCCCAAAAATTCCTAAAAATTCTCATTCTCATAAACCTTTAGTTGAAGTCTTAAATCATAATTTTTCTTGATAAAAATCTCAATAAAACAAATCACAAAATAAATATCTTTATACATAATAAAAGAAAGAATATTTCTAAAAATACAAAAAAATTTATTAAAGGCCAATATAATTATTTCAAGAAAAATAATAATTATTTTAATTAAAAATAGACTTACTTTTAGTAGAACATAATCATTTTTAAACAAATAAAAATATATTTATTTATAACAAAATATTATTATTTAAAAATAAAAATTATGGGATGTTACATATAACATTAAAATTTTGTCCAAGTGAAGGAGAGGAAAAAATAGAAGTAAGGTAGAGTGAGGAAATGAGAGAAAGATAGGAGAAATATAGAGAACTAAGTACTCAAGATCAGTTAGCTTAGTCTCCACTTGAATTCATCTTTTCTCTTCATCCTTGGGGTTCAAAACTCACCCTCCCTCTTTTATTCAAGCTACTGAAAAAGCTAAGAGAAGGGAGAAATCTTGCCATTTCCTTCAAGAGAAAACAAGAAAAAGAATTCATGAAGTGAGCAATGTAGATCTTTAGGTAGTTTTAACAATATCTCTTTTTAAAGAAAAACTTTGAAATTTGTAACATTTATATGGGATATTGATCTTAGAACTTGGATGAAATTTACAATATTTGCTACTTTGATGATTGACCATGGATGTTGCTATATCATGTTACATTTTGATCTTGCATGTGGTGGATGTTTTGAAAACATCGGTTGGTGTAGAAAGTTCTGCATAGATATGGCTATGGGTGGCAAAATTTTAGGGCTTTTATATTAATGTTATGTATATTTAAATATGGTGAAAAATTGATGGAAGATGATTAGATTGATAAAATGAGTATGGCCATAAATACTTAGAAGAAGACCATGAGAAATTTCTATTAGGAAACACCCTTAATAATACATTATTTGATTTCTGTTTTATTGAGAAATAGGTGATGGAATTTGTTAAATTAAGTGTAAGGAATCTAATTAAATTGTTGAAATGTCTAATCTTATGGTTAGATGTAAATTAGGAAGAACATGGAAAAGGACGTAATAAAATGATAAACTAGAACCTCAGGAAGGGTTTGGTTTGAAAACTAGATTTTAGAATAACCAGTGAAGCTTCCATTTTTGAAATTATTGGAAGAATCGATTTTGGATTAAAAGTAATGGTTAACATAAAAAATGTAGATATATGTGTCACAAATTTTTAGCCACTAGAATTACTCAATTTGGAATGCATATGAGGGAGATATGGTCAGATTAGTAAGCAGTGATTAGAAACTAGCTAACTAGGGAAGAATCTATTATTCAAGCTTCTATGTTTGAATTTTTGGCCAAAAAATGTAGGAAATTAAAGGAAATTTTTAATTATATATATATATATATATATATATATATATATATATATATATATATATATATGTCTCAAATTGTTATCCATTGAAATCACTCAATTTAGAGTCCATAAGAGGGAGATACGGTTAGATTGATAAGTAAATGTCATAACTTACTCGGGAAGAAATAACATTGAATTTGAGGGACTAATAACAAAAAGATTCCTTACGATTTCACTAACATGTTCAAAATAATAGTTTTATAGGATTGTCTTATCTTTAAATGGACATCAAGATCACTTCAATCAGAGTTTAAATGAGAGTTATGCTCTAATTAGTGAGAAAAAGTCAGGCTGGATGAAAACCTGCATGAATGGAAAATAGACAACATAGAGCAAGGCTGTGTTTCAGGACACAACCAAGTTGTGTTCATTGCGGGAAAGGGCTTTTTGGATCTTAGAGCATGGCTGTGTTATAGGACATAGCTAGATCGTGTTGGGAGCCTGTAAAACTTATTTTTAATATTTTTCTACCCTAAATGAACCTTATTAGCTATAGGGTAATAATAGAAACCAAATTAGAGAAGAATGCCCTATAAAATTTGTGAGAACATGTGTTGGATATGATATAAGTAGGAGGAAAGTGACTTGAGGTCAAGTATAAAGAAAATGAAAAGATGAAAATAATATTTAAGAAAGAAGAAGACTCTTATAAATGAAAAGAATAAATTACTAATATATACCCTAGCCATTGCCATTGTATGAAGTATTTACCATCTTAAGTGTGTAATTTTGACATTAAAATATTTTATAAAGTGATATTCGAAAATGATTAAGATCATGGCATGATTGCATTTTACCAATGATTTTTTATAATGATTATGCTTTGATCATAAATTATGGCATGTGAGTATAATGAACATACTTGTTATTGAAATCATATTTTTGGCTATTAATGTGAAAAGAAAAGAAAAGAAATGAGCACGGTCACATGACAGTCCGTGTAGTGAACCAGTAGGGGATTCCCTACTTACGGCTATGATTATGATAATGAGAAAAGAAATCAAAAGTGTGCCATGTTGGACGGAGTGAGAAAAGCCTGTACCAAAAAGTAGAAAGTATTCACCCTGACTAGGGTAGCTTGATATGAAAATAAGTCGATAACTATCATAAGATATTCTTAAAATAGTTATTCATGTCATACATGTCATTATTGTACAATTTTTATGTGGATAGATAAAGTGCTTCATGTGACTAAAGATATTTACTATAGCTTATACAGATGAACATGACATGATGAGCTATATTGATGATAATTATGATTTAATGTTGAACCTACTACAATTTAATTCTCACTATATTTTCATATCATGTACAGAAGACTAAATACGCAGATTTTCTCTATGATCAGCTTTTAGCGTACATTGGGTCGTGTTGGCTATGATCCCGATGAAGGTGCAACCACCCATAACCATATCTCTGGAACTGGTCAACATGGATGAATAAGATGTAGACATATATGTGTTTGATTTTTGTACAGACGTTTTTAATTAATGATGTGTATGTGAACCCATAATTGTATCAGTGTTAATGGTATACCAAAAACCTTAATTATGCTTGGTTAATTTAATTGATTATTATTATGAGTTAAATAGTTAGAAGTAAAAAGGTAATAACGTCATGAGATTTTATATATATATATATATATATGTATATGTATATGTATATATCTATACATACATATATATATATATATATATATATATATATATATATGTATATATATATCTATACATATATATGTATATATGTAAAAAAATGGATTTGTTACATAATAAAAATGTAGTTTTTATAGGACTCCACACGAGGCTAGTGTTACTTTTTTAATTAAAACCTGTAAGAGCACAAATCTATTGGAGTATAGATTAGTAGTATGTTAGGTCGATCCCACGAGAATTTCCAATTGAAGGAAACAAACTCTAACTTTGACTTAAAATAAATAATTCTAACATAGCTTTTAGAATGTTTGTTTTATGAGAAAAATATTAAAATAAGTACGCAATAAAATGTTAGGGGTTCCACTTTTAGTATATTAAATAAAGATAAACTCAACTCTTTTATTGCTCAATTGGAATCCTCACATGAATGAGATTCTATTCGGATGATATGTTATCTTAATCTCACTTTGGTTTCTATGTGAATTATATTTGTCTCCTTTTTATTATATTACTAATAATTGAGCCTTTTTTGTAAAATGTATTCAAGTATACATTGTGCCAATCACCATATTGACCTCAATAAATCAAGAATAATTCAAGCATTTTTTAGTTAACAATGAATCAAGAGTCAGACTTTACAAGATTTAAGATGAGAATATGTGAAAGGAAGAAGATTCATTAACATAACAAAAAAATAGGTGGCAAAACCAACCATTAACAAATAACAACATGAAGTAGGCGGCAAAGCCAGCTATTAATAAATAACAACATGAAGTAGGTAGCAAAACCAACCATTAATAAATAACATAAGAGAATGAAGATGTAAATGCAAAATCAAATATACACATTGAACTCTTAATTAAGAGTTAAATAAATCATTATTTTCATACTAAGAGTTTCAACCTTTTGCCTTATCATATGAAGATTAGTTATACATAGTCCAAGTAAGAAAGAAAGATGGAAGATGAATAAGCATGATGATATTATGAAAGAGAATAAAGTTATCAAAATGTCTAAAAGAAAGAAAGTTATTACATTAACCTAGAACTAAAAAACCTTTTCAATACCACCATTTCTGGCTTATAACATTCCTCTATTTATAGCTACAATTGGGGTGTAATTTTCAATAATGATGGGTAAGAAAGTTATATCAGTCACTACTAACACTTTTGAATCTCCTCACATACACCGAAAATAACCCCTGAATTAAGCATTAAAATTCACTAAATTTTCTACCCATATGAAGTAAAGGTTGTAGGAAATTTTTTTCATATTTCTAGAATCGCATGGTACATACATATGCCATTTGTACTTTGTGAGTAATGGTCAAAATACTTAGGTAAAGTTGGGCTGGACTGTACCAACAAGTAGATTCTCTTTTGGCTTAATTTTAGCCCTTTTACTATTGACCTTCAAAATCACTGTGAGACACAATTTTAAAGATAATTGATTCTTCTTTTCATAGGATCAAAAATCACATTAATCAAAATTTTAGATGAGAAATAATGCCCATTTTTCTTGACTTTGGTATTTATCCCTAATCCTACGACACTAGGTGTTCTGCCTTGAATATTTATACTTTAGTTTTTTTCGAAATACAATCACAAATCAAGGATTGGCTTGATTCACATATCTACTAGGATGCATATGAAGAGTCAATAAGATGTATAATAACTCCTTAGTCGGGTATCCTTAATGAATTAATTTTATCTTCTTGATTTATAAACATCGTTCCCAAAGTATGACACATTTGCTTCAATTATTCCAATTGAGTCTGCTTTCTATTCTTCTTTTCAACTATAAAAGATACATAAAACCAAAGATGAATAAGGAAAATAAATTCTTAAATATGGAAAAAAATATAGGATGAAAGTATTTAATTTATGAGTATAAAACTCACTCATCAAACACCCCCAAACTTACCATTTTTTTTGTCCTCAAGTGAAACACACAAACTTAAAAATTCAAAAGATAAGTGAGGTATGAGTTTTCTTTGGCTTACAAAGCTATCCTAAAAAATGTTAAGAAATTTTCAACTAAGGAGAATTGTAAGAGCCCAAGACTATGTAGAATTTTAATTCAAATGCAACTCATGAGTTACCCTTGAATCCCAAGTATGTGTGTGGTAATCATATGACATTAAAATTTTTGTATTTAGATAAGTTTATGTAACCAAATATTTGGATTAAATCTCCAGATAGATGCATTTAGGACTCCATTGGCTTATTTTTAATGTGATTCTCCATTAATGTAGACTAATCATAACACTTAAGATTAATATACTTTCATTAGGCTTGTGATGTGTGGCATAAGTTAAAAATGGGTAAAAGGATATCAATGGAAGCTCAATTCACTCTACAACATATATGATCATTTAAGTCCTTCTAAACAACTCTTAATATTGTTATGTGAATTCAACCTTATTCTCAACCCTATTTTATTTGCTCACACATTTTTTCCTTTTTCCTTTTTTTAAGTAAATATCCCTATTTTTATTTATTTAGGGAGTAATACTTTTTCTTTTTCTTTTATTTTTTATTTTTTTTGAACTCCTCCCACCACCCTTGAGCCATTTGGTTTTTGATATAGCTTTTCAAATGATTATAGCTATGAGTGAAAGGTAAGGTTTAGAAATATTTCTATTTAGAGCCTAGATAATGTTATAGGTGTACAAGAAAGGATTCATATGGATTCAAAATAGGTTACTAGGAATAGCATAATGTACAGGTGTTGGTTTGCAAAGTATGTATGCAATGTCAGAACGCAAGTGCACATGTCGTGACCAAGTAATATAATGATGAGTGAGTATCGTCCCACAAGGAGTGTACTAAAAACTACAATAGAATGATTTGACTCGTGAAATGCTGTAGCAAAATTTGGTTGGTGCACAAGATTTCGTGTTTAAGAGAAATTAAGATCAAACTAACTAATTAGTACTGTGATTAAGTTGAGGGGTACTGAGATATGGAAAAAAAGGATATTAGGTGAACTAGGGTTGCTTCAGAGTTACAATGAACATCTGCACTCATTTTGCTCTAGGGATTGCTATAGCAATTGCTTCAGTGCCCAGTCTTTTCTGAATAGGGTCTTTCCAGACTACCATTACACTCCTAGGGTTGGACACACATTCCTGCATCAACCCCAACCCCAGAGTGGTACTTAAAGTCCCAACTATTGGGCTAGGTAGGGTAACCATATACTCCTATATTGGTTATGCCAACATGTCCAACTCCTTTTCTAGCCACCACCACCCTCCCAGGTAAATGCTAGCCTCGATCTTCCTCTATCAAATGTCAGTTATCAGAAGAAGTTAAGAAATACAACACAGTTGAATGTCACAGCAATGCTACAGCAAAACCATAGATAACTTAAAATATGCATGAGTCCATTACAACCCATCTACATCCCTTGCTGGAGAGTTAGCCCATCCTCATGACTAAACTGATTACAAGCATTATCACTAAACTGATTACAAGCATTAGAAATACTAGAATGCAGTGTAAAGTGATACAACTTATATGAAAAGATAGATGCAGTTTCCTGCTAAACAATGAAAATACACAAGGGAGATGAAGGGAATCCTAGAACCGCAGTTCTCTTCCTCACTCCAATGCTTCACCATGCAAGGTTGGTTTGTTCCAAGGCCAGTGTAACTCCTCACAGCCCACTTCCGTCAGGGTTTTCTGGTCTGCCCTTTCTATTTTTCTCTTTTGTCCCCTCAGCATCCTCCTTTTGCACTCTGTTTGTTTGCCTTTTATAGGTAAACCTTGTGGTCCCATTAAAGTTGCCTAGTCTGTTGACATTCATCCTGCTTTTCGGCCAACACCTCTGCCAACTTTCTCTCCACTTCCATTAGTGGAGGCAGTTCCTGTACCACTCAACAGTCTACTGTGTCAGCTAGCTGCTTCTTTCCCCTGCTAAGTAGTGGCTGCTCCTGCTGTATAGCTCGGGCTCTCTGCCACCTGCACCATATCATAAAGAATCAGTCTTCCCATCATATGCATCATATTTAAAAGGGCTAAGACTACCCAACATCCTTGGTTTACTGCCTTAAATGCCGCATGGATACTGATTTGTCACAGCAAATAGAAATGGGTGATCTTGTATTCATGGGAGGCAAAAAATTCCATTAAATTAGGCGGCATGAATGCTAATGAATCAAAATGCATAGTAAATATCCTTAGAAAAGCATAGAGAAACTCTAATGAATTAGAGTTATCAATAGGATAGTTTGAATGGCTCAAATTATTCCAATCACTTTTAGTATATTAAATAAAGATAAACTTAACTCTTTTATTACTAAATTGGAATCCTTACATGAATGAGATTCTATTTGAAAGATATGTTATTTTAATCTCACTTTGGTTTATACATGAATTACATTTTTCTCCTTTTTGTTGTATTACTAATAATTGAGCATTTCTTGTAAAATGGATTCAAGCATACATTGTGCCAATCGTCATATTGTCTAAAATAAATCAAGAATAATTCAAGCATTTTTTTAGTTCACAATGGATCAAGATTCACACTTTACAATATTTAAGATCAGGAGATGTGAAAGGAAGAAGATTAATTAACATAATAAAAAATAGGTGGCAAAGTCAACTATTAACAAATAACAACATGGAGTAGGAAGCAAAGCCAACTATTAATAAATATCAACATGAAGTAGGTGGAAAAACGAACCATTAATAAATAATATAAGAAAATAAAGATGTAAATGCAAAATTAAATATTAACATTGAATTCTTAATTAAGAGTTAGTTATCCATAGTTCAAGAAAGAAAGAGGGAAGATGAACAAGCATGATGATATTATGAAAGAGAATAAAGATAACAAAATATCTAAAAGAAAAAAATTATTACAATAACATAGAACTAAAAAGCCTCTTTATTACTACAGTTTCTAGCTCATAACATTCCTCTATTTATAGCTACAATTAGGGCGTAATTTTCAATAATGGTGGGTTAAAAAGTTATATTAGTCACTATTTTATTTGCTCACGCATTTTTTCTTTTTGTTTTTTCTTTGAAATTAAATACCCCTATTTTTATTTATTTAGGGAGTAATACTTTTTCTTTTTCTTTTCTTTTTGTTTCGAACTCCTCCCACCACCCATGTGTAACATCCTGATTTTTAAATAAATGGAAAATAATTCTTAATGATGAAGGGAAGAAAAGAAAATGAAATGGAACATTGAAGAAACCTTAAAAAATTATAAAGTATCTAAATGGTAAAAAGGAAAACTAGAAGGGAAAAAGTTGTAATTTTCTAATTCTTTAGGACTAGAACCGAGCATCAAGAAATGAGCTAGAGATATGCTTTTGGATGTGACTCCAAAGCCTATTTGTATCCTCCCAAGAGAAGATTAAAGCATTTGGAGAATTAGGGGAAGCCAAACAAAGCCTTAGTCAAGGATCTAGTTAGAATGTAATGGAGTGGCAATCTTGTAATAGTTAGGGAATTGAGTGGCAAAGGATAAGAAGGAGCAAGCTTCTAGAAGTTGGCTATTAAAATATATTTTTCTCTTAACTTGGAGAGGAAGTCGACCAAGGGAAATATCCAAGTGGAGGCTACGGCCAAGGGAGAAGAGAAAGAGAGAGAAATTGAGAGGTGAAGAAGGAGGAAGAAAAGAGAGAGAGAAAGGCAGCAAGGTGAAGATCTAAGGTGAGTCTTGCATGTTTAAGCCTAAAATCCACCCATATCTTCATCTTAGATGCTTCAAGAACTAATTTCCTATGGTGAAAGTGTAGGAATATGTAGGGAAAGGAAGATAGAGAAGTGATAAAAGAGAAGGAAATACAAGGAGGGCTTTGGGAATATAAAAGATTTCTAGGTTTTTGGTAAGTTTAACATTAACCTTTCCATGGAATTTCATGTATTTTGAATGATTTAAAAGAGTTTTAAATATCCTATTTTGATGATGCATGATGCATATTTATGCTTAGCCATGAAAAGTGAGAGTTTGGATGCATAGATCATACATGTTTTTGTTGAAACTGGCTTGAAAAAGGTGAAAATTGATGCTCTGAATGGTTAATTTGGTTGTTATGATTTATATTGAATTTGAAAATATGTTTAACACATAAGTTGTAGCCCTATTTCTTAGGTTTCAAGGCCTCTGGAATCACCTTAATTGGATTTGAAATGAAAGATGTCATGCCCCTACTTTTAAGGGCACGTGAAACACATACTTTACAGATAGATTTTTACTATAATAGGTGTAATACAAGTGTTCATTATAGAAAAAGATACAGATAGATTCTCTCATTTAAACATAATATACAGACCAAGTTTATAAATATCAAAGTAACAACAGAAGTAAGGATCCTGCTTGTGGCGTTCAGAGTATACTCTAGAGTATAAGTACAATATAAATCAAAATCTATGAGCCCTGAAAACAAAATAGCCTCACTAGAGAATATGTTAACTAGTTGATCACCTATCTGAAGGAAAATGACAAAATTCTGTATTCTTATTTGAAAATGTGGAAATATCATGTAGTGAGTTTGACAATTCAATGAGTAGATAATACTTCCTATGACCTCTTAGGTCAGCATATAGATGTACTCATATTTTAAAATTTATCACGTAGAAAATTACAATTCGAAAGTACATCCATATGGGACCTGTATTTCAAATATTTTCAAATCAAAAGATATTTAGATATCTAAAACCATATACAATACTGTATGATCATTAAACAAATGTTATTATGCATCAAAATATTTCACATGAAAACATTAAAAGAATTCCATATCAGAACCACCATATTAGAGTTCAAGCCCTTCTGTACTTTGGCGGTATAGGATTTGCCTAAACTCAGCATTCCAACTAAGGTTTGCCTTACCACCATTCACGAGGACATACGAAGTGATTCTAATATGGGCATTTCCCAAGCACACATAAAAGGAGGGCAAATCACATATCATATAGTTGGCATCTCGCCCAAATAGGAGGCATCCTGCTCTCTTTCACATATCATATACTGCGTGTTTGCTATCACACGAGGCTAGCACCTCCCCTGCTAGTTGAGTTGTCAAGGTGCACCAAGGCTAACATTACCTGCTGTTAGCAAATAATGTTTCCAATTGGATTCCTCCACAAAAATCATATTTACACATATGCCATATCGTTCAAAACAAAGGTTTCAGTATAATACAAAATTTTC
Organism: Gleditsia sinensis; assembly: GCA_037074535.1. NCBI lineage: Eukaryota > Viridiplantae > Streptophyta > Magnoliopsida > Fabales > Fabaceae > Gleditsia > Gleditsia sinensis. Next base: position 9,194,111 of record CM073467.1, read on the forward strand.
AATCTCAGTAAAATTCCTCTGCCAGAAAATTTCCAATCAGGGTTATCAAATATGCACAATATATTTCCTTTACATTATTATGAGAAATACATTTAAAATCACATATTCAATGAGTTCAAAAATCTATTTTCGAAGCCATACTCTTCTTGAACTATATGCCAGATAGTAAACAAATCAGGTAATGGAATCTATTTCAGAAACATATAAAAGTATAAATAACTTATATACAGAACCAATTATACATTTAAAGTACAAGAAGAGCATAGGGTAAGTCATAGAAAGAATTATCTACTCACAAGATAAGGCTCCAGGTTGGACAGTCCTAAAATGCACTTTTTCAATTCAAATTTGACCAAACAGACATCAAAATAGAGTCTGGAGGGTTTAAAAACCCTAGGAAATGACTCTGGGATCGCGAAATTTGGCCTCTAGGAGCTTGGTGAACACTAGTCAACTGATTGGCACTATTTACCATAAAAAGTACTATTCACCATCGGAATCACTATTCATACCACCAGATTTACTATTTATTATGCACAAAAAGTTGTCAAATGGCTGAAAAATTTCATTTCCTAAGTTTTATTTATCTCTTGAATCCATCTATGGTGTTAGATTTTCAATTTGAGGACTCTAAGTAGGATTTTCAGAATTTACCTTTTTCTAAGATTTTCTACTTCTGATCTGCTACGATTGTGTGGGCAATTTGAAAAATTATTTACCCAATATCATAGTATTCTTCAACCTGAGTCTAGTGGTACCCTTAGTTTAGAGATCGGATACTTGAAGGTACTCCAGATCTAGAGAGAAAAAATCAAGGAGAAAGAAAGTATTATTCATCGTAGAAGGTTACTGAAAAAATATTTCGTCTTTTCTTTTTAATTTTATTTTTATATTTCTAGAGGGAAAATTCTACACAAATTTTATTTTTGAGGAAGGTCCTTGTAAATTTTATTATTTACATTTTGATCCCTAAACTTTTAGAAAATTACAATTTGATCCCAAAAATATTAATAAGTTTTCATTTTCTTCCTTCAAACATTTCAATTACATTGCTACTTCTTTATTTCTTTTAATAATCCATATATCAATTAAAATTATTAAATTTTAGGGTTGTTACATTCTTGCCCCCTTAAGAAATTCGGTCCCCGAATTTCAAACCAATATGTCGAAAGTAGGAAATGAAGTTAAGGCATAAATTACAGTTATTAAACTCACTACTCAAGCTATTAGGGATATCTCTTTTGTATGTCATCTTTACTTTCTAAAGGGTCTCTTCACTTGAGTGATTATGCCATATAACCTTAACCATAGAAATTTTCTTAAACCATAAGTTCTTCACTTGCCAATCAACAATAGAGATAAGTTTTTCCTCATAATTAAGCCAAAGTCTTGTTCAATTAAAATTCTTGAAATCTGATAACATGAGAATAATCTGATAGGTACTTTCTTAGCATTAATGCAAGAAAGACTGTATCAACATCACTTAATCTTGATGGCAAGACTAGGCGATATACTATTATACCTACCTTGTTCAAGATTTCAAAATAGCCTATATACTAAAGCTTAACTTTTCCTTCTTCCAAACCTCATTACATCTTCCATGGGTGATTCCTTCAAAAATATTTGGTTGCCAACTAATAATTTCTAGTGCTCTAACATTTATGTTCCTTATAGACTTTTGAACTGTATTGAGTTGCTTGTATTATTTTCCTAATCAATTTCACTTTCTCAACAACATCCTACAATAAGTCTGACCCCACTGAATCATTTAACAGAAAGTTAATAACATCTCTTACATAAGGCTTTAAGTAATCCAATATCACTTTATTATAGGTGAATTCTGTTAATAGATCTCCCACCAAACTTGAAGGCATATGCTTGAAGCATGCTTTCCAAACTAGCATCATCAATTTAGGTTAGTTATATTCTATCTATTGCATGTTATTCCAAATTAGATTCCAAAATTTTAACTTTACTTAACTGACTCACCTATTAGGAGACCTATGATGTTTCATGTAAAATCTCAAATGGTGCCATTTGTATATTAGCCTGATTATTACTTATCTAGGAAAGTTCAACTAAGGACAAATAATTCCTCTCAACTTTCACCAAAATTATATAAAGATACCTAAAGCATAACTTCTAATGCGTAAACACATAATTTAGATTTACTATCAACTATAATATAATCTAACTAAAATCCTAAAGGTTCCTGAATAGCTCTCCTGAAACAATATATTCAATTTTTTTACTTGCTTACATACCAAACAATGAAAAAAATTTCACTTGTATCTTCTTTTACCATGATGCTAATATAATTCTTTCAGATCTTAGTATATCCTTATTGCCTTAAGGTTATCCATATTCAAAATCTATGGCTTCTTCTAAAATCTCCTTTCTCAACAATTATTCACATCCTAGATACTAGACTCAACTTAGCAGGGTGTAAACCCTTAACACAAATACCTTAATCACTTTACATTAATTTCGGACATGGTTCTCAAAATATTCTCCTTTCCTTACTCAACTACATTAGATAAACTTAGGTGTTCTTCATACCTTAATACTCAATTAGTATATATTGTAGACTCATTATTCTTTCTAATTTACACATAATCTACCAACTTACACAGTTATACATACTTGATATAAAAAAAAATTTCAAGTACGTTCTTTTTTAGATAAATCATTTCAAAATCTCTATTAGTTTAACCTATTAACCACTTGTACACCATAATAACTGAGTTTCAAAGAAAAGAAATTAACCCTCCTTGTAATAAGGAAAAAGAACCTTGCTTTTAATGCTAAACATTAATAAAGGATGATGTAGCAGAAAAAGAGAAATACATAATAGAGCATGGTGCCAAAATTGAAAGTCAGAATTTTGGACAAAGTATTGAAAGGAAATTAAAATAGGTGGCCATAATTCTTGAAAAAGCTGTAAGCAAATCCTAGTTGCTATTTCGGCAAAAATCAATGGCCACACATTTTGAATATATGTGCCAAAATCTAATTCAAAGTTACTATTATTCGGTGGAAAAGTAGCACATGAAAAAGAAACATTTCTGAGTTTATAAAAGTTTGTGAAAAATAAAGAGTATATAGTTAACTGGTAGGATGCAGTTGATTGTTTCAAAATAGATATAATCGATCAACTGTAAAATAAAATAGTCCAAATTAAAAAATTTCAAAATAACTAGTCGATTTAATAATACTAATAGTCGACTAGTAAGAACATTGGAAAAAATAAGATAAATCATTTGAATGTCCCTTATCAACAACTAACGGCTTTGCATTTTCACTCTCTCTTTTTTACAATGATGCCTATCACTTACAACTTCTCTACAAAAATCAAGACATCAATGCTTCATCAATTAATATAAGGAAAAAGAAAATTTCTGGTGATACCTTAATCTTATTTTCTTTATGTGCTTAATATGAGCCACAATCATAACTACTATACATATACATACGTACCGTCATTTTTTGAAATTCACCTTCAATTTAGCTAATATCCACCGACCACTCACATAGCTATTGTAATTATACCTGGAATATTTGCATAGCTATTATAAGTATGCTTTTCTATGAGTTCTATAAATACACTCATTAGTATCTTTACCTTCATACTCAAAGTTAGGGTGAGTGCAGTTATGGAAGGAACCCCATTCCATCATTTTTGAAATATTTGTGTCTTTTGTGGTTCTAGTCCTGGAAAAGATGGAGAGTATGTGAAAGTAGTACAAAATCTGGATATGGTGTTGGCTAGGAGAAAAATTCATTTAGTCTATGGTGGAGGTAACCATGGATTAATGGGGTGCGTGTCTACAACTTTATATGTAGGAGGATGTCAAGTTCTAGGTATTATTCCTACAGCTCTAACTGCATCCAACATCATAGGAAAAATAATTGGGGAAAAATTTAGGGTAGCTTCCATGCATGAATGTATGGCTAGAATGATGAGCAATGCTAATGCCTTCATTTCCTTATCAGGTGGTTTTGGTACTTTAGAAGAGATTTTCCAAATAGTCTCTTGGGCACAACTGAATATGCATCACAAACCAATAGGTTTGTTAAATGTTAATCACTTTTTTGATGGTTTGTTGTCTTTTCTTGATTAAGTTGTGGAACAAAGGTTTATCTCACACTCAGCACGAAGAATTCTCATCTCGATTTTTAATGCTGATGAGTTGATTGATGCTTTACAAGTATTTGTTCATGTACCTGATTCAACTACAGCTCAAATGGATTAGAAAGCAGACAACCGCAGAAAGCACAAATTGGACTTAGATCTTCATTTGTAACTTTAGTAGGACATGGCCATTACTGTACCGCTTCCTACTTGAATACTATCTTTGTTAACCACATGCTCTAAGAAAGTTATACAAGTTAGCCAGAATTCACATTTTGAATACTTAGTATATAACTGATGTTCTCTTTGAGTTTGTAAAACTATCCACAAATTTTGCTTATAATCCTTTGAACTTGGAATATAATAGTATATTTTCAATAAATACAATAACAAGTTGATCCAAGAATGGCTTAAGTACTCTATTAATCAAATCCATGAATGTAGTTGGGCATTTGTCAAACCAAATAACATCACTAAGAACTCATAGTTCTCATACCATGTCTTGAAAGCTGTTTTTGGAATATCCTCTTCCTTTATCCTTAATTGATGATATCCAGATCTCAAATCAATTTTTTTTAGTTCCTTAAGTTCTATCGATATCATTCTATATAGGGATATAGATACTAGTTAGGTTCCAAGCAATAAATCAATATCAAATTTTACTTCTCGTTTCTAGGTAATCTAGGCAATTCTTTTAGGAACACATTAGGAAATTCCTTAACCACTAGAACCTGATCTACATTAGTATACTTTATATCAACATCTCTCACCACTTCCAAATATCCTTGGCACCCTTTTTGTAATAACTTATGGGCTACTAAAGCTAAAATTAAATTACTGGGTACATGCTTCCACTGATTATTCACTACTTGTAACTCCTTTATTAACTTTTTATGCTATTAATGACATCTTCATACTATATCAGCTAGAACATACTTCAAAAAACTTAGATAAGGTCAATCCATTTGGACTTTATTCTTTAACATTCTTATGCAATGTCTTAACAATCAATCATGAAAAGCTTATGTCTATCCAAGAGCCCTTTATATGAATTACCCATTTTGCATACCTCAAATTTTAAATTTCTATGGGCAAACCTTCCTTTCTCATAATGCTTGTACATAATATTATTGAAAACCAAACAATCTTCAAATTCTTTATATCAATAAAATCTATCATTGAAAAGTATTATCTTCATAGATTCCCTGCTCTCAAATTCAATCTACCCCACAGCTTGTAAATTCAAATTATATGTGCAAGTTTCAACTCGTACATCAAAAATAGATTTAAAACCATTTCCAAAACACATACACTTTATTACAAACCATTATCTTGGAGTTAAAAACTTTGATCATATTATAACCCACTATCAATATTGTATTAGCCATTCATCATATTGTTTCACATAAGCAAATCAACCAACTAATTTAAACCTTCTTGACATCCAAACAAGGCATTACCTTTGTGTTCAGATGGAATCTTCTTATTTTAAGCTAATTATTTTTCTTTGTACCAAAGAGGGTTCTCCTTATCACTGTTTATCAAAACGAGTTCAAAAGCTGAACTGGTAGTCCACACTCAAAAGTCACCGTCTAGAACACATGCATCGATGTTTAAACATCGCATACCAAAGGACAAGAGTTAGAAGAAAGAAGAGGATGACACCTTATAGAATTCCACAGCATCACTGTGAGTATAAATATATCCGCGGTTACATACCCATACTCAAAGTCCTATTACATAATCATTTACTCTGATAGCCACAAGGAAGTCTATTGCTCTGATACCAACTTGTCACGTCTCTAATTTTAAGAGCACATGAAACACATACTTTACAGATTTATATTTACTATAATAAGTGTAATACAAGCGTTCATTATAGAAACAGATATAAATAGATTATTTCATGTAAACACAATATACATACCATGTTTATAAATATTAGAGTAACAACAGAAACAAGGATCCTGCTTATGGTGTTCAGAGCATACTATAGAGTACAAGTACAATATAAATCAAAATCCACGAGCCCTGAAAACAAAATAGGCTTACCAGAGAATATGTCACCTAGCTGATCACCTATCTGAAGGAAAATGACCAAATTTTGTATTCTTATATGAAAAATATAGAAATATTGAGTAGTGAGTTTGACACTTAGTGAGCAAATAATACCTCCTATGACTTCTTAGGTTAGCATATGGAGGTACTCATATTTTAAAATTTATCGCGTAGAAAATTACAGTTTGAAAGTACATCCATATGGGACCCATATTTCAAATATTCTCAAATCAAAGGATATTCAGATATCCAAAACCATATACTGTATTGTATGATCATTAAATTTTTTTTATTATCCATCAAAATATTTCATATGAAAACATTAGGAGGATCCAATCACGACCTCAAGTTAGGAGTACGTAACCGGAATGGGTTTTGAGAATAATCTCATCCTGTAAGCCTCTAGTATGATACATATAAATAAATATCTCACAAATAGTATGGATTGTAACCAAACTCATAATCACATTTATTTGAGAGCTCTATTATCTATACTGTATAATTTCAATTATCTCAAAATATACATAAATACTATGCAAATGGAAGCTAAGATCCTACCTGTGATATATGGAACAACTCTAGAGTGCAAAATATGACATTAGCCAAAAGCTGGGAGCCTTGAAAATAATGTAGGTTCACCCATAAATATATGTCGCCTAATTGACCAGCTATTTGTAGGAGAAGGACCAAACTCTGTATTTTTATTTGAAAAAAATATAGAAATATCATGTAGTGAGTTTGACAACTCAGTGAGTAGATAATCCTTACCATAACTTAAACAAGACAAGTAGGGCACCAGTTTTTCTTTCACAAGTAAAAATTCAATGCAAGGAAAAGATGAATTTCATATGTATCATATGTTTGAAAGATTAATTACAAGCAAGTTCCAGTACTAAGAGGCATAAATATCAATGTTATGCTATTCTATAAATAAATACAAATCAAATTTCTAAAACAATCACTAAAACTTAACTAAAAGATTATGCATAAAATAAAATTAACAGTCTCTTATAAGAAACAAAGAATGCATATAAACAATAGAGAAAATAAATAATTAAAATGACTTTACAGCTTTTCATAGATTGAATGACTCTCTATTAAAAACATCACCATTCCTCAAGCATGCAACAAGGGAAATGTTCACCATCAATCAGGTCAAAAGCATGTACTCTATCGGGAAAAAACCTGTAATCCATCAGGTCTTTGCCTACAAAATCCATCAGGCAAAAGTTCGCACAATCCATCAGGAAAAAGCCCATTATACAGAACTCGAAGTGTGCTAGGGCTAGCACTCACAACTACTAGTTCGCAATGTTTCTAATTTATATTTCTCTGTATAAGTACAATAAATAAGTAACAAGAAATGCAAAAGGTAAATAAAAAATTGTGACATTTTAAGAAAATCATATCTCCACTGATCAACAATAGCCATAACAATTCCATCCTAACTTACACATTTATATCCATAAGGCTATACATGTGCCTCATACAATTGTTTATCTATCCATATAAAATATAAAACATCACCATGATTCAACACAATCTTTAGGTATTCTCAATCAGTATCAATTAATATTAATAGAGAAATAAAATATATAAGATACTTGTCCTGCATTTCCTAAGGATTATACTAGGAGCCGTGATTTGAAATAAATGTTTATAATAAAAATGAGTTTCATGTTAGTAATAATGTCTCATAAGTATTTCCTATGAAATACCATTTAAATTATGGGTTTCCAAATGGATTCAATCTTTCACAAGGTAGTGCTATGGATATATTAAAAGAATAATTAAAAAGTATGTCATAGTAAGTGTTATCTACTCACAAACTTTTGAGCTCGGATATAGGGCAAAGCCTATGACAACTTTCGGAACTAATTGGGCAAAACGATTATAAAGTGCTTGATCACCTAGGAACAAATTCATATCATGAGTATTATTCACTCACCAAAAAATACTATTCATGACGGAAAACACTATTCACACACTGTTCGGGAATTATTCACACAGATAAAAATACTGTTCAACGAAGAACAATTTGTAAAATTAGAGCACCAAATCATGTTGTTTGACTGTGAAATTCATTATACAACTAATACTTTATATCCTTAACAAAACCCCTAACTTAGAAGCTCAAAAAATCATCAAAAATCTAGAATTTTGGAAACATTACCTATTCGGCTATTGTTCACAATTTTTTGGCGAGCTTCCAACGAACTTCTAGCAAAATTGATCGGTGAGTTTTGAAGCTCTCATCCCCACGAGTCTAATAGTACTTCTGGTGTCTCAATTGGATGCATGAATTGGGAGAAAACCTAGAGAGAAGGTAGAGCTTAAAGAGAGAAAGTGAATAGGGAAAATTTTGCATCCCCTGCCGTATATGATCTCTCCTTCACGTTTCCTTTCCCTCTTTTTTTCTTTTTTTCTTTTTTACTTAATATTATTTAATAATTAAATATTTAAAATTTATTCTTTAATTATATGCATATAATTATTTTTTTTTCATCCAAAAGCATCCCAAACATTTGTAAAAATTTATATTATTGCAAAATTGTAGTTGCACTCTTAAATCATGACTTTTCTTGATAAAATTTTTAATAAAATAAATCATAAAAGAAAATATCTTTATGCATAATAAAAGAAAGAATATTTCTAAAAATAAAACAAAAATTTATTAGAGGCATATATAATTATTTTAAGCAAAAAAATCATTTTAATCAAAAATATATTTCTTTATAGCAAAACATTATTATTTAAAAATTATGGGATATTACAGATTCCATATCAAAACCACCATATATCAAAACAACATTATTAAATTTGACCAAACAGATCTCTAAATCGAGTGTGGAGAGTCCAAAATCCTAGGAAATAACTCCAGGATCATAAAATTTGGCATATGGGAGCTTGGTCAACACTAGTCAACTGGTTGGCACTATTCACTATCAGAATTACTATTTACCGCTAGAATCACTATTCATACTGGTCGGATTTACTATTTACGATGCATAAAAAGTTGACAAATGGTTGAAAAAGTTCATATTCTAAGGTTTATCTATCTCCTGAATCCATTTTTTGTGTTAGATTTTCAATTTTAGTACTCTAAATAGAAGTTTTAGAATTTACCTTTTATGATTTTCTACTTCTGATTTATGGCAATTATGCCACCAATTTGAAAAATTATTTGGCCAATATCATAGTACTCTTCGTCTTGAGTCTAGTGGTACCCTTAGTTTAGAGATCAAATGCTTGAAGGTACTCTAAATCTAGAGAAAACAAATAGAGGAGAAAGAAAGCACTATTCATACTATTCATCATAGAAGGTTACGGGAAAAATCTTTCGCCTTTTTTTTTTAATTTTATTTTTATATTGATGGAGGAACGATTTTGGAAAAATTTGATTTTTGAGATAGGTCATTGTAAATTTTATTATTTACATTTTGACCCCTAAACTTTTAAGAACTTACAATTTGACCCCAAAAATATTAACAAGTTTTCATTTTCTTCCTTAAAACCTTTCAACTACATCCCTACTTCTTTATTTCTTTTAATAATCCATATATAAATGAAACTTCTTAAATTTTAGGGTTGTTACAAAAGAGATATTCCCTAATGAGTGAAGATAGGTCAGATATAAAGCACTGAGTTACAATGCTGTTTTCTAACACCTTTTCCATCTATTTCTATTTCTAATTTGTCCAACTATTAAACATAAAAGTTGTATGTAATTATCTTATCTTTCCATAGACTCCAAAATCACCTTCATCGGAGTTAAAATAAAGGATTTATGGTCTTTTTAGTGAGAGAAGGTCAAGTTGGACAAAAATTTGGAACGTAGAAAAACCCGAAGCATGGTCGTCTTCCAAGATAGACGTGTTGTGGGGCACGACTAGGCCGTGTTAGGAGTTGTTTTTTGTGTTTTTTTATCTACAAATGGCATAAAATAAACTCTATTAACTAGAAGGTAATTAGATAAACTAAATTGAAGAGGAATGTACTATAATCCTTGTGATATAATACTAGTCTTCACTACTTTTGTGATGATAACCTTAATATACATTGTGTACTAATGCATATTTGTTAATGATGAATATGATGATGTAATGCATATGCTATTGTATCAATGCATGATAGTTAGATGATATGATGTATGCATTCTCACTTAATGGTAAGTGTATTAATACATATTTATTAAATGATGATGCGATGATGATAATAAGTATGATAAAGATGATGTACTTCACTAATGCATAACCTTATGATGGCGGTGATGATAATTAGAGAATATGATGTATACATTTTGATATAAAATTCATGATGATTTGATGTGTGATGTAAATATTGACAAATGATTTGATGACAATGGCAAGCAAGATGTTAATGATGAATATGTTGATAAGACACATGCTTGAGATGTTGATGACATGCATATTGTTGCTTGAAAGTTAATATATGAAATGTAAACACGCAAGCGCATGTATAGCAGGCAAGTAATAAAGTGATGAGAGAGTATTGTCCCATGGGAAATTGTAATCAGTAATTACTATAGAGAATTGGATCAGAAATATGGTGAAAACTTGTAGGTCCTTAAATAAAAATTTTGATTCAATCACAACTAAGAGAATGAACTAATTAAGAAATACTGAAATGATTACTTGCAACACACTAGGTTAACAGAAGAAAATTTGATAATAAGGACAAGTAGGATTGCTTCAGGGTTGATATTAGCTCATGCACCAATTTTGCTTTAACGTTGCTATAGCAAGCACTCTCGTAACCAATTTTTTATCTTGAATGGATTCTTTCCAGAACTGCCATGCCTAGCCATTCTTAAGGTTTAGTTCATATAGTCCTATATAAATCTACCTCGAGAACGTCATTTAATGCTCTAAAACTACTGGGTTATATTGGACAACTTTATATTCCTAAATAGTTGCAGTTTTTAGCCTAAACATAAGATTTATCTAACCTCCATTAACCTTCCTAGATTAATTGTCAATTCTGTATCCTATTATCGGTGATCACACAATGATAGAAATCAAAAGTTGCAATACAGTCTGAAAATCAAGAGTATTTACTGAAAACAAAATCAATCAATAACTTAAAATGTGCTTAAAGTTCATATCATCCCTTCTACAACCCTAGCTGGAGACTTAGCCCAGACCATATCCATGTTATTTACATGTGAAAATATCAGAACATCCATAACCACAAAAGAAACAAATACAGCAAGAACAAAAAAGAAAAGTATCAGTAAGCAAGAAGGGAAGAAAAGGGTTCTATGGAAGGTTCCCTTCTCTTCCCTACATTTAGTTGATCCTTCTGCTCTCTACCATGCAGCTTCTTCCTTCCTTTCCCGGGAAGAAATACTCTCAATGGAATAATTAATCTTTTCTTTTCTTGTCCATTTTTTCTTTTCAGGAGGTAGTAGCTGTCTGTCTCTTCTCTTTCTCTTGTGTCCTTCCCATTTATATGCTAAGGTTGTGGTCTTGGTAAGGTGGCCTCTTTTTTGCAGCTTTTCTTTCTTTCCAGCATGCACTCCTACCAGTGTCCTTTTCCTTCTATGCTGAGTAGTGGAGATAGCTCCTACAGTAGCAGCTAAGTGATCCTACCTACCTATAGCGTACCACTGCAAATTCATTGCCCACTTATGCATAAAATATCAATAGGCCAAAAATACCCATCATATTCTGGCTTATGTGTCCTTTTCCATGTAATGCAATCAGAATTTCACTATTAACGCAATGGTACTCTTACACTCAAGAAATGCAAAAACCATAGCTATTTAGGTGGAATTATCACTAAATCAACCAAATTATAGAATAATAAGCATGTAATAACTTGAATAAATTAGAGTTAACAAACCCCACCAAACTTAGAGTCTTATTTGTCCTCAAGCAATTACTTCTCTCCATCTATAGCCTCTCTCTACACCATAGCCCTCAAGTAAATTTAGTTTCATGAAGCACTGCCATTGGTTCTCATCCCTCAGAGTTGTTTCTAAGGAGAAACTAACTGGATGTCAGTTGTTCAGATTCTTAATCTTAAACTGAAACTTCTCTGGAAAATGTGTGTGCGCATTATGGTTAGACCTTCAAGAACCACTCGAGTCATAACCAATCAAGGTACTAGATCCCAGCCTGTGATTTCATATGCTAATTTATCAAGTCTCTCTTTACTTAGGCAAGCACACCAATTAATCAGAGGCAAAAAGAATTACAGTAAATCCAGGGCATTTAGGAGGGTAAACCAACTTGTTTCAATCCCCTTTTTTAGGTTATTTGTGTCTTTTGACATGAATGCCAACATTTGTGATGAAGGCACCCGGTTACTCAACACTATCACCTTTTAGGAATTTCCTACTCATACTCCCCATGTCACTATTTTACGGAAGAGTACACATGGGTTTCATGTAACAGCTCCATTTATGTAACAATTTTTTTTTATTTAACATCATGAAGTTATTACCTCATCTTAACTCACAATAACATTTATTTAATTATACAATACTAAGTTTACACTCACATCATTAATACAAACATTTGTACAAGACATACATGTACATATAAGCCCTAATCATCCACATAGACTATTTCCGGGGCCACTGGTGCGGGTGGCGGCACCTCCGCCGAAATCTCAGTCACTTCAACAACTGATATGTCCGCAATAATAGGTATTTGCCTAAGATAGGGCACCTCGATCATACGTACGGCAATAACAAGTCTCATTGAAAACAACTGCATAGCTAATTTTCTGAACATGATATGGAAATATAGTGAGAATTAAATCCCAGTATGTTCAACAATAATTCATCATCAATATAGTTCATCACGTCATGTTCAACTGTATAAACTACAAAAAATATCTTTAGGTCACATGAATGCACTTTATCATGCACATGAAAATTGTACAGTTATGACATGTATGGCATGAATAACTATTTTTCGAATTTCATATGATGGCTATTAACTTATTCTTCCTTCCAGCTACCTCGGTCAGGGTGAGTATTCTCTACTTTTCGGTACGGGCTTATCTCACTCCGTCCGACATGGCACACTTTCTCTTTCTTTTCTCATGAACATAATCATAACCGTTGGTAGGGCGTCCCCTACTGGTGCACCACACGGATTGCCATGTGACCGTGCTCATTTCTTTTCTTTTCATATTAATAGCCGAAAATATGATTCCAATAACAAGTATGTTCATTATATTCTCATGCCATAATTTATCAAAACATAATCATTCTCAAAATTCATTGGTAAACTGAAATTATGCCATGAATATAATCATTTTCTAATTTTTACTTTATAAAATATGTCCATGTCAAAATTCCACACTAATACCTCGATAACTGGATAGTAATTGTAGTCTGTAAACAGCGCACCAGAAAAGTTCTCAGGAAAGAGAGTTGGGTCACTAATGGACACGCTTAAGTACCAAGTGTTTCCTTGCCAGAGCTTTCCTTAGACATGCACTTTTCACAAATCACAATTTTTTTTCCAGTAACTAGAATAATTCTTTTCTGATGTGGAAATACTGCAACCACGGATCATACTAAGATTTTTCAAATAAAACCAGCACTTTCAAAACTTCTTGAAAATTTTATATGAGTACTAGGGTAAATTCCATGTTAAAAATTACACACTTAAAATGGTAATAAGTTCATGCAATGGCAATAGCTAGGACATACACTAGGCATTTATTATTTTCATTTATAAAATTCCTCTTCTTTCTTGAATATTATTTTCATCTTTTCATTTTCTTTATGTCTAGGAATTTAGTCATTTTATTTTTACTTATATCATTTCCAACACATGTTCTTACAAATTTTATTGAGCATTTTTCCTCAAATTGATTTCTACTATTACCCTATAGTTTAAAAAATTCATCTAGGGTAGAAAAAATATTGAAAATAGGTTTTACTAACTTTTAACACAACCTTTGCTTACAAATCAGAGCATAACTCTCTCATTTTAACTCCGATTAAGATGATCTTAGTGTCTATGAAAAGCTAAGACAATTATCTAAAACTATTATGCTAATCATATCAACAAAATAGTAAGATATCATGGTGTTATTACTCCTTTAAATTTAGTATTATTTCTTCTCGTGTAGGTTCTGACTTTTACTGACTAATTAGACCATATCTCCCAAATTTGAACTCCAAATTGCGTTATTCCAGTTGGAAAAAATCCATGAGCCATATATATATAATTGTTATGTTGGCGTGCTATTTTAATTCCATACAGAATATTCCCAAAAATTCAAAAACTAAAGCTTTAATAACATACTCTTCCCTGAATAAACATTTTCTGACCTCTGCGTACTAATCGGATCATATCTACCTCATATGAACTCCAAATTGCATAATTCCAGTGGCTAAATTTCCATGAGACATAGATCTATAACTTTCATGTTAACTATTTATTTTACTTCCTTACCGATTTTCCCCAGAATCTTAAAAACAGAAGCTAAAAGTTTTACCGCCCATAGCCATACCTATGCAGAACTATCTAAACCAGCCTAAGTATTCAAACATAAATCACATGCATGATCAATATGTAACATGATGAAGCAACATTCATGACCAACAATCAAAGTGCTAAGATCAAAATCCCATATAAATATAACAAATTTCAAAAATTTTCTTGAAAAAGAAATATTGTTAAACTTACCTAAAAATCTCCCTAGCTCACTTAGTGAATTGGTTTTCTTGTTTGCCCTTGAAAGAAGTAGCAAGACTCCTCCCTTCCCTTAGCTTTTCTAGCAGCTTAAGTAAGAGAAGGAGGGTGATTTTTTGATCCTCAAAGATAAAGAAGAAAAAATGGATTCAAGTGGGGATTAAGGTAACTTACCTTGAGTATTTAGCCTTCTAAACTTCTCCTTCTTTTTCCTTCCTTTCTTCTCCTCTTTTTCTCTCCTTTCCTCACTCTACCTTGCTTCTATTTCTCTCTCTTCCTCACTTGGACAAAATTAAGATGTTATGGGGTGGGTTTTGCTTATATAGACCACCAAATAATTCACCTTTCATGATCATAGATCTACCTTATCACAATTAAGATACACTTTGTTGAATTTTTGGAAAACAAACAACTTATGTTCTTGTCTTCCTCTTCCTTAGTCAAGATATGCATAGGAAAAGGAGATTTGCAATTTGAAATTTATGGTGATATGTTCTTAAGATAAGGGACAAGGTCCCTTTGATTTAGGGATTCATTTCCATTTTCTTTTGTCTTAAACAAGTATGATAGGTTTGCCTTTTTAGGTGGCAAATTTCTAGCCCTTGAATTTCCATTATTTGGTTGATATTTTTTGTGTGGGATAGGAATGTTTTGTCCTAATGCCAAGTATTATCATACCACTTGCTAAAATTATGAGTGTAGGATATAGATGTTTTTGTCCTAAAGCCTTGTATTATCATGCCACTTGGCAAAATTATGAATGTAGAATCATACCACTTACTAAATTTTTGTCTTAATGCCATGTAACCTAATCTTTATTATTATTATATTACTATATCATCACCTAATTTATTTTATTTTATTTTTCCTCTTGGGTTTGGGCTTATTCCTACCCATTATGGGCTTATTCCTACCCATTTTCTTTGCTTTGAATAAAATTTTACCTTTCTTGGAGGGCTTGAACACATTATCATAATTTTTTGGGCTATTGGTCTAATTTCTATATGCTAATCCAAGTCTATGTTTTATTTCTTGTTTAGGTTATCCAATGGGCTTGCTAGAAACTTATGTAAAGTGGAAAAATTCTATATGAAGTGTCTATAGTTAAAAGCCCAATGTATGGATGAAGATGTTAAACTTAATAATTCTAGTTTTTGAATTAGGAAAAATTACCCTAATCCAATGTTCTTGAAATTTTAAGACATTTACTTGTTTCTAAAAATTTATCTTCCTTATCCAAGAATTTTACATCTCTTTAATATGTTATTTCTAATTTTTTTCCTATTAGGTTTTTCCTCTTTATTTGTTTTCTTAATGTTAGAAACATTTTCTATGCATATACATAAGGTGAAGAATTTCTAAGGATTATATTTTCCTTAGATATCTAAAATAGTCTAATAAATTTTATTTCGTTAATGTACTTTTAAGGAAATTAGGGATGTTACATTTCATGCATACCCCTGGTTACTAAGTGATAGTAGAGGCATTGGAGTGACAACTCTTTTCTCTTTTTTTTTTTTTATATTTCAACTTCCCAAACTTAAGCCCTTTTCAACATAGATTACATTGCAAATTGAGCTTGTGACTCCTTTTGTTTTGATATCCAGGAATTTGTTTCAACTGACTGTCAAAATTATTTATAAAATCTTAGATCCCCTTTTCATGAAAATTTTTCAAGTTTTTCTCAATAGAGACTAACTATAGCCTAATGCTCATAAAAGGAAAGTTCCAAATTGTAAGATGTTAGTATGAAGAAATTCTACATCCAATCAATTCCATTTCCAACCTTTCTTCATAGAGCTTTCTTGAATCAACAGTAGGCAACACGAAAATACATGACAGACTTTTTCTTTTTTAATATATCAATATATACTCACCTAATTTTCAGACTGGACCAATATGCACTTATAAGATCATTTCAAAAAATAGAACCCTTAGAGTAAACAAAACACAACACATAACTAGAATGCATTTATTAGAAGCATTTCACAACATAGCCAACAATAGAGTACTTCACAATACTCATCCCCCCTAAATTAATGATTAGCAGTGCCCTCACTGCTAGTAGATTGCATAAGTGTCAATAGAAAAGAAATTATTATTGTTCCTACTAGCCATGTACAATTAATGCAGACAAAGCAGTATGCAGCACTAAAATTGAACAACAAGGAAGTAGAAAAGAAAAGAAAAGTAGAGAGAGCCTCCTTGATATGCACTCAGAATTGCTACAGCAAAATTGTGGCATCGACATCATCCATATTTTGAGGCACTCCAAAGTCCACTCCTCCTTTTGACTTACTTGGGTGGGATTGGTAGCTTGCTTTTAACTTTTTGTTGGGTTGCCTTCCTTTTAGCAATCGGCTTAGCGTCTTCTAAGGACTCTTCTTCCTCTTTAACCCTTTGTGGGTTCTTTCCTTTTCCTCTGCCCATGGGGGTTTGTAACAGCTCCATTTTTTTTACATATATACATATATATATATATATATATATATATATATATATATATATTTTAAAATACCATAAGTCATTACCTCTTTCCTTCTAACTATTTAATTGATAATAACATTCAATTAAATTAACCAAGCATAATTAAAGTTTATGGTATACCATTAACACTGATACAATTCTGGGTTCATATATACATCATTAATTAAAAAAGTCCATACAAAAATCAAACACATATATGCCTACATATTATTCATCCATATTGACCAGTTTCAGGGACATGGATATGGTTGGTTGCACCTTCCTCGGGATCTTAGTCAACTCGACCCAACGTATGCTAAAAGCTGGTCATAGAAAATATCTGCATATTTAGTCTTTTGAACATGATATGATAATATAGTGAGAATTAAATCCCAATAGATTCAACAATAAATTATAATTATCATCAATATAGCTTCATCATGTCATGTTCATCTGTATAAGTTACAGTAAATATCTTAGGTCACATGAATGTCTTTATCCATCCACATGAAAGTTGTACAGTAGTGACATGTATGGTATGAATAGCTACTTTTAGAATATCATTTGATGCCTATGAACTTATTTTCATATCAAGCTACTATGGTCAGGGTGAGTACTTTCTACTCTCTAGTACGGGCTTTTCTTGCTTCGTCCAATATGGCACACTTTCTCTTTCTTTTCTCACTAACATAATCATAGCTGTGAGTATGGCGTCCTCTATTAGTGCACCACATGAATTGCCAAGTTATGGTGCTCGTCTTTTTTCTTTTCTGTTCTTTTCACATTAATAGCAAAAAATATAATTTTAATAACAAGTATGTTCATTATACTCACATGCCATAATTTATCATCAAAGTATAATCACTACCAAAATTCATTGGTAAAATGTAATCATGTCATGATCATAACCATTTTCAAATATCACTTTATAAAATATTTTCATATCAAAATTACACACTTAAGATGGTAAGGAGTTCATGCAATGGCAATGGCTAGGGCATAAACTAGTTATTTATTATTTCCATTTATAAGATTTTTCTTATTTTTTAAATATTATTTTCATCGTTTCATTTTCTTTATGCTTGGGCACTAATTACTTTCCTCCTACTTATAACATTTTCAACACATGTTATCAAAAATTTTATAAGGCATTCTTCTCCAAT
This sequence comes from Gleditsia sinensis, assembly GCA_037074535.1. Taxonomy (NCBI): domain Eukaryota; kingdom Viridiplantae; phylum Streptophyta; class Magnoliopsida; order Fabales; family Fabaceae; genus Gleditsia; species Gleditsia sinensis. The sequence continues at coordinate 9,212,611 of CM073467.1, forward strand.
TTGGTTTTTATTATTACCCTATAGTTAATGAGGTTCATTTAGGATAGAAAAATGTTAAAAATAAGCTTTCCCAACTCTCAACACAGCCTAGCAATGTTCCAAGACACGACCATGCTTGAAAAATACTTTAAACCTACTGAAAAATAGCCCTAAACATGGCCTACTCATGCTGAAGTAACCCAGAACATGCCCTACCTGTGTTGAAGCAACCCAGAACACGGCATGGCCGTGTTCTGTGACCTTTCCTTACTTATTCAATCATATCTCCCTTATACGAACTCCAATTGAGTTGATTCAAAAGCCTATAAAAATCTAAGACACTTGTTTGAAACTTTCATATTTATCATTGCTTCAGATTCCCTACAAATTATTCCCAAAAAATCGAAAAAAATGCTTACATTTACCACCCTGGATTCTAGATTGATTCTGACCTCTACTCATTAATTAGCCATATCTTCATTTTATGGACTCCAAATTAAGTGATTTTAGAGCCTGTAGATCCATGAAACATATATTAGTATTTATTATGTTAACAATTTCCTTTAATTCCCTATAGATTTGACCCAAAAATTCAAATATAGAAGCACACTTAACATATTCTTCTCTGGTTAGCTAGTTTCTGCCCACTGGTTACTAATATGACCATATCTTCCTAATATGGATTCCAAGTTGAATGATTCCAGTGACTAAAATTTCTTGCGACGTATATATATATATATATATATATATATATATATATATATAAATATATATCATGTTAACTATTATTATAACCAAACTCCACTAAAGGCAAGTATTTATCCCATCCCTTACCTTGCTTTATCACACAGACCCTCAACATATCTTCTAGGGTTTGAATGGTCCGTTCTATCTGCTCATCAGTCTAAGGATGGTAGGCAGTACTAAACTATAACTAGGTTACAAAAGCTTCCTGCAACGCCTTCTAAAACCTCGACATGAACCTCGGATATCTATCAAAAATGATATTTAAGGGAATTCTATGCAGTCTAACTATTTTTTGGACATACAACTAGGCCAATTTGTCTAGTGAATAGTTAATTTTTATGCATAAAAAGTGAGTAGATTTTGTTAATCTGTCAACTATTACCTAGATAGAGTCATGTCCAACTGAAGTCTTAGGTAAGCTCACCATAAAATCCATCAAAATACTGTCCCATTTCCATTTAGGGATCTCAAGAGGTTGTAGAAATCCCGTTAGCTTTTGATGCTCTATGATCACACTCTATGCTCAACCTATTGATGATTAGCTTCTTTAGGGTAAGAGTAGTGACCAACTTTAAATTTTGAAACCCCTTTAGCTTCTGCATTTTATACACCATCATCTAACCCATATGTAGAGATTTTTTACTAAAGGCAACATTTACTTTTCCTGGATGATACTTTATCTCAAACTTGTAGTCATTGAGAAATTCTACCTATCTTTGTTGCCTCATATTTAACTCTTTTTGATAAAAAAAAAAGGTACTTAAGACTCTTCTAATCATAGTATACTTCAAATATTGCCCTGTACAAATAGTGTCGCCAAATCTTTAAGGCAAACAACACCGCTGCTTATTCAAGATCATGGGTTGGATAATTTCCTTCATGAGGTCTTAGCTGCCTAGAGGCGTAAGCAACTACTCTCTTGTCTTGCATTACCACACACCCTAGCTATTTCTTTGAAGCGTTACTATACACTTCAAAATGTCCTATAGGGTTTGGAATAATTAAAATAGGAGGAGTGGTCAATCTTGTCTTAAGCACCTGGAAACTAGCTTCACATTGATAAGTCCATTTGAAAAGACTTCCCTTCCTGGTTAATTTAGTCAATGGCAAGGCTATACAAGAGAAGTTTTGTATGAATCTCCTGTAGTATCTTGCCAAACCCAAGAAACTTCTGACTTTTGTAACTGTCTTTGGTCTTTTCCACTGAATCATTACTTCCGTCTTGCTAGGGTCTATGGCTACCCCTCTATTGAAGATTTTATGTCCGAGAAACTTCACTTCTATCAACCAAAATTCATACTTCTCTAATTTAGCATACAACTTTTTCTCTTTTAGCAATTTCAACACAATTCAGAGATGTTGTTCATGTTCTTTCTCACTTTTAGAGTATATTAAGATGTCATCAATGAACACAACCACAAATTGATATAGGTAAGGTCAAAAATGTGATTCATGTAATCTATGAAACTTACAGGTGCATTTGTCAACCCGAAGGGAATTACGAGAAACTCATAGTGGCCATACCTAGTCCTGAAGGCTGTTTTTGGTATATCTTCCTCCTTGATCTTAATCTGATGGTATCCCGACTCAAGTCAATTTTAGAAAAAATGGAGGCTCCTTTTAGTTGATCTAATAAATCATCTATCCTAGGCAGATGGTACTTATTTTTTACAGTCACCTTTTTCAGCTGTCTGTAATCTATACATAGTCTCAAGCTCCCGTCTTTCTTCTTAACAAACAATACAGGAGTTCCCTAAGGTGATACACTCGGTCTAATGAATTTCTTGTCTAACAATTCCTTTAACTGTTTCTTGAGTTCCTATAGTTCCTTTGATGCCATTCTATAAGGTGCAGTAGAGATAGGCCTTATCCTTAGTAGGAGATCAATAGAGAACTCTATCTCTCTCTTAGGAGCTAAGTTTGGAACATCTGGTGGAAATACTTCAGGAAACTCATTAACTATTGGAATTTCATTAAACTTTGGTTCAACTTCTAGGTTTGATAAACACAAGAGAATGTAACCAAGTACTCCACTCTTTAACTCCCGATTGACTTGATTGTAATTTAGCATCAATAACTACATCTCCTCGTGTGGAGTAGGAGATAGAAATTCAACAGTCTTGGTGCAACAATTTAGCAAGACCCAATTTCTAGACATTCAGTCTAACTCTAGAATGACATCAATACCTCTTAAAGGTCAACAGACGAGGTCAACATAAAATTTTTTCTCATGGATGGTGACTTAACAGTCTTTACAGACAGAGGAAGTTAAGACTCTTTTCGCTATGGGAGTTACTACAGATAACTCATAGGGGGTTTCAAAAATAGGATACTGAAGCTCCCTAATACATTCTTTCGATATAAATGAATGACTAGGGCTAGAGTCAAACAACACCATAAGAGTAAATCCATAGATGTAGTACGTACCTTGAATCATTTTAGAGGATTGAGCTGCCTCTTAGCTGCTTAGGGTGAAAGCCCTTCCTTTCACCTAAGGCCTCTATTCCTGCTACTTCCCCACCTTTTGGGGGTAGTTTTTTACAAAATGACTCTTATGTCTGCATTTGAAGAAAACATCTGGTCTTATGTAGCATGTCCGGTTACCATGCATACATCTGTACTTAGTGCACTTAATTGTGGCAAGGTCTTGTTGGAAAGGTCAAGGGCCTACAATCAATGTCCTCTTACCAGCTCTATATGCACTTCTCCTCATGTTTTTCCTAGGGTTGGGGAAACTTTTCTTCCTCTTCCACAAGTTTTGCCTAAGTTTCTCGTCTTCCACTACCCATAAACTCTTCTCCAAAAGTCTAGATTTATTTATCAAGGGCATAAACTCCCTTATTTCCAAGGTTATCACCGCATTCTTGATTTTTGGGTTCAATCCTGCTTTAAACTTAACAGCTTTCCATGCCTCATCAGGGTTAAACCTCCGGTAGGAGGAGAACTTAGACAACTCCTCGAACTTAGCGATGTATTGATCTATTGACATATTACCTTGTCTGAGTTGGAAAAATTTGATCTCCTTCTCGGCTTGCATAGTACTTGGAGAGTACTTCTCCAAAAAAATATCCTTAAACACTTGCTAGGTGATCTGTCTCCTCTGGTGAGTTAGCAGCTCTCTCGCCCCTCGCCACCAACACTCAGCTTCATCCTTCAGCATATATATAACAAAGATAACTTACTGGTCATTAGTGTAGCCCATTACCTCGAAGATAATCTCTAATTCCCTTATCCACCTTTCGGCTATCGTTGGGTCATAGCCACCTTGGAAAGAAAGTGGTTTGGTTCTTAGGAACTCAAATAGGCCATTATCATTTCCATTCATCCAGTTGTTTGCATTATTTTCTTCAATCAGGTTATTACTGTTCTGGAAATGTTGCAGAATTTGATTGGTGGCTATGACTTGGTCCCAAATTCTTGTAGCCAAGTTATGCAAGGTTTCTTTCGCATTGTTTACAGGGTTCCTCCTTAGTGGTGCCATATCCTACTATGGAAAAAAACAAAGTTATGCTGCTATTAAGGTGATCGAGCCCAATAGTTAGTTCAAAAATATTTACAACAGTCATAACACCACCTCGGCATATAAATAGGAAACAATAGTAATTTCTTACCTATATGAAATCACTGATCCCCCACACAACATAACGACAACATACTTAAGACACTATAAGATCGATTCAGATAACTATATACCCACTGGCCATATAAGATTGACCTGCTCTGATACTAATTATGTAACAACTCCATTTTTCTACATATATACACACATATATATATACTTTAAAATCCCATGAAATCATTACCTCTTTACTTCTAAATATTTAACTCATAATAACATTCAATTAAATTAACCAAGAATAATTAAGGTTTATGGTATACCATTAACACTGATACAATTCTGGGTTCACATACATATCATTAATTAAAAACATCCATACAAAAATCAAACACATATATGTCTACATCTAATTCATTCATATTGACCAGTTACAGGGATATGGATGCGGGTGGTTGCATCTTCACTAGGATCTTAGCCAACTCGACCCAACGTACGCTAAATGATGGTCATAGAGAATATATGCATATTTAGTTTTCTGAACATGATATGGAAATATAGTGAGAATTAAATCCCAGTAGGTTCAACAGTAAATCATAATTATCATCAATATAGCTCATCATGTCATGTTCATCTATATAAGCTATAACAAATATCTTAGGTTACATTAATGTACTTTATCTATGGACATGAAAATTGTACTATAATGACATGATGACATGAATAACTACTTTCAGAATATCATATGATGGTTATCAATTTATTTTTATATCAAGCTACCCTGGTCAGGGTAAGTACTTTCTACTATCTTGTACAGGCTTTTTTGGCTCTGTCCGACATGGCACACTTTCTCTTTCTTATCTCATTAACATAATCATATCCGTGAGTAAGGCATCCCATATTGGTGTACCACACGAATCGTCATATGACCACCCTTGTCTATTTTCTTTTCTTTTCACGTTAATAGCCAAAAATATGATTTCAATAACAAGTATGTTCATTATACTCACATGGCATAATTTATCATCAAAGCAAAATCACTACCAAAAATTATTGGTAAAATGAAATCATGTCATGATCATAGCCATTTTCAAATATCACTTTATAAAGTATTTCCATGTCAAAATTACACACCTAAGATGGTAAACAGTTCATGCGATTGCAATGGCTAGGGCATACACTAATTATTTATTATTTTCATTTATAAGATTATTCTTCTTTTCTAAATATTATTTTCATCTTTTTATTTTCTTTGTTCTTGGCCTCTAGTTACTTTTCTCGTACTTATATCATTTTCAACTCATGTTCTCACAAATTTTATAAGGCATTCTTCTCCAATTTGGTTTCTATTATTACTGTAACATCTCTAATTTCGTTTCTTTTATTGATAAAAGTACATAAATATTTAATTAAGGAAATAAAATTTATTAGACAATATTTTAGATATCTAAGGAAATATAATCCTTAGAAATTCTTCACCTTATGTATATGCATAGAAAATGTTTCTAACATTAAGAGAACAAATAAAGAGGGAAAACCTAATAGGAAAAACAATTAGAAATAATATACTAAAGAGATGCAAAATTCTTTGATAAGGAAGATAAATTTTTAGAAACAAGTAAATGTCATAAAATTTCAAGATAAATGGATTAGGGTAATTTTTCCTAATTCAAGAACTAGAGTTACTATGTTTAAAATCTTTACCCATACATTGGGATTTTACCTATGGACACTTCATATAGAGTTTTTCCACTTCAAATAAGTTTCTAGCAAGCCCATTGGATAACCTAAGCAAGAAATAAAACATAGACTTGGACAAGGATATAGTAATTGGACCAATAGCCCAAAAATTATGAAAATGTGACCAAGCCCTCCTTGAAAGGTAGAATTTTATCCAAAGCAAAGAAAATGGGTAGGAATAAGCCCATAATGGGTAGGAATAAGCCCAAATCCAAGAGGAAAAATAAAATAAAATAAATTAGGTGATGATATAATAATGAAATAATAATAAGATTAGGTTACATGGCATTAAGAAAATAATTTAGCAAGTGGTGTGATTCTACATTCATAATTTTGGCAATTGGCATGATAATACAAGGTTTTAGGACAAAAACATCTATATCCTACACTCACAATTCTAGAAAGTGGTATGATAATACATGGCATTAGGACAAAACATTCCTATCCCACACAAATAATATCAACCAAATAATGAAGATTCAAGGGCTAGAAATTTGCCACCTAAAAAGGTAAACCTATCATACTTGTTTAAGACAAAAGAAAATGGAAATGAATCCATAAATCAAAGGGACCTTGTCCCTTATCTTAAGAACATATCATCATAATTTTCAAAATACAAATCTCCTTTTCCTATGCATATCTTGACTAAGGAAGAGGAAGACAAGAACATAAGTTGTTTGTTTTCCAAAAAATTCAACCAAGTGTAATCTAATTGTGATAAGGTAGACCCATGATCATGAAAGGTGAATTATTTAGTGGTCTATATAAAAAAAACCACCCTTACAACATTATAATTTCGTCCAAGTGAGGGGAAAAATAGAAGAAAGGTACAGTGCGGAAAGGAGAGGAAGAAAGGAAGAAAGAGGAAGGAGAAGTCTAGGGGACTAAGTGCTCCAAGTAAGTTTAACAATATTTCTTTTTGAAGAAAACTTTTGAAACTTATAATATTTATATGAGATTTTGATCTTACAACTTTGATAATTGGTCATGATGTTCCTATATCATCTTACATATTGACCTTGCATGTTATGTTTGTTTGAATACTTAGACTGGTATAGAAAGTTCTGCATAGGTATGGCTATGGGTGGCAAAAATTTTAGCTTCTGTGTTTTAATTGCTGGAAATTATCTATAGGGAATTAAAATAAATAGTTAACATAAGAATTAAAGAGATATGTGTCACGGATTTTTAGCCACTAGAATCATTCTATTTGGAGTCCATATGAGGTAGATATGATCCGATTAGTAGTCAAAGGTCAGAAAATGGTTCATCAGGGAAGAACATGTTAGGATAGCTTCTGTATTTTAATTTCTGGGAATTATCTGTATGGAATTAAAATAAATGGTTAACATCAGAATTATAGATATTTGTGTCACGGATTTGTAGCCACTAGAATCATTCAATTTGGTGTCCATATGAGGTAGATATGGTCCGATTAGTAGTCAAAGGTATGAAAATGGTTCATCAGGGAAGAATATGTTAGGATAGCTTCTGTAATTTAATTTTTGGGAATTATCTATATGGAATTAAAATAAATGGTTAACATAAGAATTATAGCTATGTATGTCACGGATTTGTAGCCACTGGAATCATTCAATTTGGTCTCCATAGGAGGTAGATATGGTCTGATTAGTAGTCAAAGGTCAGAAAATGGTTCATCAGGGAAGAATATGTTAGGATAGCTTCTGTATTTTAATTTCTAGGAATTAACTGTATGGAATTAAAATAAATGGTTAACATAATAATTATAGCTATGTGTATCACGGATTTATAGCCACTGGAATCATTCTATTTGGAGTCCATATGAGCAAGATATGAGCTGATTAGTAGTCAAAGGTCAGAAAATGGTTCATCAGGGAAGAATATGTTAGGATAGCTTCTGTATTTAATTTCTAGGAATTATCTAAATGGAATTAAAATAAATGGTTAACATAAGAATTATAGATATGTGTGTCACAGATTTTTAGTCACTGGAATCACTCAAGTTGGAGTCCATATGAGGTAGATATGGTCCGATTAGTAGGTAGAGGTCAGAACCTATCCGAGAAGAAATAACCTGTATATTTAGGGAGTAATATCACCTTGATTTCTTACTATTTTGCTATAATGTTCAACAGAATAGTTTTAGATAATTGTTTTATCTTGCAATTGACACCAAGATCACCTACATCGGAGTTCAAATGAGAGAGTTATGCTCTGATTAGTAAGAGAAGGTTAGATATGATGAAAACCTGCATCAAGAAAATAAAGAAATAAAATTAATATTTAAAAAAGAAGACGAATCTTATAAATGAGTAGTATATGCCATATCCATTGCCATTGTATGAACTTCTTACCATCTTAAGTGTAAAATTCTGACATGGAAATATTTTATAAAGTGATATTTGAAATGGTTATGTTCATGGCATGATTACCAATGATTTATGGTAATAGTTATATTTTGATGAACATACTTATTATTGAAAGCATATTCTTGGCTATCATTGTGAAAAAAAAAGAAATGAGCACGGTCACATGGCAATCCGTGTGAGGCACCAGTAGGGGACGCCCTACCAATGGTTATGATCATGTTAATGAGAAAAGAAAGAGAAAGTGGGCCATGTCGGACGGAGCGAGAAAAGCCCGTACCGGAGAGTAGAGGATACTTACCCTGACCGGGGTAGCTTGAAATGAGAATAAGTTGATGGCCATCATATGATATTTGAAAAATAATTAATCCTGTCATACATATCATTATTGTATGATTCTTATGTGCATAGATATAATGCATTCATGTGACCAAAGATGTTTTCTATAGTTTATACAGCTGAGCATGACATGATGAACTATATTGATGGTAAATTATGATTTATTGTTGAACTTACTAGGATTTAATTCTCACTATATTTCCATATCATGTTCAGTAGAATAAATTTGCAGATTTTCTCTATGACACTTATTATTTCTGTACGTTGGATCGAGGTGCCCTATCTTGGGCAACTTCCAGTTATTTCATATGTATCTGTCGTAGATGTGACTAAGATTCCGGTGGACGTGCCACCTGCACCAGTGTCCCCAGAAGTAGTCGACATAGATGATTAGAGCTAATATGTTTCTTTGTACAAATGTTTGTAAAATAATGGTGTGTAGTTTGTAAAATAATAGTGTGTATGGAAATTCAGTATTGTATCACTGTTAATAACAATTATGCTTTGTTAAAGTGATTATTATTATGAGTTAAGTGGTTAGAATTAAAGTAGTAATAACTTCATGGAATTTTTAAAAAAAATTTGTTACATTTACATAAATGGAGTTGTTACATAATTGGTATCAGAGTAGGTCGATCCTAGATGGCCAGTGGGTGGATGGTTATCTGAATCAATCTTATAGTGTCTTGAGTATGTTGTGGTTGTGCTGTGTATGGGATCAGTGATTCATATAGGTAAGAAATTACTAGTGTTTCCTATCTATGTACCGAGGTGGTGTTATGACTGCTATTAAATATTTTTGAACTAACTATTGGGCTTGATCACCTTAATAGCAGCATAACTTTGTTTTTGCCATAGTAGGAAATGGCACCACCAAGGAGGAATCCAGCAACCAATGCAGAGGAAACCCTGCACAACCTGGCCACAGTAATTCGAGACCAAGTCATGACCACCAACCAAATTTTACAATATCTTCAGAATGCTAATAACCCAAATGGTGAGAATGGTGCTAACAACCGGATGGCTGAAAAAGATAATGGCATATCCGAGTTCCTGAGGACTAGACCACCTTGTTTCCAAGGTGGCTATGACCCAATGGTAGCCGAAAGGTGGATAAGGGAATTAGAGAAAATCTTTGAAGTGATGGGCTGTACTGAAGAGCAGCAAATTATTTTTGTTGCATATATGTTAAAGGATGAAGCAGAATACTGGTGGCGTGGAGCTAGATGTTAGAGGTGTGTTTTACTAAATACCGCAAGTGCACGGCGTAGCTGTAGCTAGTCCGAAAAGTACGGGTCGTGTCCCACAGAGAACAATGCCAATTACCAGAATCTCACAAAAAGTGCTATCTAAATCGATATAAGTCGATGGGCAAATATCGCAATTAAACAAGTTAAAGTAACTAATTAAGCTAAACCTAGGGTTAGGGTTCACTACGCTTGTGATACTCAACAATAGATATTTACCCCTAATTGCAAATTTCTAAATTATTTGGGATGGTTTAGCCTAAGTTAATTAGCAATCTCTTTTAAGCATTACCTATTGTACCTAAGTTAATCGAATTACGTACTTTTATGGTTCTTAGCTTAACCTAGGTCTATTAAGCTTCATGCGAACCATAGAATGCAACTAATTGGTTTTCTCGTTCCCATTAATTTATTCAAACCTAGAGTATCTTAAACTACTTTCGTGATTAAGACAACCCTAATTAACTATTGGATTCTGGTTTTAATCTTCACCTTTCAGTTCATCGATTAAAAACCTATTATGTGATAGATTGGTGATCAGACATTCTATCAACTAATACATGCATACAATAATCAATCCAAATCAATCTAATCCCAATTACAATTAGGGTTTCATAAATCAAGTCATAGGCATAGTATCATTGTATCACAATTAGGGTTTACCAAATTTGGTAGGGATAGGGTTTACCCATACATTGGGCTTTTACCTATGGACACTTCATATAGAGTTTTTCCACTTCACATAAGTTTCTAGCAAGGCCATTGGATAACCTAAGCAAGAAATAAAACATAGACTTGGACTAGGATATAGTAATTGGACCGATAGCCCAAAAATTATGAAAATGTGACCAAGCCCTCCAAGAAAGGTAGAATTTTATCCAAAGCAAAGAAAATGGGTAGGAATAAGCCCATAATGGGTAGGAATAAGCCCAAATCCAAGAGGAAAAATAAAATAAAATAAATTAGGTGATGATATAATAATGTAATAATAATAAAGATTAGGTTACGTGGCATTAAGACAAAAATTTAGCAAGTGGTGTGATTCTACATTGATAATTTTAGCAAGTGGCATGATAATACAAGGCTTTAGGACAAAAACATCTATATCCTACACTCATAATTCTAGCAAGTGGTATGATAATACATGGCATTAGGACAAAACATTCCTATCCCACACAAATAATATCAACCAAATAATGGAGATTCAAGGGCTAGAAATTTGCCACCTAAAAAGGTAAATCTATCATACTTGTTTAAGACAAAAGAAAATGGAAATGAATCCCTAAATCAAAGGGACCTTGTCCCTTATCTTAAGAACATATCATCATAATTTTCAAAATACAAATCTCCTTTTCCTATGCATATCTTGACTAAGAAAGAGGAAGACAAGAATATAAGTTGTTTGTTTTCCAAAAAATTCAACCAAGTGTGATCTAATTGTGATAAGGTAGACCCATGATCATGAAAGGTGAATTATTTGGTGGTCTATATAAGAAAACCCACCCTTACAACATTATAATTTCATCCAAGTGAGGGGAAAAATAGAAGCAAGGTACAGTGCAGAAAGGAGAGGAAGAAAGGAAGAAAGAGGAAGGTGAAGTCTAGGGGACTAAGTGCTCCAAGTAAGTTTAACAATATTCCTTTTTGAAGAAAAATTTTGAAACTTATAATATTTATATGAAACTTTGATCTTAAAACTTTGATAATTGGTCATGATGTTGCTATGTCATGTTAAATATTGACCTTGCATGTGATGTATGTTTGAATACTTAGACTGGTATAGAAAGTTCTGCATAGGTATGGCTATGGGTGGCAAAATTTTTAGCTTTTGTGTTTTAATTTCTGGGAATTATCTGTAGAGAATTGAAATAAATGGTTAACATAAGAATTAAAGATATTTGTGTCACGGATTTGTAGCCACTGGAAGCATTCAAGTTGGAGTCCATATGAGGAATATATGAGCTAATTAGTAGTGAAAGGTCAGAAAATGGTTCATCGGGGAAGAATATGTTTGAATAGCTTCTGTATTTTAATTTCTGGGAATTATTTGTATGGAATTAAAATCAATGGTTAACATAAGAATTATAGCTATGTGTGTCACGGATTTTTAGCCACTGGAATCATTCAATTTGGAGTCCATATGAGGTAAATATGGTCCGATTAGTAGTAAAAGGTCAGAAAATGGTTCATCAGGGAAGAATATGTTAGGATAGCTTCTGTATTTTAATTTCTGGGAATTAACTATATGGAATTAAAATAAATGGTTAGCATAATAATTAGAGCTATGTGGGTCATGGATATTTATCCACTGGAATCATTCAATTTGGAGTCCATATGAGGTAGATATGGTCCGATTAGTAGTCAAAGGTCAGAAAATGGTTCAACAGGAAAGAATATGTTAGGATAGCTTCTGTATTTTAATTTTTGAGAATTAACTGTATGGAATTAAAATAAATAGTTAAAATAATAATTATAGCTATGTGTATCACGGATTTTTAGCCACTGGAATCATTCCATTTGGAGTCCATATGAGCAAGATATGAGCTGATTAGTAGTCAAAGGTCTGAAAATGGTTCATCAGAGAAGAATATGTTAGGATAGCTTCTGTATTTTAATTTCTGGGAGTTATCCAAGTGAAATTAAAATAAATTTTTAACATAAGAATTATAGATATGTGTGTCACGGATTTTTATCCACTAGAATCACTCAAGTTGGAGTCCATATGAGGTAGATATGGTTCGATTAGTAGGTAGAGGTCAGAACCTATCCGAGAAGAAATAACCTCTAGATTTAAGGAGCAATATCACATTGATTTCTTACTATTTTGCTACAATGTTCAACATAATAGTTCTAGATAATTGTTTTATCTTGAAATTGACACCAAGATCACCTACATCGGAGTTCAAATGAGGGAATTATGCTCTGATTAGTAAGAGAAGGTTAGATATGATGAAAACCTGCATCAAGAAAATAAAGAAATAAAATTAATATTTAAAAAAGAAGACGAATCGTATAAATGACTAGTATATGCCATAGCCATTGCCATTGTATGAACTTCTTACCATCTTAAGTGTAAAATTCTAACATGGAAATATTTTATAAAGTGATATTTGAAATGGTTATGTACATGGCTTGATTACCAATGATTTATGGTAATAGTTATATTTTGATGAACATACTTGTTATTGAAAGCATATTCTTGGCTATCATTGTGAAAAGAAAAGAAATGAGCATGGTCACATGGCAATCCGTGTGGGGCACCAGTAGGGGACGCGCTACCAACGGTTATGATAATGTTAATGAGAAAATAAAAGAGAAAGTGGGCCATGTCGGACGGAGTGAGAAAAGCCCGTACCAGAGAGTAGAGGATACTCACCCTGACCGGGGTAGCTTGAAATGAGAATAAGTTGATGGCCATCATATGATATTCTGAAAATAATTAATCCTGTCATACATATCATTATTGTATGATTCTTATGTGCATAGATATAATGCATTTATGTGACCAAAGATATTTTCTGTAGTTTATACAGCTGACCATGACATGATGAACTATATTGATGGTAAATTATGATTTATTGTTGAACTTACTAGGATTTAATTCTTACTATATTTCCATATCATGTTCAAAAGAATAAATATGCAGATTTTATCTATGACACTTATTATTTCTGTACGTTGGATCGAGGTGCCCTATCTTGGGCAACTTCCAGTTATTTTAGATGTATCTGTCGTAGATGTGACTGAAATTCCGGTGGACGTGCCACCCGCACCAGTGCCCTCGAAAGTAGTCGACATAGATGATTAGAGCTAATATGTATCTTTGTACAAATATTTGTAAAATAATGGTGTGTAGTTTGTAAAATAATAGTGTGTATGGAAACTCAATATTGTATCACTGTTAATAACAATTATGCTTGGTTAAAGTGATTATTATTACGAGTTAAGTGGTTAGAATTAAAGTAGTAATAACTTCATGGAATTTTTTAAAAAAAATTTGTTACATTTACATAAATGGAGTTGTTACAATTACCCTATAGTTAATGAGGTTCATTTAGGGTAGAAAAATGTTAAAAAATAAGCTTGCCTAGCTCCCAACACGACTTGGCCATGCTCGAAAAATACTTCAAACGTACTAAAAAATAGCCCTGAAGACAACCTACCCGTGCTGAAGTAACCCAAAACACAGCCTGGCCGTGTTTTGTGACCTTTCCTCACTTATTCAGCCATATCTCCCACGTACGAACTCTAATTGAGGTGATTCCAAAGCCTTTAAAATATTAAGACAACTATTTACAACTTTCCTTTTTATCAGTTCTTTAGATTTCTTACTAATTATTCCCAGAAAATCAGAAGAAAAAAAACGCTTATATTTACCACCCTGGATTCTAGACTGATTTTGACCTTAACTCATTGCTAAGCCATATCTCCTAAAATTTCAAAAAATAGAAGCTTTCTTGGTTACTCCAAAATCTATTTTTCTTAGCCTAGTCTTTCCTAAAGTTCTAATTCATCATTTTATTAATTCATCTTCCATTTTTCTTCCAAATTTCCACCTAACCATAGCATTACTCATCTCCACATTTAATTATATTTCTTACTTAATTTAACATATTCCATCATCCACTTCAAAAGAAAAACACAATCAAATCATGCATCACTAGGGGTGTTTCTCAACAGAAATTTCTCATGGTTTTGCTTAGGTGTTTAAGGCCATACTTAATTTACCAACCTAACCATCTTCCATCCATTTTTACCATATTCAAATATACATAACAGCAGCATAAAAGCCCTAAATTGTTGCCACCCATACCCATATCTATGCAAAACTTTCCATACCAACCGAAGTATTCAAAACATCCATCACATGCAAGATCAACATATAACATGATATAGCAACATCCATAGCAAATCATCAAAGGTAAGAAATATTATAAATTTCATCAAAGTTCTAAGATCACAATCCCATATAAATATTACCAATTTCAAAGCTTTTCTTCAAAAATAGATATTGTTAAACCTACCTAAAGATCTCCCTAGCTCACTTAGTGAATTTTTTTTCTTGTTTTCTCTTGAATGAAGTAGCAAGATTCCTCCCTTCCCTTAGCTTTTCTAGCAGCTTAAATAAGAGAAGGAGGGTGAGTTTTGAACCCCAAGGATGAAGAGAAAACATGGATTCAAGTGGCGATTAAACTAACTTACCTTGAGTACTTAGTCCTCTAGGGTTCTCCTTCTTCCTTCCTCTTTTATCCTCTATTTCTCTCCTTTCCTCACTCTACCTTACTTCTATTTTTTCTCTCCCTTACTTAGACGAAATTATAATGTTATAAGGATGGGTTTTGCTTAAATAAACTATTAAGTTGTTTAACTCTCAAAATCATAGGTCTACCTTATCACAATTAGGATGCAGTTGGTTGTTTTTTGGGGGAAAGACAACTCATGTTCTTGTCTTTCTCTCCCTTAGTCAAGATATGCATAGCAAAAGGAGATTTGTATTTTGAAAATCATGTTAAAATATTCTTCAGACAAGGGACAAGGTCGCTTTGATTTAGGGATTCTTTTTCTTTTTCTTTGGTCTCACTCAAGTATGAAAGGTTTGCATTTCTAGGTAGGAAATTTTCAACTCTTGAGTCTCCCTTGCTTGGCTGAAATTATTTGTGTAGAATAAGGATGTTTTGTCATAATTCCATGTATTATTACCTACTTGCTGAAATTATGAATGTAGAATATAGATGTTTTGTCCTAATGCCATGTGACCTAATCTTGATTCTTATTACCCTACTATTTCCTTACATGGTTCTTATTTTTCCTTCTTGGATTTAGGATTATTCTTACCCATTTCCTTTGCTTTGGCTGAAATTCTACCTTTCATGGAGGGCTTGGTCACATTTTCATTATTTTTGAGCTATCGATTCAACTTCTATATCCTAGTCAAAGTCTTTGTTTTATTTCTTGCTTGGGCTATCCAATTGGCTTGATAGAAACTCATGTGAAGTGGAAAAACTCTATATGCAGTGTCCATAGGTGAAAGCCCAATGTATTGGTGGAGATGTTAAATTTAGGAACTCTAGCTCTTGAATTAGCAAAAATTACTCGAATCCAATCATCTTGAAATTTTAAGACCTTTACTTACTTCCCAAAAATTTATCTTCCTTACCCAAGAATTTCGCCTCTCTTTAGTATGTTATTTCTAATTTTTCCTATTAGGTTTTCTCTCTTTACTTATTTCCTTAATTTTAGAAACATTTTCTATGCATACACATAAGGTGAAGAATTTCTAAGGCTTATATTTCCTTAATATCTAAAAATTGTCTAATAAATTTTATTTCCTTAATTAAATATTTATGTACCTTTATTAATAAAAGAAATGAAATTAGGATTGTTACAGGGTTCTTGCTCCTCTTCACTCTGTATCTCTATTTCCTCACTTCCTTGCCTAAATAGATTGTTCAAAATATCCATAATGAAGTAAAGGAATGAAAAAAATTGTTTGAAATTTTCCTTAAGAGTTGCTACAGAGTAATATACTTCTGGTGTTGATCACTCCAGAACTTCTGTTAATGTTGCATGAATAGGGCTTGCTGCTGCATTATGGATGCTTGTTGCTTCTCAAGTAAGTTTAACCTATCCTTCTTGGGTGTGTGCTGGTAGCTCTTGTTCACCCCTTTATTGCACAATTCGTACTATGTCTATAGAGTTAATCGCACCTCCCAACCTAAATATCTCTTCCTAAAGTGAGAATAGGACTTTACTGGCCAGGAACAAAAATGAAATCAAGGAAGGGAAAAGAAAGCTGCCTTTCTTTTGATTGGCACACACTTAATTTGTTCTGAAATAACCCTCCCTACATTGATGGCTCTCCCAGATATGCTCACATCAACTATGGCTACCCAATCTCGACTTACGGTTTGCCCGTGAGTAGAAGGCAAGAGACAGGTCTTCAAGAAGTGATATCTTACCTTTGCTTCCAGGAGCAAGGATGCTCTGTTAACCGTTGAGGCTACTTGGGAAGACTTGTCCCAAGCTATTCTTGGTACACACACCCTTTCTTAATTTCTTCCCAGTCCTTTTCTTCAAGAGAGTCCAAATATTTTTCATAGTCATCCTCTTTGTCATTCAACTGGTAGGCAATATTGATAGCATTGGAATCAAATAGCACCCGGGTTTCTCTAACTTTCACCCATTCAGCAACGTCCTTCAAAAATCTTGCGTAAAACTCCCTTACCAAGGAAATCAGGACAAACTGAGGGTGTTTAGTAAATTCCTTCCATCCCCTCTGCTTTACCACTGTAGTAATGTACTCCAGTATTCCCAAATCTTTAGCATTTGTTCCTTTCTCCCCACAAAACATCCTCTGACTAGTTTCTTCATCGTGTCTCTTCTAGTTCTCATCTAAGGTGAATTTCTTCACTTTAGTTGCCTTCTTAGCTACTGTTTTCACCATTAGCATGGTTCGCAGATTAAGGATGTGCAAAGATAAAGGACTAATCTTTCACGAAGAGTTTCTTGGAGTGAGAGAGAAAAAATCTTGTTCACGGACCCCCTTTTTGCCTTAAGCACAACAAAGACCTTCTTGACTTCCTCACGGTTGCACAAACTACAGGAACTTGAACGAGCACTCTAAAGTTTGGTTGAGGGAGAATGAGGCATCGTGACTTAAAGCACCTTTTAGTTTTCACACTCTTTTTCTTTATAACTAGGCTTAAATTTTGGGCTCTCTTTTTCTTCTTTGCTTCTTTTTTTTCCTTAACCCATTCACCAGATTGCTCATCCTATTCTTTTCCAGCCCAGCTTCATCAGCCCACTTCTTTCCAGCCCAGAGTAATCATTGTGGCCCTATTTTATTCATCTTCTTACCAAAGAAGGACTTCTTACTTTATAGGAAGTTGCTCTTGCTGTGGCATTTCTTTGGCAAATTTTTGTGAACTACAATTTCAAGTCTTATCTCCTGTTGGCCTGAAAAAGTTTAATACAGCTAATATTAAAATCAAAATTCAAGACAACTTATCAAGGATAAAACAAAATGTAAAATTGGAATAGTTTGGGTTGCCTCCCATTAGCGCTTGTTTTAGAGTTGATAGCCCGACTACTTTCTTTTTCATCCTTCATGTAATTGCACTGATGTGTGCTGGCATTCCACATCACCTCCAAAGTAGTGTTTGATCCTCAGCCCATTTACCTTGAATGTTCTCCCAGATTTTTCTTCCAATTCGACAGCTATAAATGGGAGAACTTGGTTAATATGGAAAGGACCAAATCAGCGAGATTTTAGCTTTCCAGGAAGCAAAGTTAATCTAGAATTGAACAACAAAAGTTGTTGTCCCACTTCAACGTCCCGTGGCTGTATTTTCTTTTCATGCCATTGCTTTGTCCTCTCTTTGTAGAGCTTAACATTCTCATAAGATTGCCTGCAAAACTCATCCAATTCATTCAATTGCAGCATTCTTTTTTCACCAGCAGCCTCCAAATTCAAATTCAAATTCTTGACTATCCAGTAAGCTCGGTGCTCTAGCTCCATTAGGAAATGACAAGTCTTGCCAAACACTAGCTTGTATGGAGACATCCCTAAAGGAATTTTATAGGTTTTTTGATAAGCCCAAAATATATCATCCAACTTTGAAGAACAATCCTTTTCGGTTGGGCCAACATTTTTTTCCAAGATTCTCTTGATTTGTCTATTTGAGATTTCAACTTGCCCACTATTTTGGGGTGGTATGTAGTTGACACCTTGTGTTTAACCCCATACTTGGCCAACAATGCTTTAAAGTATCTATTACAAAAGTGATATCCTTTATCACTGATGATCACTCTTGGAGTTCCAAATCTTGTGAAGATGTTCTTTTTAAGGAATCTTGTCACCACCTTTGCATCATTAGTTGGAAAAGCTCTTGCTTCTACCCACTTTGAGACATAGTCAACAACAATCAAAATATATTGATTTCCAAAGCTTGAAGGGAATGGCCCCATGAAATCAACCCCTCAAATGTCAAATAATTCTACTTTTAGGATGTTGTTCATAGCCATTTCATGTCTTCTTGATATATTCCCCACTCTTTGCCACCTATCACATTGCATCACAAAGGAATGGGCATCCTTAAATAATGAAGGCCAATAAAAACATGCTTGCAATACTTTGTTTGCAGTCTGAATTCCTCCAAAATGGCCTCTATAGGGTGAGGTATGGCATTGGTGCAGAATAGACTCCATTTCTTCCTTGGGCATGCATCACCTCATCATTTGGTCTGTGCATTGCTTAAAAATATATGGCTCATCCCAATGGTAGAATTTAACCTCGTGCAAAAATTTCTTTTTCTACTGTGTTGTCAAATCTGGTAGAAGTAGCCTATTAACCAAGTAATTCACATAATGAGCATACCATGGCATATGTGTTTAGGACATCAGGAAAAGTTGCTCATCTAAGAAATTCTCATTGATTTCCTCTGCATTTTCTCTGTCTTGTTCAAGTCTAAAAAGGTGGTCAACTACTTGATTTTTAGTTCTCTTTCTATCTTTGATTTCCAAATCGAATTCTTGTAATAAAAGTACCCATCGAATGAGTTTAGGCTTTGAATCCTTCTTCTTTACTAAGTGTTTGATGGTAGAGTGGTCAGTATACACAATCACCTTTGTGCCTACTAAGTATGATCTGAATTTTTGAAAATCAAACACAACTGCAAATAGCTCCTTCTCTACTACAGTGTAGTTGAGTTGAGCCCCTTGTAGTGTTTTGCTAGCATAGTATATGGAGTGAAATACGTTGTTCCTACGTTGCCCGAGAACATCTCCTAAGGCCACATCACTTTCATCACACATAAGCTCAAATGGTGATGCCCAATCTGATCCCACAATAATAGGTGTTGTACTCAATTTCTCCTTAAGATAAAAGAATCCACTTACGCAGTCCCTATCGAAGCAAAATGTTCTATTTTTTCCAAGTAGATTGTAAAGGGGCTTAGCAACCTTGGAGAAATCCTTTATGAACCTTTTATAAAATCCTGCATGCCCAAGAAAACTTCTGATACCCTTCACCAAAGTGGGAGAAGGCAGCTTCTTAATGATTTCTACCTTGGCATTATCAACCTCTAGCCCATCTTTCAAAACTTTATGTCCCAATACAATTCCTTCTTTGAACATGAATTGATATTTCTCCTAATTCAGCACAAGGTTTGTCTCCTCACACCTTTGGAGAACCTTGGCTAGATTTCCGAAAAATGAATAGAAGGAATTTCCAAAAATAGAGAAGTCATCTATGAAAATCTCCATAAACTACTCTACCATTTCAGTAAAAATTACCATCATGCATCTTCGAAAGGTGGCTGGAGCATTAAATAGCCCAAATGGCATCCTCTGAAATACAAAAGTTCCATATGGGCAAGTAAATGTTGTC
Organism: Gleditsia sinensis; assembly: GCA_037074535.1. Classification (NCBI taxonomy): domain Eukaryota; kingdom Viridiplantae; phylum Streptophyta; class Magnoliopsida; order Fabales; family Fabaceae; genus Gleditsia; species Gleditsia sinensis. Next base: position 9,232,954 of record CM073467.1, read on the forward strand.
TTGTGTTGGTCCTTAGGTTCTATGACAATCTGGTTGTATCTCGAATACCTATCCAAGAAACAATAGTACTCCTTTCCAACAAGCCTATCTAACATTTGGTCAATGAATGGCAGAGGAAAATGGTCCTTTCCGGTGCTCTTGTTTAACTTCCTGTAGTCCATGCAAATTCTTTAACCAATCACCACTTTATTCAGGATTAACTCGTTATTCTCATTTTCTACCACGGTCATGCCTCTCTTTTTAGGAACACACTGAACTGGGCTAACCCAGAAGCTGTCTGATATGGGATAGATAATCCCAGCATCTATCCATTTAATGATCTCCTTCTTCACCATATCTTTCATTATTGGATAAAGCCTTCGTTGAGCTTCAATGGACCACTTTCATTGTCCTCTAATAAAATCTTATGCATACAAAATGAAGGATTAATGCCCTTAATATCTACAAGTGTCCACCCAATGGCTCTTTTAAATTTCCTTAACACCATAATTAATTTTCCATCTTGCTCTTCTATCAATTGTACTAAAATGATGACTGGTAGAGTAGTTGAATCTCTTAAGTGCATATATTTTAAGTGTGAGGGTAATGGCTTCAACTCCAAGGTTGGTGGCTCATTAATTGATGCTTTTGGCAGCTTCAGCTCCAACGAAGATGTATATAATGGCTTAACCTGCAATCTCTGCTTTCCAGCTCCTTGTTTTGTGTCTATCCAAGCCCATTCTTCTTCATCTTCAACTTCTAAGTCCGAACTATCATGCCAAACAGTTTGACAAGGATCCTTATAACAATTCACAAATTAGACAGATATTAACATATCTATCACAAAAATGATTGAACACTCCTCCACCTCACTTGGAAACTTCATGGATTGGAAGACATTGAATGTAATTTGCTCATCTTGTACTCTCATTGTCAATTCACCCTTTTGCACATCAATTAAAGTTCGATTAGTGGCTAAGAATGGCCTTCCCAAAATGATTGGTATCTCTATATTTGCTTCTTAATCTAGCATTATGAAATCCACTAGAAAAATGAATTTATCCACCTTAACCAAGACATCTTCTATTTTCCTTCTAGATATACTATAAATCTGTTTGCCAATTATAATGAAACAGTTGTAGGTCTAGCTTCTCCAATCTTCAATTTCTTGAATATGGACATAGGCATGAGATTAATGCTTACACCCAAATCACGTAAGGCCTTGCCAAAATACTGGTTCCTAATAGAACATGGAATGGTGAAACTGTTTGGATCTTGGAGTTTGGATGGTAGTTTATTTTGCAACACAGTGCTACATTCCCTAGTTAAAGCAACAGTTTTAAATTCCCAAATCTCCTTTTCTTAGTCAAAATATACTTCATAAACTTAACATAATTTAGCATTTGTTCCAAATCTTCCACCAAGGGAATATTGATGTGTAGCTGCTTAAGAACATCCAGAAACCTTCTGAATTACTAGTCTTGCTGCTACTTTTGAAATCTTTAAGGGAATGGTGGAGGTGGTTTGTGCTACTGAACATTTTGCTATGGTAGTGCTACAACATTTGTTCCAGATTTTTCTGCTTCCTTGCTTGCCTCCTCAATCTACCCCTATTTGTTCTCCTTTTCATCGAGATGTGCAGCAGGATCTTTTTTATTTTGTTTCTTGGCTTGGGTTGTTTCCACTATTTTTCCACTCCTAAGTGCTATAGCCTTGTAAGGCTTCTTTCCATCTCTCCTAAGAACTTCAATATTGCTGGGAAGTGTCCTTGGAGGTCTATTTTTTAAGTCCTTAGCCAGCTACCCAACTTGGATCTCTAGATTCCTTAGAGAAGCATCTTAACTCTGAATCACAACATCATTTCTTGCTATATATTCCTTAAACAATGACTCCAAGGAGTTTGGAAGCTCATTAGCATGATGCTTTAGCTACTGGAATCCTAGGGGAAATTGTGGCCTCTGAGGAGCCAAATTACTTCCCTGGCCAGCACTGTGGTTCCTCTAAGAGAAGTTAGGATGTTATCTCCAACCTGAGTTGTATATGTTTAAATAAGGGTTGTTGTTGCAATTCATTTTCCCCATGTAGCATACTGGCTTTAGATTTGCGAGCAACTATCAAATAAATGAGACCTATTATAGAAAACATAGGATACTCTAGTTTGTTGAGCCGAGTTAACACCTTGAGGGCAATTCAATTGCTAGTTTTTCAAAATATTTACCAATGAAGCTACTTGGGTCATGAGAGAAGTGACTTCACTCACTTCATGTATACCAGCAGCTCTTTTTCCAATGTAGACTCTGTTCATAGGGCATTAATAATTGTTGTTAGCCATCCTTTCAAGCAATTCGTGAGCTTCATTATATGTTTTAGGCCGAAATGCTCCATTAGTTGCTACATCCACTATGGTTCTAGTTTGAGCATTGAGACCATAATAAAAGGTCTCCATCTGAATGCAATATGTAATTCTGTGGTGAGGGCATCTCCTTAGCAGCTCTTTGTTCCTCTCCCAAGTTTCATATAATGATTCTCCATCTAGTTACTGAAAGGAAGTGATGTCATTTCTCAAACTTGCATTCTTAGTAGGTGAAAAATACTTCATCAGGAACTTCTCAGCTAAATCATTCTAATTGGCAATAGAATCAGGTGGCAGAGAATTCAACCATGCTTTAACTCAGTCTCTTAAGTAATATGGGAATAGTTTTAGCTTTAAAACTTCATATGTCAACCCATTTATCTTAAATACATCAGTGAATTCTATGAACACTCTAAGGTGAAGGTGAGGATCCTTTGTAGGCATTCTAATAAATTGCCCAGCAGTTTGCAACATTTGGAACATCACCAGTTTAAGCTCAAAATGAAAAGCTTCAATTTCTGGCCTTACTATGTGATAAAGGGGAATTTTGAGTGCTTATTGGTCATGTTTTGTCCCCTTATTCATAGTAACTTATGGATATTTTCATGCTTTTGGTTATACTTTGTTCTGGGTACTGTTGTGGTTCATTTTGTGATTGTAGGAAAGCAAAAGAAGCCAAGAAGCAAGGAAAAACGGTCATGGAAAGACTTTAAAAGACTTGGATCATATTGAGGAGGAAGCAAGGAGGTTGCATGTCAAATTTGATGAAGAAAGGAGCACCATAGCACCCAACACGGCCTGGCCGTGTTAAGGAGGCCTGCAACACGGCCTGGCCGTGTTGGTGGCATTTTTTGCAGCCTCTTCAGAATTCCAGCCTGAAGCACGGCCAGGCCGTGTTCCAGGGCACGGCCGTGCTTTAGGGCTTGTAAAGGACATCGTTTTTAGGGTTCCTAAGGCCCAAACACATATATATACTTGGGGATTCACAATTGGGACAGGGAGAACCGAAGGGGAGACCAGAAAAACACTTTTTAGCCTTAGGAAACACATTTAGATTAGGTTTTTACATGATTCTTTGAAGGATTTTGATGTTCTAGGATTGAATTTATTGTTTTTCAAGTTGTAATTGATCTAAGTACTTTTACAAACAGGTTCTATCTTTCTACTTCTACTTTTACTTGTTCTTCTACTACTTCTACCTCTTCTCCTACTTCTTAATTGTATTGAACTACTATGAATTATTCAATGAGTATGGTTTTAGTTCTTGATTTGACAATGTGTGAGTAGATTCCATCTAGGGTTACGGTAAACCCAATTGTGGTACAATGATACTATGCTTTTAAATTGAATTAAGAAACCCTAATTGTAATTGGGATTAGATTGAATTGGATTAACTATTGTATGCTTTAATTAGTTGATGGAATGCCTGATCACCAATCTATCACATATTAGGTATTTAATCGATGAGCTGAAAGGTGAAGATTAAAACCCGAATCCAATAGTTAATTAGGGTTATCTTAATCACGAAAGTAGTTTAAGATACCTTAGGCTTGAGTCAATTAGTGGGAACGAGAAAACCGACTAGTTGAACTCTATGGTTAGCATAAAGCTTAATGGACCTAGGTTAAGCTAAGAACCACGAAAGTAGGTAATTTGATTAACTTAGGTACGATTAGTAATTCTTGAAAGAGATTGCTAGTTAATTAAGGCTAAACCATCCCCAACAATCTATACAATTGCAATTAGAGGTGAATATCAGTTGTTGAGTATCACAAGTGTGGTGAACCCTAACCCTAGGCCTAGTTTAATTGATTCTTTCAACTTGCTTAATTGTGATTCTTGCCTATCGAATTTCATCGATTTAGATAGTACTTTTTGTAAGATTCTGGTAGTTGGCATTGTTCTCTGTGGACACAACCCGTACTTGCCAGACTAATTACAGCTACGCTGTGCACTTGCGGTAATTGGTAAAATATATACACAACACTATGCTTGGATTTAGCCCATTCAGATTTGGCTAAACATAAGCATTCAGGACTTTGTCACGGTCATCCATGTTATCACCTCTTGGGTTGGGCATTGCTACCACTTGGTGTAGACCTAACAATTCTCTCCTTCTTCATAGAAAAGTTCTCTCTATAATATATCGTAATTTTTTTTAAATAATAATGTTTTGCTATAAACAATTATACTTTTAAATAAAATCGTTTCTGTTGTGCCTAAAATAATTATATTTGCCTTTAAGAAATTTTGTTAATTTTAGAAATATTCTTTCTTTTATTATGCATAAAGATATTTTATATTGTGATGTTTTATTAAAAATTTTATCAAGAAAAGTCATGATTTAAGAGTTCAACTAAAGTTTTATAAGAATGTAAACTTTTAGAAATTTTTGGGATATTTTAGGATGAAAAATAGTATTTATATGTATATAATAAAAATAACAATACCAAATTTTAAATATTTAATTATTAAGTAAATATAAAAAAAATAAAGGGATAGAAAAAGGGGAGGGGAGTCAGAAACATGAAAAAAGGATGCGAACCGATTTCCGTAACCGATGAATAGTATGAATAGTGTGAATAGTAATTTTAAATTTTCTCTCTATATCTGGAGTGTCTATTGGCTTTCGATCTCAAAACTAAGGGCACCATTGGATTCAGGATAGAGTATACTACGATTTTGACCAAACAATTTTTGAAATGAGCCGCAGAATCGCCGTAGATCAAGAGGAGAAAATCTTAGAAAAAGATAAGTTATGAAACTTCTACTTAGAGACCTCAAATTGAAAATATGACACTGTAGATGGATTCAGAAGCTAGATAAACTTTAGGATATGAATTTTTTCAGCTATCTGACAACTTTTTGTGTGTCATGAATAGTAAATCCAGCGAGTATGAATAATGATTTATGCGTAGTGAATAGTGTTTTCTAGCCATAAACAGTTACTAGCTTTAACCGAGCTCCCGAGGTCATTTTTTAGGTTTTTGGACCCTCTGGACTCATTTTTGAGATCCATTTGATCAGATTTGGCTTGGAAAATTACATTTGGGGTTGTCCAACCTGGAGCCCTGACTTTTGAGTAGATGATTCTTTTTATAACTTATCACATGCTCTTCTTGAACTTAAAATGTATAATTGGTTATGTTTACAAATTATTTATGCTATCATAAGTTTTTGAAATGTGTTAAAATATCTATTTTGCTTACGAAGTTGAAGAAGAGTATGGTTTTGCAAATAGATTTTGAAACTCATTGAATATGTGGTTCTAAATGTATTTATCATTATTTGGTAAAGTGAATATTATGTGCATGAGGCATTGATTTGTAAAACTATAAAGTTGCTAATTATGATTGAATGACAAGCGTAAAGCTCATGGTGAGTTGCTTGATAATTATACATTGCATTTGATGAATATGCATTTATATATATGTATTTATATGTATGGATGAATATCGACGGGTTGTATGGCTTTTGACGGTACCAAGTAGGGGACGCCCTATTAGCCTAAGTGAGCCAAGGGAGGGCCATTCCAACTGGGTGACAGTGGTAATGTGAGGAGGCAGATGGGTGATGAACTCATATTCCCTTATTACTATTGTGATTGTAGTCGATCGGTCACTATGCCTATAGCAAATGAGTGAATTGAGTGTATGGGTTGATCAAATAGTCGAATGAGGCAGGTCATTTTAAATTAGGTTGACCACATCACTGAATGAGGCAAGTAATTTTAAATTGAGTATGTCAGATCGCCAAGTGAGGCAGGTGTATGAAAAGTTACAACTTTATCTCAAAAGCTTATTATTTTACTATAGTTTATACATCTGAGCATAACAACATTTGTTTAATGATCATACCGTGCTGAATATGGTTTGGATATCTGAATATCCTTTTATTTGAGAATATTTGAAATACAGGTCACATATGGATGTACTTCTAAACTGTATTTTCTAAGTGACAAATTTTAAAACATAAGTACATCCATATACTAACATAAGAGATCATAGGAGGTATTATCTACTCATTGAGTTGTCAAACTCACTACACGATATTTCCACATTTTTTTGATAAGAATACAGAGTCTGATTCTGTAGATAGGTGATCAGTGAGGTGACATATTCTCTGCGTGAGTCTACATTGCTTTCAAGGCTCATAATTTTGAATTATACTGTGTTTGTATTTTAGAGTGTGCTCTGAATGTCACAGGCAGGATCTCTACTTCTATTGTTACTTTGACATTTATAACTTGGTTTGTATAATGCATATACATGAGAGAACCTATATGTATCTATTTCCATGACAAAGAATAGTGTTATGCATGTTATGAAAAATATCTGATTACAGGAAAAAAAATGTTTGTTTCACGTGTCTGTAAATTGGGGGCTTTACAAGTTGGTATTAGAGCATTAAGTTTCCTTATGGCTATCGGAGCAAAGGATTCATTAGTAGGTACTTTATTATGGATATGAGCAGGACATATTTATACTTCAGGTGTTGCTGTGGGATTCTATAGGGTTTTAATTTCCTTTCTATTCCAAGTTTGTTAAATTTCCTAGTATAAGATTGATTGAATATTGTGACATCTTAAGAAGTATATATAGATCAATTACTGTTTGAAAGTGAAAGGGATGGGCATACCATAGAATTTAAAGAATTTAAACAAATTCCAAATATAATCATTTTTGAATATAATATCTGTTTTACTTGAATGTCTAGATATAGTAGACTTTGATGTGATATTAGAAATGGATTCGTTGACAACATGTTAAGCCATTTTAGAATGTCATCTAAAGATGATTAAATTCAATATTTCTAGAGAATCTTCTCTCTTGATACAAGGAGACCGTAGTGAGGTACCCAAAAATCTAATCTCTGTTTTAGCAGCCAATAAGTTATTACAAAAAGGTGCCAAGGATATTTGGCAGTGGTGGGAGATGTTGATATGAAATATACCAGTGTAAATCAAGTTCCAGTGGTTAGAGAATTTTTTGATGTAATTCTTGAAGAATTGCTAGGATTACCTTGAAACGTAAAATAGAATTTGGTATTGATTTACTTCCTAGATTCTAATTAGTGTCTATACCCCTATATAGAATGGTAATGACTGAACTCAAGGAATTGAAGAATTAGTTGTAAGGCTTGTTAAACAAGGGATTTATACGTCCTAGTACTCTCTTTGAGGTGCTCTAAATGTAATAACTCCCTTTATGTAGCATCTCAATTTTTTTTATATTTGTAAAATTCCATGAAGTCATTACCTCTTTACTACTTAACTCATAATAACATTTATTTAACTTAACCAAGTGTAATTAAGGTTTAAATCCTACCATTAATACAGATACAATATTGAGTTCACATACACATCATTAATTTAAAAACATTCGTACAAAAGTCTAACATATACATATAAGCCCTATACATCCACGTAAACCACTTCCGAGGACACTGGTGCAGGTGGCGGCACCTCCATCAGAATCTCAATCACATCTACTACAGATAGATTTGATAAAGTAGGTATTTACCCAAGGTAGGGCAGCTCGATCCAACGTACAGCAAAAATAAGAGTCATGGAGAATATCTGCATATTTAATCTTCTGAACATGATATGAAAAAATAGTGAGAATTAAATCACAGTAGATTCAACAATAAATCATAATTATCATCAATATAGCTCATCACGTCATGTTCATCTGTATAAACTACAGAAAATACCTTAGGGCACATGAATGCACTTTATCTATGCACATGAAAATCGTACAGTAATGACATGTATGCCATGATTAACTATTTTCATAATATCATATGATGAATATCATCTTATTTCCATGATAACTATCATCTTATTCTCATATTAAGGTATCCCGGTCAGGGTGAGTATTTTGTACTCTCAAGTACGGGCTTTTTCACTCCATCCGACATGGCACACTTTCTCTTTCTTTTCTCATTATCATAATCATAGTCGTTGGTAGGGCGTCCCCCTACTGGTGCACCACACAAACCGCCATGTGACCGTACTTATTTCTTTTCTTTTATTTTCTTTTCACATTAATAGCCAAAAATATGATTTCAATAACAAGTATGTTCATTATTTTCATTTATAAGATTCTTCTTCTTTTTTAAATATTATTTTCCTCTCTCACTAAACAGAGCATAACACCCTCATTTTAAATCCGATTGTGGTGATCTTTATGTTAATGGAAAGATAAGACAATCTTGTATAACCTTTATGTTGAACATTTTAGTGAAATCTTAAGTAATCATGGTGTTATTACTCAATTAAATGCAATGTTATTTCTTCTCGGATAAGTTCAGACTTCTACTTACCAATCAGATCATATCTTACTCCTACTAACTCCAATTAATGTGATTCGAAAGCCTATAAAAAGATAAACCAATTATGTGCAACTTTCATGTTTGTCATTGCTTCAGATTTCTTATTAATTATTGTTAGAAAATTGAAAACAAATGCACTTACATTTACCATCCTGGATTCTAGACTGATTCTGACCTCTACTAATTAATCAGTCATATCTCCCATGTATGAACTCCAAATTATGTGATTTTAGAGCCTATAGATCTGTGATACATATATCTATATTTATTATGTTAACAATATCCTTTAATTCCCTACATAATTGGCCCAAAAAGTCAATTACAGAAGCAAATTCAATAGATTCTTCCTTGGTTAGCTAGTTACTGACCTTTCCTTACTAATCGGAGCATATCTCCTTCATATTGATTCCAATTGGAATTATTTCAGTGGCTTAAAATTCTTGAGACATATATCTACATTTATCATGTTAAGCATTTCTTTTAAATCGCTACAGATTTATCCTAGAAATTCAAACACAGAAGCGTACCTGACATATTCTTCCTTGGTTAACTATATTCTGAACACTACTAACATATCAAGCAATATCTCCCTCATCTAGACTCCAATTTAAATGATTCCAGTGGCTAAATATCTGTGAGATATAGATCTACATTTTTCATGTTAACCATTGCTTTTAATTCATAACCGATTCTTCCCAGAATTTCAAAAATAGAAGCTTCCCTAGTTACTCCGAAATCCAGTTTTCTAACCAAACCTTTTCTAAGGTTTTAATTCATTATTTTATTATGTCCTTTTCCATTTTTCTTCCTAATTTATATTTAATCATATTACATCAATTTTTTACCATATCTAAATATATAAAATAGTAGCATAAAAATCTTAAAATTTTACCACCTATAGCCATACCTATGCAGAACTTTCCACACCAACCTAAATATTCAAACATACATCACATGCAAGATCAACATGTAACATTATATAGCAACATCCATGACCAATAATCAAAGTAACAAATATTGTAAATTTCATCAAAGTTATAAGATTAAAATCTCATATAAATATTAAAAATTTCAAAGCTTTTCTTCAAAAAGAAATATTGTTAAACCTACCGAAAGATTTCCCTAGCTCACTTATTGAATTATTTTTCTTGTTGCCTCTTGAAAGAAGTAGCAAGATTCCTCCCTTCCCTTAGCTTTTCTAGCAGCTTAAGTACTTAGTCCTCTAGACTTCTGCTTCCTCTTCCTTCCACTCTTCTCCTCTCTTTCTCTCATTTCCTCACTCTACCTTGCTTATGTTTTTCCTTTCCCTCACTTGGATGAAATTATAATGTTATAAAGGTGGGTTTTGCTTAAATAGACTATCAAGTGGTTCACCTTTCATGATCATAGGTCTACCTTATCACAATTAAGATGCACTTGGTTGATTTTTGGAAAGCAAACAACTCATGTTCTTGTCTTCCTCTTCCTTAGTCAAGATATGCATAGCAAAAAGAGATTTGTATTTTAAAAATTATGATAATATGTTCTTAAGACAAGGGACAAGGTCCCTTTGATTTAGGGATTCATTTCATTTTTCTTTTGTCTTAATCAAGTATGATAGGTTTGCCTTTCTAAGTCGCAAGTTTCTAGCCCTTGAATCTCCCTTACTTGGCTGAAATTATTTTTGTAGAATATGAATGTTTTGTCCTAATGCCATGTATTATGATACCACTTGCTAAAATTATGAGTGTAGGATATAGATGTTTTGTCCTAATGCCATGTATTATCATACTACTTGCTTAAATTATGAATGTACAATATATATATTATTACACCACTTGCTAATTTTTTGTCTTAATGCTATATAACCTAATCTTTATTGTTATTACACTATTATTTCATCACATGATTTATTTTATTTTATTTTTCCTCTTGGATTTAGGCTCATTCCTACCTATTTCCTTTGCTTTGGATAAAATTCTACCTTTCTTGGAGGGCTTGGTCACATTTTTATAATTTTTGGGCTATCGGTCTAACTTCTATATCTTAGTCCAAGTCTACGTTTTATTTCTTGCTTAGGTTATTTGCTAGAAACTTATGTGAAGTGGAAAAACTCTATATGAAGTGTCCATAGGTGAAAGCCCAATTTATGGGTGGAGATGTTAAACTTAGAAATTTCTAACTCTTGAATTAGGAAAAATTACCCTAATCCAATCTTCTTAAAATTTTAAGACCTTTACTTACTTCACAAAAATTTATCTTCCTTTCCAAAAAATTTCGCCACTCTTAAGTATGTTATTTCTAATTTTTCCTATTAGGTTTTCTCTCTTAACTTGTTCCCTTAATGTTAGAAACATTTTCTATGCATGCACATAAGGTGAAGAATTTCTAAGGGTTATATTTCCTTAGATATCTAAAAATTGTCTAATAAATTTTATTTTTTTAATTAAATATTTATGTACCTTTAAAGAAACAAAATTAGGAATGTTACATTTCTCTCTCCCTAAAAGAAATTTTGTCCTCAAAATTTCAGAAATTACCTAATAAGAACAATTGCAGATATTTCTTTCTCATGACTTCTTCCAACTCCCAAGTTGCTTCTTCCGGACTTAAACCTTCCCATAACACCTTAACTAAGGGAATGATTTTATTTCTCAATTGCTTCATGTTGGTGTCCAATATGGATGCTGCTACTAGCTGGTATGTCATGTTCTCCTTTATTTGGATTGGTTCATCTTGTATTACATGTGAGGAATCTGGACGATACTTCAGTGGCTGTGATACATGGAAAACATTATACAGGTTGGAAAAATTAGGTGGGAGGGCAACTTGATATGCTGACGTCCCTACTTTCTTCAGAATTTGGTAAGGTCCCAAAAATTGCGGACTTAGCTTTCTAGTTTTGAAAGGCCTATCAACTCTAATAGTTGGGGAAAGTTTCAGAAATACATGGTGTCCTTCCTCAAACTCCAGAGGTCTATGTCTCTTATCATAGTAACTCTTTTGTCGACTCTGAGCTGTAAGTATTTTGTCTCGTATCATCTTGATTTGTTCAGTGGGTTGTTGAACTAGATCAAGACCTAGCAAGTTCTTTTCTCCTACCTCAAACCAACATAGTGGAGATCGGCACTTTCTACCATATAAAGCTTCGTAGGGGGCCATCTTAATACTAGAGTGATAGCTATTATTATAAGAAAACTCCACTAAAGGTAGGTATTAATCCCATTCTTTACCTTGCTCTATCACACAAGCCCTCAACATATCTTTTAGGGTTTGAATGGTTTGTTCTATCTGCCCATCAGTCTGAGGATGGTAGGCAATACTGAACTGCAACTGGGTTCCAATGGTTCGTTCTTTGGAAAATATCTTCTAAAGTACCAAAACCACTTGGTAAAGCAATAAAGGCATCAGCATTGCTCATTATTCTAGCCATGCGCTCATGCATGGAAGTTTCCCTAAATTCTTCTCCGATTTTTTTTCCTATGATGTTTGATGTAGCTAGAGCTATAGGAATAATACCTAGAACTCGACATCCTCCTTTATGTGCAGCTGTAGACATACACCCCATTAACCCACGGTTATCTCCACCATACACTAAATGAAGTTTTCTTATGGCCAACTGATGCGTTCCTCTAAACGAAGAAACGGAGTGTTTGGCGAAAGCAAGGATCGTCTTGAAAATTCAACGGATGTTTGATCGCCACGAGTTACCTCGATAAGATCGGATTCAGTTCTTTGCCCAAGAACTAAGGGAAGCTCTCACTTTAGGAGAAAACTCAATCTTTATTAATCATCAAAATCTGTTTTATACATGAACTTAATGAACTCTTAAATAGACAATCAAACCTAACCCTAGTAGGAAAGCCAGCAGGACTAAAACTCCTAATTGGACTTCTAATAGAATATGCCCCAAATAACATTAATTATCTGGCCCAACTAAACTAACAAAAAACAAACCCATAATTAAACTACTATTTGGGCTACATAAAGAATGGGCTCAAATGCTAATAATATCCAAAACAAAACATTTAAAACTAAAGCCCATAATACATCTTTAGCCTATGCAGATTTGAGCTAGTTATCTTCAAGATCCAACAAACTTTATTGGGCCTCCGAATTGCCCTCTTTAATGCAATCTTCAAGGCTGCAAGGTGTGGCCCACTTGATGTCTAAACTTGGCCCAACAACTTCCTCTTTAGCTTGCACATCCAAGATCAAGCCCAGTAAAACTTCTTTGGCCCGCTTCGCCCTGCTCTTAGTCATTGGACCGCATATCCCTTGCAAAGGATCTTGGGAACGGTTTATAGTAGCTTTGACAGCACCTTGATCTCCATCATTCCCTCTTTCCTCGAAATGATTCGTCCTCGAATTAAAAGCATCACCTACATCAAATAAAGACAAGTCAGCAACATTGAATATAGCACTAATATTGCCATACTCACTTGGTAAATCAATCTTATAGGCATTGTCATTGATTCGCTGCAAGACTTGAAAAGGTCCATCTCTCCTAGGATGCAACTTAGACTTTCTCTGAACCAGGGACCTCTCTTTATGAATATGTACCCAAACTGAATCACCAGGTTCAAATACAATTTTTGTTCGGCTCTTGTTGGCTTGCGTTGCATATTGCTTATTCTTCCTCTCAATGTTACCTCGAACTTTAGCATGCAAATCCTTTACATATTTAGCCTTTTGCTTACCATCCATGTTAACAAACACATTAGTAGACAAAGGTAAAATATTCAAAGGTGTTAGAGGATTAAAGCCATAAAAAATTTCAAAAGGACTACAAGCAGTAGTAGAATGCACAGATCTATTGTAAGCAAACTCAACATGTGGTAATGGAATATAAAGACCATGTGACATAACCTTGGACTTAACTTTTTTACATGCCATACACTTAACACAAAATGAAATGACATCATGTTTCATGCGAGGCCAATAAAAATGTTTATACAGAATTTCTAAAGTTTTAGTCACTCCAAAATGCCCCATTATACCTCCATCATGACTCTCCTTATTTAATAAGGCACACATAGAACACTTAGGCACACAAAGTTTATTCTTTTTAAACAAGTAGCCTCTATGTCTATAGAAACCATCAATAACACGCTTATCATAAGAATTCCAAACAGATCCAAAATCAACATCATTAGCATACAAGTCTTTAATGTATTTAAACCCAAGCAACTTAGCATGCAAAAATGTCAATAACGCATATCTTCTAGACAATGCATTAGCTACCACATTTTCCCTTCTAATTTTATATTTAATCACATATGGAAATGTCTCAATGAATTTTAACCACGTAGCATGCCTCTTATGCAACTTACCTTGAGACTTCAAGAATTTCGGACTCTTATAATCTGAATGGATAATGAATTCTCTCAGCCATAGATAATGCTGCCAAATTTGCCAAGTCCTCATCAATGCATATAACTCCTTATCATAAGTAGGATATTTCAGTGTTGTAAATCCCTGTATCAAAGACACAACCACACTAGGCAAAGAAAGGTTAGGAGTGTTAGTAAAATAAATATCCTTGTACATGAACACAAGGAGGTTTGGTTTGCATACCAAAGCACTCTTCACCTCACTTTTTAATGCAAAAGCACTCACTCTTTTATTTTCTTCTTTATCTGTCTCACAATTCTCTTTCTTTTTCTGCTCACATATCTCAACATCTCTCTCTTTTATCTCACTCTCAATTTTGGCCATACTCATTTTTTTCTCACATATCTCAACCTCTCTCTCTTTTCTCTCACTCTCAATTTTGGCCATACTCTCTTTTTTCTTTTGCTCACATATTTCAACCTCTCTTTCTTTTCTCTCACTCTCAATTTTTGCCTTACTCTCTTTCTCTTTTTCTTTTATTTCTCTCAACTCACACTCTTTTGTAATTCGCACTTGACCAGCATAAGCCTCAGTTGGCCTTAGGGGTGTTAGAATAAAGGTTTTCTTATGCATGGTCAATGTATATCGATTCTTGTAACCATCATAATTAACCCTTCTATTAAATTGCCATAGACGTCCCAACAACAAGTGTGCAACATGCATTGGTACTACATCACAAAGCACCTCATCTTTGTAGTTACCAATAGAAAAAGATACCAAAACCTGATTAGTCACCCATATCTCTCCACTATCATTCAACCATCTTAGCCTATACGACTTAGGATGTTTCAATGTGGGTAGACCTAATTTATCAACCATCAAGGTACTAGCTACATTAATGCAACTCCCATTATCAATAATCAAGCTACATACCTTGTTATTCACGTGGCACCTAGTCTGGAATATATGCTCACACTGTTCATCATCAATATCATCAATAGGCTGCATATTAAGAGCACGTCGAGTAACCAATACTTCTCTTTTCACTAGCTTACTAATCTCCATATTACTACAATCCTCCAATGGTGGCATCTCATTATCACTAGAATGCTTACTCTCTATTCGTTCCTTTTCTTCTTCACCAAAGACAAACTGTTTAGAAGGCTTAGGTTTGGATAGTGACTCAAGATTATCCAGCTTCATATGTGTCAACTTAAACTGCTCCTGAATTGCCTTCATGTAATATTTAAGATCAATTTTAGGTTGATTTATTTTACTAGTCATGTTTGTCTCACAAGCCTCACGTGTTTGCACTCAACTTTACTCTCTTTCCCTTAAAGCTCTTAAACAAGAACCTAATCAACAAACTTATCAAAGGAAACAAGAGAATTAAGAATGATAAGAACAAATTTTCAGACAATGACAATCTAGGAACTGAATTTGAAACAAATAAAATTAGTATGCAATTTTTTCGACTTCCCTTTTTTTCTCTTTTTTTTTTGAACGAATTTCTTTTTTTTTTTTTTTGAATGAACTTCTGCTCACCTTTTCTTTTAGCAGACTTCAGCACTTTTTTTTTTTGAATTTTTTTTTTGGGAAGAAGAAACTGAAGTATACTAGAACTAGGAATCTGATTTTTTTTTTTGAATTTTGAATTTTGAATTTTTGAACAAGAAACCAAATTGAAATAGGAATAGGACTCACCTTTTTTTTTTCGAAATTCAAATTTTTGGAAGAAGAAACTAAATTGACTAGGACTAGGAATTAGACTATAATAGGAAAAGAAAATTGACTAGAACTAGAACTCTTTTTTTTTTTTTAAAGGACTAGAAGAACATTAACTAGAACTAGAACTAGAACTCTAATTTGACCTAAAAAAAGGTAGAAGAAGAAGAAAGACTCTAGAAAATAGAAAAGAAAAGATAGGACACCAACCAAATCTCAAGGAGTCAAAGCTCTGATACCAAATGATGTGTTCCTCTAAACGAAGAAACGGAGTGTTTGGCGAAAGCAAGGATCGTCTTGAAAATTCAACGGATGTTTGATCGCCACGAGTTACCTCGATAAGATCGGATTCAGTTCTTTGCCCAAGAACTAAGGGAAGCTCTCACTTTAGGAGAAAACTCAATCTTTATTAATCATCAAAATCTGTTTTATACATGAACTTAATGAACTCTTAAATAGACAATCAAACCTAACCCTAGTAGGAAAGCCAGCAGGACTAAAACTCCTAATTGGACTTCTAATAGAATATGCCCCAAATAACATTAATTATCTGGCCCAACTAAACTAACAAAAAACAAACCCATAATTAAACTACTATTTGGGCTACATAAAGAATGGGCCCAAATGCTAATAATATCCAAAACAAAACATTTAAAACTAAAGCCCATAATACATCTTTAGCCTATGCAGATTTGAGCTAGTTATCTTCAAGATCCAACAAACTTTATTGGGCCTCCGAATTGCCCTCTTTAATGCAATCTTCAAGGCTGCAAGGTGTGGCCCACTTGATGTCTAAACTTGGCCCAACAACTTCCTCTTTAGCTTGCACATCCAAGATCAAGCCCAGTAAAACTTCTTTGGCCCGCTTCGCCCTGCTCTTAGTCATTGGACCGCATATCTCTTGCAAAGGATCTTGGGAACGGTTTATAGTAGCTTTGACAGCACCTTGATCTCCATCACCAACACCATACCCAGATTTTGTGCTACTTTCACATACTCTCCATCTTTTTCAGGACTAGAACCACAAAAGACACAAATATTTTGAAACTGACGGAATGTGATTCCCTCTATAGCTGCACACACCCTAACTTTGAGTATGAAGGTAAAGATATTAACGTGAGCATTTATAGAATTCAAAGAAGAACATACTTACAATAGCTATGCGAATAGGTTGGACATAATTAGAACAACTATGTGAGTGATTGGTGGATATTAGCTAAATTGAAAGTGAAAATTTTCAAAAATGACGGCAAGCATGTATATGTACAATAATTTTGATCATGATTCATATTAAGCACATAAAGAGAATAAGGTTAAGATATCACCAGAAATTTGTCTTTTCCTTATTGTCCTTGATGAAGTATTGATGTCTTGATTCCTGTTGGAAAGTTAAAGGTGATAGGCGTAATTGTAAGAAAAAAAAGAGTAAAAATGCAAACAAGTAAATTGTTGAAGAGGGACAATCAAATGGTTTATTTTGTTTTCCAAATATTCTTGCCAGTCGACTATTGGTATTATTAAGTCGACTAGCTATTTTGAGAATTTTTAATTTGGACTGGTTTATTTTACAGTTGATTGATTACATGTATTTTGAAGCAATCAATTGCATTCTACTAGTTAACTATGTATTCTTTATTTTTCACAGAATTTTATAAGTTCATAAATTTTTATTTTCCACAAAATACCAATATCTTTAAAGTAGATTTTGGCACATATATTCAAAACTTGCGGCTACCAACTTTTTCCAAAATAACAGCTAGATTTTTTTTTATAGATTTTCAAGAATTACGGCCACCGAATTTAATTTTCTTTCTATGCTTTGTATAAATTTTTGACTTTCTATTTTGGCACCATTCTTTATTATGCTTTTTGTTTGTTCTACTGTATTCTGCTTTATTAATGTTTGGCATTAAATGTAAAGTTCTTTTCCTTCATTACAAGAAAAGTTAATTTCTTTTCTTTGAAACTCAGCTATTATGGTGTCCAAGTGGTTAGTAGGTTAAAGTATGGAGATTTTGAAAGAATTTATCTAACAAAGAACGTATTTAAAAAAATTATATCAATTATGTATAACTGTGTAAGTTGGCAAATTATGTACAAATTAGAAAGAATAATGAGTTTACAGTATATACTGATTGAGTATTAAGGTATGAAGAACACTTAAGTTTACCCAATGTGGTTAAGAAGGGAAAGGAGATTAATTTGAGAACCATGTTCGAAAATAATATAAAGCGATCAAGGTATTTGTGTTAAGGGTTTATACCATGCTAAGTTAAGTCTAGTACCTAGGATGTGAATTATATTGAGATTGAAAATTCACGTGTGAACAATTTTTGAAAAAGGAGATTTCAGAGGAAGCCATAGATTGTAAATATGGATAACCCGAGGCAATAAGGATATACTAAGATATAAAAGAATTGTACTAGTATAATGGTAAAAAGAAAATACAAGTGAAATATTTTTCATTGTTTGGTATGACAGCAAGTAAGAATTGAATATATTGTTTCAAGAGAGCTAATCAGGAAGTTTAGGATCTTAGCTAGATTATAATATAACTGATAGTAAATCTAAATAATGTGTTTATACATTAGAAGTTATGCTTTAGGTATCTTTATATAATTTTGGTGAAATGTTGGAGAAAATCATTTATCCTTAGTTGAACTTGCCTATATCAGTAATTATCAGGCCAACAAACAAATGGATTACATTAAATATCATAGGACTCCTAATAGGTGGATGAGTTGAATAATGTTAAGTTTTTGGAATCTAATTTGGACTATCATGAAATAGATAGAATATGAATAACCTAAATTGATGATGTTAATGTAGAGAGTATGCTTTAAGCGTATGTCTTCTAGTTTGGAGGGAGATCCCTTAACAGAATTTGCTTATAATAAAATGTTATTGGATGACTTAAAGCCTTATGTAAGAGGTGTTACAACCTTTCTAGTAGATGACTCAGTGGAGTCAGACTTATGGTAAGATGTCGTTAATAAAGTGAAATTGATTAGAAAAAAAAATACAAGAAACTCAATACAAGCCAAAAGTCTATAAGGACCATGAATGTGGTGCACTAAAAATTATCAGTTGGTAATCAAATATTTTTGAAGGACTACCCATAAAAGAGGTAATGAGGTTTGGAAAGAAGAAAAATGTTAAGTTCTAATATATAGGCTCTTTTGAAATCTTGGACAAAGTATACATAGTATATATCGCCTAACTTTATTGACAGGATTAAATGATGTTGGTACAATCTTTCTTGGATTAATGTTAAGGAAGTACCTATCAGATTCTTCTCATGTTATCTAATTCAAAGAAATTCAATTGGACAAGAATTTGGCTTAATTATAAAGAAAAATCAATATTTATTATTGATTGACAAGTGAAGAACTTATGGTTAAAGGAAATCCCTATAGTTAAGGTTATATGACAAAATCACACAAGTGAAGAGCTTTTCTAGAAAGTAAATATGATATACAAAAAAAATATATCCCCAATTATTTGAGTAATATGGTTCGTAACACTGAGTTATACCTTGACTTCATTTCTTATAATGATAGGATGGTTTGAAATTTGAGGACCGAATTTCTTAAGGGGGAAGAATGTAATATCTTGTAATTTTTTTTAAATAATATTGTTTTACTATAAACAAATATTTTTTTAAATAAAATGATTTTTGTTGTGCCTAAAATAATTATATTTTCCTTTAATAAATTTTTGTTTTAATTTTAGAAATATTATTTTTATTATGCATAAAGATATTTTATTTTGTGATGTTTTATTAAAATTTTTATCAATAAAAGTCATGATTTAAGAGTTCAGCTAAAGTTTTATAAGAATGTAAATTTTTAGAAATTTTTGGGATATTTTAGGATGAAAAATAGTATTTATATGTATATAATAAAAATAATAATACCAAATTTTAAATAATTAATTATTAACTAAATATAATAAAAAAATGAAAAGGAAACAAAAGGGGGAGGAGGAGTCGGAAGCGTGAAAGAGGGATGCGAACCGATTTCCGTAACTGATGAATAGTGTGAATAGTAACCTTATTTTTCTCTCTAGATCTGAAGTGGCTATTCGCTTCCAATCTCAAAACTAAGGGTATCACTGGATTCAGGACGAAGTATACTACGATTTTGACCGAACAATTTTTCAAATCAGTCACAGATCGCCACAGATCGGAAGTAGATTATCTTAGAAAAAGGTAAGTTCTGAAACTTCTACTTAGAGACCTCAAATTAGAAATCTGACACCGTAGATGGATTTAGAAGTTAGATAAACCTTAGGATATGTATTTTTTCGACCATCTGACAACTTTTTGTGCGTCATGAACAATATATTCAGTGGGTATGAATAGTGATTTTCGGCGGTGAATAGTGTTTTTCAGCCTTGAACAGTGACTAGTGTTGATTAAGCTCCTGAGGACATTTCTTAGGTTTTTGGACCCTTCAGACTCTTTTTTTAGATCTATTTGATTAAATTTGCTTGGAAACTTACATTTGGGGTTGTCTAACCTAGAGCCCTGACCCGTGAGTAGATAATTTTTTCTTTGACTTACTCCATGCTCTTCTTGAAATTAAAATGTATAATTGGTTCTGTTTACAAATTATTTAGGTTATCACAAGTTTTTGAAATGTGTTAAAATATCTATTTTGCTTACGAACTAGCACATAGTTCAAGAAGAGTATGCTTTTACAAATAGAGTTTGAACCTCATTGAATATATGGTTTTAAATGTATTTATCATTATTTGGTAAAGTGAATATTATGTGCATGAGGCATTGATTTGTAAAACTATAAAGTTGCTAATTATGATTGAATGACAAGCGTAAAGCTCATGATGAGTTGCTTAATAATTATACATTGCACTTGATGAATATGCATTTATAAATATATGTATTTATATGTATGGATGAATATCGACGGGTTGTATAGCTTGTGACGGTATCGAGTAGGGGATGTCCTATTAGCCTGAGTGAGCCAAGGGAGGGCCACTACAACCAAGTGACATTGGTAATGTAAGGAGGCAGATGGGTGATAAACTCACATTCCTTGATCACTATTATGACTGTAGTCAATTGGTCACTGTGCATGTAGCAAATGGGTGAATTGAGTGTGTGGGTTGACCAGGTCACCGAATGAGGCAAGTAGTTTTAAATTGAGTATGCCAGATCATCGAGTGAGGTAGGTGTATTAAAAGTTATAACTTTATCTTAAAATCTTATTATTTTACTATAGTTTATATAGTTGAGCATAACAACATTTGTTTAATGATCATATAGTACTGAATATGGTTTGGATATCTGAATATCCTTTTATTTGAGAATATTTGAAATACGGGTCCTATATGGATGTACTTCTGAACTGTATTTTCTAAGTGACAAATTTTAAAACATGAGTACATCCATATGCTGACCTAAAAGGTCATAGGAGTTATTATCTGCTCACCGAGTTGTCAAACTCACTACACGATATTTCCACATTTTTCATATAAGAATACAGAGTCTGATCCTATAGATAGGTGATCAGTTAGGTGACATATTCTCTGGGTGAGTCTACATTATTTTCAAGAGTGTGCTTTGAACGCCACAGGTAGGATCTCTGCTTCTGTTGTTACTTTGACATTTATAACTTGGTCTATATAATGTATATACATGAAAGAACCTATATGTACCTATTTCCATAACAAAGAATAGTGTTATGCTTGTTATGAAAAATATCTAATTGCAGGAAAAAAATGTTTGTTTCACGTGTCTGTAAATTTGGGGTTTTACATTCTCTATCTCAACATCCAATGGTAGTGATTCTTTGTCTGACTTATTCATGCACTGATTGCACCTACCCAAAACACCAGAATGCCTTAAGACTTAAATCATCCAAAACCAGTCAAAATCTATAAATAATTTATGAATTTTCAATTCCCCGGGAATGGCGCCAAAAACTTGTTGCTTGAAGGTTAATAAATGCAATGTAAACACACAAGTGCACGTATCGCAGACAAGTAATAAAGTGATGAGAGGAATTGTAATTAGTAATTACTATAGAGAATTAACTCAGAAGTGTGGTGATAACTTGTAGGTGCATAAAGAAAAATTTAGATTCAATCATAACTAAGAGAATGAACTAAATAAGAAATACTGAAATGATTACTTGCAACACACTAGGTTAACAGAAGAAAATTTGATAATAAGGACAACTAGGATTACTTCAGGGTTGATATTAGCTCCTACATCGATTTTGCTCTAACTTTACTGCAGCAAGGGCTCTAGTAACCAGTTTTTTTATCTTGATTGGATTCTTTCTAGAACTATCATACCCAGTCATTCTCAAGGTTTAGTTCATATATTCCTATATAAATCTACCTCGAGAACATCATTTAATGCTCTGAAACCGTTGGGTTATATGGGACAACTTTATATTCCTAAATAGTTGTAGTTTTTAGCCTAAATATGTGATTTAGCTAACCCATTATATTCAAACTTAGTCTAACCTCCATTAACTTTCCTAGATTAAATGTCAATTCTATATCCTATTATTGGTGATCAAGCAACGGTAGAAATCAAAAGTTGTAATACAATCTGAACATCAAGAGTATTTACTGGAAACAAAATCAATCAATAACTTAAAATGTGCTTAAAGTTAATATCAACCCTTCTGTAACCCCAGCTAGAGACTTACCCCATCACCATATCCATGTTATTTATAAGTGAAAATATCAGAACAACCATAACCACAAAAGAAACAAATACAGCAAGAACATAAAAGAAAGTATCAGTAAGTGAGAAAGGAAGAAAGGGGTTCTATAGAAGGTTCCCTTTTCTTCCCCACATTCAACTGCTCCTTTTGCTCTTTGCCATACAACTTCTTCCTTTCTCTCCCAAGAAGGAATACTCTTAATGGAACAATCACTCTCTTCTTTTCTTGTGCACTTTTTTTCATGAGGTAGTAGCCGTCTGTCTCTTCTCTTTCTGTTGTGTCCTTCCCATTTATATGCTAGAGTTATGGTCTTGGTGAGGTAGCCTCTTTTTATAGCTTTTCTTTCTTTCCAGCATGCACTCTTGCCAACGTCCTTTTCCTTCCATGCTAAGTAGTGGAGACAGCTCCTACACCAGCAGCCAAGTGCCCCTACCTACTTGTAGTGTACCATAGAAACTTCATACCCCATTTATGCACAAAATATTAATAGGCCAAAAATACCTAGCATATTTTGGCTTGTGTATCCTTTTTCATGCAATGCAATTAGAATTTAACTATTAACGCAATGGGTACTCTTACACTCAAGAAATGCACAAACCATATCTATTTAGGTGAAATGTTACCAAATCAACCAAATTGCAGAATAATAAGTATGAGAAAAGGATGTAATAACTTTAATAAATTTGAGTTCATACATACTTGATATATTGATGAGATGCATGCTTAAAATGTTGATGAGATGCATACTTGGTGTATTGAAGAGATGATATAAATAGTAAGTGAATAGTGGGGGGAATGGCTCACATTACTATGTTTTGTGCTATGTGAGTAGCGGGGGGGAATGGCTTGTAACATCTTTAATTTCATTTCTTTTATTAATAAAGATACATAAATATTTAATGTAGCATCCTTAATTTTATTTCTTTAAAGGTACATAAATATTTAATTAAGGAAATAAAATTTATTAGACAATTTTTATATATCTAAGGAAATATAATCCTTAGAAATTCTTCACCTTATGTGTATCCATAGAAAATGTTTCTAACATTAAGGGAACAAGTAAAGAGAGAAAATCTAATAGAAAAAATTAGAAATAACATTCTAAAGAGAGGCAAAATTCTTTGGTAAGGAAGATAAATTTTTGTGAAGTAAATAAAGGTCTTAAAATTTTAAGAAGATTGGATTAGGGTAATTTTTCCTAATTGAAGAGTTAGAAATTTCTAAGTTTAATATCTCCACCCATACATTGGGCTTTCGCCTATGGACACTTCATATAGAGTTTTTCCACTTCACATAAGTTTCTAGCAAGCCCATTGCATAGCCCAATCAAGAAATAAAACATAGACTTAGACTAGGATATAGAAGTTGGACCAATAGCCCAAAAATTATGAAAATGTGACCAAGCCTCCATGAAAGGTAGAATTTTAGCAAAAGCAAATGAAATGGATAAGAATGAGCCCAAATCCAAGAGGGAAAAAACAAGAATCATGTGAGGAAATAGTAGTGCAATGATAATCAAGATTAGGTCACATGGCATTAACACAAAATATCTATATCCTACATTCATAATTTCAACAAGTAGGTAATAATACATTGCATTAGGTAAAAAACATCTATATCCTACATTCATAATTTCAACAAGTGGATAATAATACATAGCATTATAACAAAATATCTTTATCCTACACAAATAATTTCAGCCAAGCAAGGGACATCCAATGGCTGAAAAGTTTCCACTTAGAAAGGCAAATCTATCATACTTAATTAAGACAAAAGAAAAAGGAAATGAATCCCTAAATCAAAGGGACCTTGTCCCTTTTCCTAAGAACATATTATCATAATTTTCAAAATACAAATCTCCTTTTGCTATGCATATCTTGACTAAGGAAGAGGAAGACAAGAACATGAGTTATTTGTTTTTCCAAAAATCAACCAAGTGTATCCTAATTGTGATAAGGTAGACCTATGATCAGGAAAGGTGAACCACTTGATAGTCTATTTAAGAAAAACCCATGCCTATAACATTATAATTTCATCCAACTGAGGGAGAGGGAAAATAAAAGCAAGATAGAGTGAGGAAAGGAGAAGAAATGAAGGAAGAAGAAGGAGAAGTCTAGAGGACTAAGTACTCAAGTTGCTAGAAAAGCTAAGGGAAGGGAGAAATCTTGCTACTTCTTTCAAGAGGAAAGAAGAAAAATAATTCACTAATTGAGCTAGGGATATCTTTAGGTAGGTTTAACAATATTTTTTTTAGAAAAGTTTTGAAATTTGAAACATTTATATGGGATTTTGATCCTAGAACTTTGATGAAATTTACTATATTTGTTACCTTGATGATTGGCCATGGATGTTGCTTTATAATGTTACATGTTGATCTTGCATGTGATGTATGTTTGAATACTTAGGTTGGTATGGAAATTTTTGCATAGGTATGGCTATATATGGCAAAATTTTAAGATTTTTATGCTTCTATTTTGTATATTTAAATGTGGTAAAAAATTGATGGAATATGATTAGATTTAAATTAGGAAGAAAATGGAAGACGACATAATAAAATGATGAACTAAAACCTTAGAAAATGTTTGGTTAGGAAACTAGATTTCGGAGTAACAAGGGAAGCTTCTGTTTTTAAAATTCTGGGAAGAATTGGTTAGGAATTAAAAGACATGATTAACATGAAACATATAGATATATGTCTCACGGAGATTTAGCCATTGGAATCACTCAATTTAGAGTCCACATGAGATAGGTATGGTCAGATTAGTTACCAATGGTCAGAAAATGATGAACCAAGAAAGAATCTGTTAAGAAAGCTTCTGTGTTTGAATTTCTGAGAAACTTTTGTTAGAAATTAAAATAACTAGTTGGCATAAAAAATATAGATATATGTCTCAAGAAAATGTAGCCACTGGAATCATTCAATTTAGAGTTTATATGAGGGAGCTATGGTCATATTAGTAAGTAACGGTCAGAACCTAATCCAGAAGAAATAACGTTTAAATTGATGGAGTAATATCACCAAGATTCCTTATGATTTTGCTAAACTTTTCAACATAATAGTTTTAGATAATAGTTTTATTTTAAATGGTCACCAAGATCACTTAATTCGGAGTTACAATGAAGGATTTATCCTCTGATTAGTGATAGAAGGCCAGGTAAGACAAAAACCTGCATCAAGGAATAACACAACATAGAGCGTGGCCGTGTTCCAAGGCACGGCCAGGCCGTGTTCAGTGCTGGAAATGGAATTTTGAAGCCTAAAGCATGGCTGTTTTACAGGAAATGGTGAAGCTGTGTTACATGATACGTTTAGGCCGTGTTGGAAGTTGGAAAATCTTATTTTCGACATTTTTTCTACCCTAAATGAATCCTATTAACTATAGGTTATTATTAGAAACTAAATTGAAGAAGAATGCCGTATTAAAATTGTGAGAACATGTGTTGGAAATGATATAAGTAGGAGGAAAGTGACTAGAGGCCAAGCATAAAGAAAATGAAGAAATAAAATAATATTTAAAAAAGAAGAAGAATTTTATAAATGAAAATAATAAATGACTAGTGTATGCTATAGCTATTGCCATTGTGTAACAACTTTTTTTTTAAATACCATGAAGTTATTACCTCGTTACAACTTAACTCAAAATAACATTTATTTAATTTATACAATACAGAGTTTACATACATGTCATTAATCAAAACATACGTACAATATATCAAACACATAAAAATCTACATCT
This sequence comes from Gleditsia sinensis, assembly GCA_037074535.1. Classification (NCBI taxonomy): domain Eukaryota; kingdom Viridiplantae; phylum Streptophyta; class Magnoliopsida; order Fabales; family Fabaceae; genus Gleditsia; species Gleditsia sinensis. Next base: position 9,259,095 of record CM073467.1, read on the forward strand.
TATTTATTCTGATTGACCCATTCCGGAGATACTGGTGCAGGTGGTTGCACTTTCACCGGGATCTAAGCCAACTTGACCACAAACATTTTATTTGCTTCTGGGATCTGTCCAACATAAAGTACTCGATCCAACGTGCACTAAAAGCCAGAGCCATAAAAAAATCTGCATAACTAATTTTCTGAACATGATATGGAAATATAGTGAGAATTAAATCCCAGTAAGTTCAACAATAAATCATCATCAATATAGCTCATCACATCATGTTCAGCTGTATAAACTACGGTAAATAACTTTGGTCACATGAATGCACTATATCTATGCACATGAGAATCGTACAATAATATCATGTATGACAGGGTTAACTATTTTCAGAATATCATATGATGACTATCAATTTATTCTCATATCAAGCTACCGCGATTAGGGTGAGTATTTTCTACTCTCCGGTACAGGCTTTTCTCTCTCCGTCCGACATGGCCCACTTTCTCTTTCTTTTCTCATTAACATGATCATAACCGTTGGTAGGACGTCCCTTACTGGTGCACCACACCGATTGCCATGTGACCATGCTCATTTCTTTTCTTTTCACAATGATAGCCAAAAATATGCTTTCAATAACAAGTATGTTCATCAAAATATAATTAGTACCAAAAAGCATTGGTAATCATGCCATGAACATAACCATTTCAAATATCACTTTATAAAATATTTCCATGTCAAAATTTCACACTTAAGATGGTAAGAAGTTCATACAATGGCAATGGCTATGGTATATACTAGTCATTTATTATTTTCATTTATAAGATTCATCTTCTTTTTTAAATATTAATTTTATTTCTTTATTTTCTTGATGCAGGTTTTCATCCTATCTAACCTTCTCTTATTAATCAGAGCATAATTCCCTCAATTTAACTCCGATTAGGTGATCGTGGTATCAATTTCAAGATAAAACAATTATCTAAAACTATTATGTTGAATAGTGTAACGAAATATTAAGAAATCAATGTGATATTACTCCCTCAATGTACAGGTTATTTCTTCTCGGATAGGTTCTAACCTCTGCCTACTAATCGGTCCATATCTCCCTCATAAAAAATTTAAATTAAGTGATTCCAGTGGTTAACAATCCGTGACACATATAGTTATAATTTGTATGTTAACCATTTATTTTAATTCCCTATAGAATGTTCCCATAAATTAAAATACAGAAGCTATCCTAACATATTCCTCCCTGATTAACCATTTTCTGACCTTTGCTTACAAATCAGACCATATCTACCTTATATGAACTCTAAATTGAATGATTCCAGTGGGTAAAAATCTGCTAGACATAGATATATATTTTCTATGTTAACCATTTATTTAGATTCCATATATAATGTTCCCAAAAATTAAAACACGTAAGTTATCCTAATATACTCCTCCCTGATTAACTATTTTCTGACCTTTGCTTACAAATTGGACTATATCTACCTCATATGAATTCTAAATTGAATGATTCCAGTGGATAAAAATTCGTGAGACATAGATATATATTTTTGATGTTAACCATTTCTTTCAATTCTTTACTGATTCTTCCCAGAATTTTGAAAACAGTAGCTTAAAATTCTGCCACCTATAGCCATACCCATGCAGAACTATCTACACCAACCTAAGTATTCAAACATACATGATATGTAACATGATATAGCAACATCCATGACCAATCATTAAAGTTTTAAGATCAAAATCCCATATAAATAATACAAGTTTCAAAATTTTTCTTCAAAAAGAAATATTGTTAAACTTACCTGGAGCACTTAGTCCCCTAGATTCTCCTTCCTCTTTCTTCATTTCTTCCTCTCCTTTCCTCACTCTACCTTGCTTCTATTTTTCCTCTCCCTCACTTGGACGAAATTATAATGTTGTAAGGGTGGGTTTTCTTATATAGACCACCAAATAATTCACCTTTCATGATCATGGGTCTACCTTATCCCAATTAGGTTACACTTGGTTGAATTTTTGGAAAACAAACAACTTATGTTCTTGTCTTCCTCTTCCTTAGTCAAGATATGCATAGGAAAAGGAGATTTGTATTTTGAAAATTATGATAATATGTTCTTAAGATATGGGACAAGGTCCCTTTGATTTAGGGATTCATTTACTTTTTCTTTTGTCTTAATCAATTAAGATAGGTTTACCTTTTTAAGTGGCAAATTTCTAGGCCTTCAATCTCCATTATTTGGTTGAAATTATTTATGTGGGATAAAAATTTTTTGTCCTAATGCTATGTATTATCATACCACTTGCTAAAATTATGAGTGTAGGATATAGATGTTTTTTCCTAAAGCCTTGTATTATCATACCACTTGCTAAATTTTTGTCTTAATGCCATGTCACCTAATCTTGATTACACCATTATTTCATCACTTTAATTTCATTTTTATTTTTATTTTTCCTCTTGGGTTTGGGCTCATTCTTGCCCATTTTCTTTACTTTGGTTAAAATTCTACCTTTCATAATGGGCTTGGTCACATTTTCATAATTTTTGGGCTACTGGTCCAATTTCTATATCCTAGTCCAAGTCTATGTTTTATTTCTTCATTGGGCTATCCTATTGGCTTGCTAAAAATTTATGTGAAGTAGAAAAACTCTATATGATGTGTCCATAGGTGAAAGCCCAATTTATGGGTGGAGATACTAAACTTAGTAACTTTTGCTCTTAAATTAAGAAAAATTACCCTAATCCGATCTTCTTGAAATTTTAAGACCTTTCTTACTTCACAAAAATGTATCTTCCTTACCTAAGAATTTCACCTTTCTTTAGCATGTTTATTTCTAATATTTCCTCTTAGGTTTTCTTTCTTTACTTATTCCATTAATATTAGAACATTTCTATACAAACACGTAAGGTGAAGAATTTCTAAGGATTATATTTCCTTAGATATCTAAAAATTGTCTAATAAATTTTATTACCTTAATTAAATATTTATGTACCTTTATCAATAAAAGAAATGAAATTATGGATGTTACTTTGAATACTTTTGTACTTTTATTAATACATGAAACGAAATTAGGGATGTTACACATTGCATGAACTCCTTACCATCTTAGTGTGTAATTTTGACATCGAAATATTTTATAAAGTGATATTTGAAACAATTATGTTCATGTCATGATTAACAATGATTTTTGGAAATGATTATATTTTGATTAAAATTATGGCATGTGAATATAATGAACATACTTGTTATTGAAATCATATTTTTGGCTATTAATGAGAAAAGAAAAGAAAAGAAATAAGCACTATCACATGGCGGTCCGTGTGGTGCACCAGTAGGGGACACCCTACCAGCAACTATGATTATGTTAATGAAAAAAGAAAGAGTATCATGTCGGACGGAGCGAGAAAAGTCCGTACCGGAGAGTAGAAAGTACTTACCCTGACCGGGGTAGCCTAATATGAAAATAAGTTGATAGCCATCATATGGTAATCTAAAAATAGTTAATCATGCCATACATGTCATTACTGTATAATTTTCATGTGCATAGATAAAGTGCATTCATGTGATATTTGTTGTTGTAGTTTATATAGATGAACATGACATGATGATTTATATTGATGGTTATTGTGATTTATTGTTGAACCTACTGGGATTTAATTCTCACTACATTTTCATATCATGTTTAGAAAACTAGTTTTACATATTTTCCTTTGGCTCTAGCTCTTAGTGTACGTTGGATCGAGTTACTCTATGTTAGGCAGATCCCAGAAATAAATAAGGTGTTTGTAGTTGAGTTGGCTAAGATCCCAGTGAAGGTGTAACCACCCGCACCCGTATCCCCGGAATTTGTCAATATGGATGAATAAGTTATAGACATATATATGTTTGGTTTGTGTACTGATGATGTTAATTAATGATGTGTAAATCGTAATTATGCTTGGTTAAATTAATTGTACATTATTATAAGTTAAATAAAGGTAATGACTTCATGAGACTTTAAAAATTTATACATATGTATCTATGTAAAAAAAAATGGAGTGTTACATAATTGGTATCAGAGCAGGTCGATCCTAGATAGCTAGTAGGTGGATGGTTATCTGAGTTGATCTTATATTGTCTTGAGTATGTTGTGGTCGTTCTGTGTAGGGGATCAGTGATTTCATATAGGTAAGAAATTACTAGTGTTTCCTATCTATATACCGAGGTGGTGTTATGACTACTGTTAAATATTTTTAAAACTAACTATTGAGTTTGATAACCTCAATAATAGCATAACTTTGTTTTTGCCACAATAGGAAATGGCACCACCAAGGAGAAATTTGGTAAACAATGCGGAGGAAACCCTGCACAACCTTGCCATGGCAATTCGAGACCAGGTCATGACGACCAATCAAATTCTACAATACCTCCAGAATGCTAATAACCTAAATGGTGAGAATGGTGTTAATAACCAGATGGCAGGGAATGATAATGGCATATATGAGTTTCTAAGGACTAGACCACCTTGTTTTCAAGGCAGCTTTGACCCAATTGTAAGGTGGATAAGGGAACTAGAGAAAATCTTTAAAGTGATGGGTTGTACTGAGAAGCAGCAAGTTATCTTCGCTGCATATATGCTGAAAGATGAAGCAGAATACTGGTGGTGTAGAGCTAAAGAACTTTTAGCTTACCAGGGAAGGCAGATCAATTGGCAGGTGTTCAAAGACACCTTTTTAGTAAAGTACTTCCCAAGTACTGTGCGGGCAGAGAAGGAGATTGAGTTTCTCTAACTTAGGCAGGGTAGCATGACCATAGACCAATACATCGCGAGGTTCGAGGAGTTGTCTAAGTTCTCCTCTTACCTACGATTTAACCTCGATGAAGCATGGAAAGATGTTAAATTTGAAGCAGGATTGAACCTGAAGATAAGGAATGCTGTTGTAGCTTTGAAGATCAGGGAATTTGTACCTCTGATAAATAAATGCAGACTCCTAGAAAAGAGCTTGAGGGTAGTGGAGGATGAGAAACAAAAACGGAACTTCTAGAAAAGAAAGAACGGGCCACAAAACTCTAGCAGAAATGTTCGAGGAAAAAGACAGGGTACTAGCAAGAGGCCAATGACTGCAAGTCCTCGTCCCTTCTAACAAAACTTTTCCACAGTCAAGTGTACTAAATGCGGGTGTATGCATGGTAACCGACCATGCTACATGGGATCTGATGTTTGCTTCAAATGTGAATAGAAAGGTCATTATGCAAATAACTGGCTATAAAATATGAGCAGCCAGAACTAAGACCTCAGGTGAAAGGAAGGGCTTTCACCTTGGGCAGCCAAGAAGCAGCTCAATCCTCTAAAATGATTTAAGGTACATGCTACTTCTATGGATTTGCTCTTATGTTGCTGTTTGACTTTGGTGCTAGTCATTCATTTATATTGGAAGAATGTATTAGGGAGCTTCAGTATCCTATTTCTAAAACCTCCTATGAATTATCTATAGTAACCCTTACGGGGGAAAGGGTCTTAACTTCCTCGGTATGTAAAGACTGTCAGGTCACCATTCAATAGAAAACTTTTTCTGTAGACCTCGTATGTCTACCTTCAAAAAGGTATTGATGTCATTCTAGGGTTAGACTGGATGTCTAAAAATCAGGTCTTGCTGAATTGTTGCAACAAGACCATTGATTTTCTACCTTCTACTTCAGAAAAGGAGATGCAGTTATTGATGCTTAATCCCAAGAGAGAGATAGAGTTCTTTATTGATCTCCTACCTGGGACAGGGCCTATCTCTATTGCACCTTATAAAATGGCCTCAAAGGAACTACAGGAACTTAAGAAACAGTTGGAGAAATTGTTAGATAAGCAATTCATTAGACCAAGCGTATCACCTTGGGGAACTCCTGTATTGTTTGTTAAGAAGAAAGACGGGAGCTTGAGACTATGCATAAATTATAGACAACTGAATAAGGTGACTATCAAAAATTAGTATCCTCTCCCTAGGATAGATAATTTATTAGATCAACTGAAGGGAGCCTCCATCTTTTCTAAAATTGACTTTAGATCAAGATACCATCAGATTAGGATCAAAGAGGATGATGTACCAAAAACAGCCTTTAGGACTAGGTATGGGCACTATGAGCTTCTCGTAATGCCCTTTGGGTTGACAAATGCACCTACAATTTTTATGGATTACATGAATCACATTTTTTACCCTACCTAGATCAATTTATGGTAGTATTCATTGATGACATCTTGATATATTCTAAGAGTGAGAAAGAACATGAACAACATCTCTGAATCGTGTTGCAAGTGCTGAAAGAGAAAAAGTTGTATGCTAAATTAGAGAAGTGTGGATTTTTACTGTCAGAGGTAAAATTTCTTGGACATGTCATTTCCAATAAAGGGGTAGTCGTAGACCCTAGCAAAATAGAAGTAGTGATTCAGTGGGAAAGACTAAAGACAGTTACAGAAGTCAAAAGTTTCTTGAGTTTGGCAGGATACTACAAGAGGTTTATACAAAACTTCTCTCGTATAGCCTTGCCATTGATTAAATTGACCAGGAAGGGAAGTCCTTCAAACAGACTGATCAATGTGAAGCTAGTTTCCAGGAGCTTAAAACAAGATTGACCACTCCTCCTATTTTAATTATTCCAGACCCTACAGGACATTTTAAAGTGTATAGTGACGCTTCAAAGAAAAGGATAAGGTGTGTGCTAATGCAAGACAAGAGAGTAGTTGCTTACACCTCTAGGCAACTAAGACCCCATGAAGGAAATTATCCAACCCATGATCTTGAATTAGCAATGGTGGTGTTTGCCTTAAATTTTTGGCCACACTATTTGTATGGTGCAACATTTGAAGTATACTGTGATCATAAGAGTCTCAAGTACCTTTTTTATCAGAAGGAGTTAAATATAAGACAACGAAGATGGGTAAAATTTCTCAATGACTATAAGTTTGAGATAAAGTATCATTCAAGAAAGGTGAATGTTGTAGCTGATGCCTTGAGTCAAAAATCTCTACACATGGGTCAGATGACGGTGTATGAGATGCAGATGCTAAAGGAGTTTCAAAATTTGAAGCTGGCCACTACTCTTACTCCAAAGAAGCTCATCATTAATGGTTTAAGTATATGGTGTGACCTTAGAGCCCAGATCAAAGAGGCTCAAGATCACGACCAATACTTACAGGATCATAAAGATCAAGATAATTTTTTTGTCATGGAAGATGGAGCAATCATATATCAAGGAAGGATTTGTGTCCCTCAAGAACAAGAGTTGAGGACCTAGATCCTGCAGGAAGCACATCAGAGTATGTACATAGTCCATCCTGGATACACTAAAATGTATCAAGACTTAAAGAAGATGTACTGTTGGCCAAGGATGAAAAAAGACATTGCTGAGTTTATGGCAAAATGTTTAATTTTTCAGAAGGTGAAGGTAGAGCATTAATAGCCAGCAAGATTTCTACAACCTCTTGAGATTCCTATGTGGAAATGGAACAGTATTTCGATGGACTTTGTGGTGGGCTTAGCCAAGACCTCAGTTGGACATGACTCTATCTGGGTAATAGTTGACAGATTAACCAAATCTGCTCACTTTTTGCCCATAAAAAATAACTATTCACTGGACAAATTAGCCCAATTGTACGTCCAGAAAATAGTTAGACTACATAGAATTTCCTTAAATATTTTTTCTGATAGGGATGCGAGGTTCACATTGGGATTTTGTAAGGCGTTGCAAGAAGCTTTTGGTACCCAATTGCGATTTAGTACTGCCTACCATCCTTAGACTAATGGGTAAACAGAATGGACCATTTAAACCCTAGAAAAAATGTTGAGGGCATATGTGATAAAGTAAGGTAAAGGATAGGATAAGTACCTACCTTCAGTGGAGTTTGCTTATAATAATAGCTATCACTTTAGTATTAAGATGGCCCCCTACGAAGCTTTATACGGTAGGAAGTGCCAATCTCCACTATGTTGGTTTGAGGTAGGAGAAATGAACTTGTTGGGTCCTGATTTAGTTCAACAAACCACTTAACAAATAAGGATGATACAAGACAAAATACTTACAGCTCAGAGTCGGCAAAAGCGTTACTATGATAAGAGACATAGACCTCTGGAGTTTGAGGAAGGAGAACATGTATTTCTGAAACTTTTCTCGACTACTGGAGTTGGTAGGTCTCTCAAAACTAGAAAGCTAAGTTCGCGATTTTTGGGACCCTTCCAAATTCTAAAGAAAGTAGAGACGTCAGCATATAAAGTTGCCCTCTCACCTAATTTGTCCAACCTACATAATGTTTTCCATGTATCACAACTGCGAAAGTATCTTCCAGATTCCTCACATATAATATAGGATGAACCAATCCAAATAAAGGAGAACATGATATACTAGCTAGTAACAGCATCTATATTGGACACTAATGTGAAGCAACTGAGAAATAAAACCATTGCCCTGGTTAAGGTGTTTTGGGAAGGTTTGACTCCGAAAAAAGCAACTTGGGAGCTAGAAGAAGTCATGAGGAAGAAATATCCGTAATTGTTCTTATTGGGTAATTTCTAAAATTTTGAGGACAAAATTTCTTTTAGGGGGAGATAAATGTAACATTCGTAATTTCATTTTTGTTATTAATAAAGGTACAAAAATATTTAATGTAACATCCCTAATTTTGTTTCTTTAAAGGTACATAAATATATAATTAATGAAATAAAATTTATCAGACAACTTTTAGATATCTAAGGAAATATAATCCTTAGAAATTCTTCACCTTACGTGTATGCATAGAAAATGTTTCTAACATTAAGGGAACAAGTAAAGAGAGAAAATCTAATAGGAAAAATTAGAAATAACATACTAAAGAGAGGAAAAATTTTTTGGTAAGGAAGATAAATATTTGTGAAGTAAGTAAAGGTCTTAAAATTTTAAGAAGATTGGATTAGGGTAATTTTTCCTAATTCAAGAGTTAGAAATTTCTAAGGTTAACATCTCCACCCATAAATTAGGTTTTCTCCTATGGACACTTCATATAGAGTTTTTCCACTTCACATAAGTTTCTAGCAAGCCCATTGGATAGCCCAAGCAAGAAATAAAACATAGACTTGGACTAGGATATAGAAGTTTGACCGATAACCCAAAAATTATGAAAATGTGACCAAGCCTCCATGAAAGGTAGAGTTTTAGCCAAAGCAAAGGAAATGGTTAAGAATGAGCCCAAATCCAAGAGGGAAAAAAAATTAGAATCATGTGAGAAAATAGTAGTGCAATAATAATCAAGATTAGGTCACATGGCATTAAAACAAAACATCTATATCCTACATTCATAATTTCAACAAGTGGATAATAATACATAGCATTATAACAAAACATCCTTATCCTACACAAATAATTTCAGCCAAGCAAGGGACATCCAATGGCTGAAAATTTGCCACTTAGAAAGGCAAACCTATGATACTTAATTAAGACAAAAGAAAAATGAAATGAATCCCTAAATCAAAGGGACCTTGTCCCTTTTCCTAAGAACATATTATCAAAATTTTAAAAATACAAATCTCCTTTTGCTATGCATATCTTGACTAAGGAAGAGGAAAACAAGAACATGGGGTTTTTTTTTCAAAACTCAAACAAGTGCATCCTAATTGTGATAAGGTAGACCCATGATTGTAACACCCTCTTTTTTTTTCCTTTATTATTATACAATATTGAGTTCACATACATGTCATTAATCAAAACAGACGTATAACATATCAAACACATAGATATTTACATCTTGTTTATTTTGGTTGACCAATTCCGGAGATACAGGTGCGGGTGGTTGCACCTTCACCGGGATCTGAGCCAACTCGACCACAAACATCTTATTTGATTCTGAAATCTGCCCAACATAAAGTAACTCGATCCAATGTGCACTAAAAGCCAGAGCCTTAGAAACAAAAGCTGCATAAATAATTTTCTGAACATGATATGGAAATATAGTGAGAATTAAATCCCAGTAAGTTCAACAATAAATTATCATCAGTAAAGCTCATCACGTCATGTTCAACTGTATAAACTACAGAAAATATCTTTGGTCACATGAATGCATTATATCTATGCACATAAGAATCATACTATAATGATATGTATGATATGATTAACTATTTTCAAAATATCATATGATGGCCATCAACTTATTCTCATTTCAAGCTACCCCGGTCAGGGTGAGTATCCTCTACTCTCCGGTACGGGCTTTTCTCGCTCCGTCCGACATGGCCCACTTTCTCTTTCTTTTCTCATTATCATGATCATAACCGTTGGTAGGGCGTCCCCTACTGGTGCACCACACGGATTGCCATGTGACCGTGCTCATTTCTTTTCTTTTCACAATGTTAGCCAAAAAATATGCTTTCAATAACAAGTATGTTCATCAAAATATAACTATTACCATAAATCATTGGTAATCATGCCATGAACATAACCATTTCAAATATCACTTTATAAAATATTTCCATGTCAAAATTTCACACTTAAGATGGTAAGAAGTTCATACAATGGCAATGGCTATGGCTATACAAGTCATTTATTAAGATTCAACTTCTTTTTTTTTAAATACTAATTTTATTTCTTTATTTTCTTAATGCAGGTTTTCATCCTATCTAACCTTCTCTTACTAATCAGAGCATAACTCCCACAATTTAACTCTGATGTAGGTGATCTTGGTCTCCATTTCAAGATAAAACAATTATCTAAAACTATTATGTTGAACATTGTAACGAAAAATGAAGAAACAAAGGTGATATTACTCCCTCAAAGTACAGGATAGTTCCTCTCGGATAGGTTCTGACCTTTACTAACTAATTAGACCATATCTCCCAAATTGGAACTCCAAATTGAGTGATTCCAGTTGGTAAAAATCCATGAGCCATATATCTATAATAGTTATGTTGGCGCGCTATTTTAATTCCCTACAGAACATTCCCAGAAATTCAAAAACTAAAGCATTAATAACATACTCTTCCCTGAATAAACATTTTCTGACCTCTGCTTACTAATCGGATCATATCTACCTCATATGAACTCCAAATTGCATAATTCCAGTGGGTATATTTCCATGAGACATAGATATATAACTTTAATGTTAACCATTTATTTTAATTCCATACAGATAATTCCCAGAAATTAAAATACAAAAGCTGTCCTAACATAATCTTCCCTGATGAACCATTTTCTGACCTTGGCTTACTAATCGGACCATATCTACCACATGTGGACTCCAAATTGAATGATTCCAGTGGCTAAAAATCCATGACACACATATATTTAATTCTTATGTTAACCATTTATTTTAATTTCCTACCAATAATTCCCAGAAATTAAATTACCGAAGCTATCCTAACATATTCTTCCCTGATGATTCATTTTCTGACCTTTGATTACTAATCAGACCATATCTACCTCATATGGACTCCAAATGGAATGATTCCAGTGGGTGAAAATCCGTGACACATATATCTTTAATTCTTATGTTAACCATTTATTTTAATTCCTTATAGATTGTTCCCAGAAATTAAAATACCGAAGCTTAAAATTCTGTCAACCATAGCCATATCCATGCAGAACTATCTACACCAACCTAAGTATTCAAACATACATCACATGCAAGATCAATATGCAACATGATATAGCAACATCCATGACCAATCATCAAAGTTCTAAGATCAAAATCTCATATAAATATTATGAGTTTCAAAGGTTTTCTTCAAAAAGAAATATTGTTAAACTTACCTGGAGCACTTAGTCTCCTAGACTTCTCCTTCCTCTTTCTTCCTTTCTTCCTCTCCTTTCCTCACACTACCTTGCTTCTATTTTTGCTCTCCCTCACTTGGACGAAATTCTAATGTTGTAAGGGTGGGTTTTCTTATATAGACCACCAAATAATTCACCTTTCATGATCATGGGTCTACCTTATCACAATTAGGATATATTTTGTTGAATTTTTGGAAAACAAACAACTTATGTTCTTGTCTTCCTCTTCCTTAGTCAAGATATGCATAGAAAAAAGGAGATTTGTATTTTGAAAATTATGATGATATGTTCTTAAGATATGGGGCAAGATCCCTTTGATTTAGGGATTCATTTCCTTTTTCTTTTGTCTTAATCAAGTATGATAGATTTGCCTTTTTAAGTGGCAAATTTCTAGCCCTTGAATTTTCCTTACTTAACTATAATTATTTGTGTAGGATAATGATGTTTTGTCATATTGCTATGTATTATTACCCACTTGCTAAAGTTATGAATGTAGGATATAGATGTTTTTGTCCTAAAGCCTTGTATTATTATGCCACTTGCCAAAATGATGAATGTAGAATCACACCACTTGTCAAATTTTTGTCTTAATGCCATGTCACTTAATCTTGATTACACTAATATTTCATCACTTTAATTTTATTTTTTTATTTTTATTTTTCCTCTTGGGTTTGGGCTCATTCTTGCCCATTTTCCTTACTTTGGTTAAAATTCTTCCTTTCATAATGGGCTTGGTCACATTTTCATGATTTTTGGGCTATTGGTCCAATTTCTATATCCTAGTCCAAGTCTATGTTTTATTTCTTCCTTGGCCTATCCTATTGGCTTGCTAAAAATTCATGTGAAGTAGAAAAACTCTATATGAAATGTCTATAGGTTAAAGCCCAATTACGGGTGGAGATACTAAACTCATTAACTTTTGCTCTTAAATTAAGAAAGATTACCCTAATCCGATCTTCTTGAAATTTTAAGACCTTTACTTACTTCACAAAAATTTATCTTTCTTTACCTAAGAATTTCACCTTTCTTTAACATGTTTATTTCTAATATTTCCTCTTAGGTTTTCTTTCTTTACCTATTCCATTAATATTAGAACATTTCTATGCATATATGTAAGGTGAAGAATTTCTAAGGACAATATCTAAAAATTACGGGATGTTACATTCTTCCCCCCTTTAAGAAATTCGGTCCCCGAATTTCAATCCATCCTACCACATGTATGGAATGAAATTAAGGCATTATTCAGAGTTACCAAGCTTATTACCTAAATAATTAGAGATATCTTTTCTGTATGACATCTTTACTTTTTAATATGTCTATTCACTTGAGTGATTTTGCCATATAACTTAACCATAAGGAATTCTTTCAATCATAAGTTCTTCAATTGATATCCTCTAGCCCGTATGGATATATCTATGGGTCGATATTAGAAAACACACATATAAAGGAACATATACACCTTCATATTGTGTAACTATCTTTTCTTATTCCAAACTTCTATCAAGTCAATTTTTTTTTTTTCATATATCAACATCATCCCCTGAATATTATCATCTTACTCTATCATCTATTTTTATCCTCAAATCCTTTAATCAATATGTTAAACATACGTAGCAATAAATTCTTCAAACCTTTAATAACGTTTATGTACCATTGACGCATGTCTAATAATTCCAACTTACCTCATCACAGTAATTCTATACAAGCTTATTAACACCATTAAACTCATTATCAAAAATTTCAATTATTTCTTCTATCATATCCAAAAGCACCTCATTCTAGCTTATGCCAATCCCATTTAATTCACCCAATCATTTGAAGAAGATTTGTGTTTTTTTTTTTCCTAACAATTACTCATACATGAATTCTCAATTCCAACATAATTCACATCCTAGATACTAGACTCAATTTAGCATGATATAATCCTTTAACACAAATATCTTGATAACCTACATTATTTCCGGACATGGTTCTCAGAATATTCTCTATGTTTCCAAATTAAGAGTTCAAAGACTAACTTAAATCCTACTTCCTATATTTTATTCCTCGAGAACTTCAACACCACTAATTCTCTTGATTACATTCGTCAAAACACCATAAGACCATCATCTGTCCATTCTTTTCAAACCTTTCATTATTTTAACCTATAACAACTTAGACACCATAACAACCAAGTTTCAAAGGAAGAAATTATCTTTAATTGTAATGAGGGAAAATAACCTTGCATTTAATGCCAACCGTTAATGAGTGAAACAGACGAAAAGCATAATAGAGAATGGTTCCAAAAGCGAAAGTCAAAAGTTTTGACAAAGCATTGAAAAATATTAAAATCGGTGGCTGCAATTCTTGAAAATCTGTAAACAAAATCTATCTATGATTTCAACAAAAATCGGTGGCCGCAAATTTTGAATATATGTGTCAGAATCAACTTTAAATCCATTGGTATTCGGTGGAAAGATATCACATGGAAAAAGAAACATTTCTGAGCTTATAAAAGTCTGTGAAAATCAAAGAATATGTAGTTAACTGGTAGGATGCAGTTGATTGCTTCAAAATAGATGTAATTAATCAACTGTAAATTAACCAGTCCAAATTAAAATTTCTCAAAATAGCTAGTCGACTTAATAATATTGATAGTCGACTGGCGAAAACATTGAGAATACAAAATAAATCATTTGATTGCATTTTTTTTTACTTTTTTTTTTTCAATGACGGCTATCACCTAGAACTTTTCTACAAGAATCAAAACATCAATGATTCATCAAAGACAACAAGATAAAGACAGATTTCTGGTGATATCTTATCTTATACTCTTTATGTGCTTAATATGGGTCACGGTCATACTACTGTACATATACATGCTTGCCGTCATTTTTGAATTTTTTTTTTATTTACCTTTAATTTAGTTGATATTCATAGTTGTTCTAATAATACCCGGCCTATTGGCATAGCTATTATAAATATGCCTTTCTCTGATTTCTATAAATACTTACATTAGTATCTTTGTCTATTCTCAAAGTTAAGGTGATAGAAATTATGGAGGGAACAACATTCCGTCAGTTTCGAAATATCTGTGTCTTTTGTGGTTCCAGTCCTGGAAAAGATGAGGAGTATGTTAAAGCAGCACAAAATCTGGGTATGGTGCTGGCTAGGAGAAAAATTCATTTAGTGTATGGTGGAGGTAACTGTGGGTTAATGGGGTGTGTGGCTACAGCTGCACATGCAGGGGGATGCCAAGTTCTAGGTATTATTCCTACAGCTCTAGCTACATCCAGCAATATAGGGAAAACAATTGGGGAAGAATATAGGGTAGTTTCCATGCATGAACGCATGGCTAGAATGATGAGCAATGCTGAAGCCTTCATTGCCTTACCAGGTGGTTTCGGTACTTTAGAGGAGATTTTCCAAATAGTCTCTTGGGCACAACTAAATATGCATCACAAACCGATAGGTTTGTTAAATGTTAATCACTTCTTTGATGGTTTGTTATCTTTTCTAGATCAAGCTGTGGAACAGAGGTTTATCTCACACTCAGCACGACAAATTCTCATCTCAGCTTCAAATGTTGAGGAGTTGATTGATGCTTTACAAGCCTATGTTCATGTACCTGATCTAACTATTACTCCAGTAGAATGGACGGCAGATAACCGCAGGAAGCGTAAATTGGATTTGGATCTTCATCTTTAAATGTAGTAAAACGTAGCTATTATTGTACTGCTTTTACTTTCTTAGACTCTACTTGTATACCATATTTACCAACCATACTCCTTTAGAGTTGGTAAAACTATCTTTGAATGTTGCTTATGATCCTCTGATCTTTTGAAATATTCTAGTATATCATCCATATATATAATAACAAATTGTTCCAAGGATGACCTAATTACTATTCATTAAATTTATGAATGCAGCTAAAGGTTTGTCAATTTAAATGCATCACCAAGAACTCATAATGCCCATAATAAGTCCTACATCCTCTTCTCTTATCCTTAATTAATGTTACTCATATCCCAAATCTATTTGTGGAAAAATATTGAACACCTTATAACTGGTCAAACAGGTAATCTATACGAGCTAATGAGTTTCTATTCTACATTGTTACCTTATTCAACTGTCTACAATCTATGCATAGTCATAGTAATCCATCTTTCTTTTTCACAAATAGAACTAGAGCACTCCAAATAAAAGTACTAGGGCATTTAAATCCCTTGTCCAACAAGTCTTGTAAATTTTTTTTTTTTCCAGTAACTAGAATAATTCTTTTCTGATGTGGAAATACTGCAACCACGTAGCATACTAAGATTTTTCAAATAAAACCGGCACTTTCAAAACTTCTTGGAAATTTTATATGAGTACTAGGGTAAATTCCATGTTAAAATTCCACACTAATATCTCGGTAACTGGATAGTAATTGTAGTCTGTAAACAGCGCACCAGAAAAGTTCCCAGGAAAGAGAGGTGGGTCACTAATGGACACGCTTAAGTACCAAGTCTTTCCTTGCCAGAGCTTTCCTTAGACATGCACTTTTCACAAATCACAATTTTTTTTCAAATTCAATCGATATCATTCTATATAGGGATATAGATACTAGTTGGGTTCTAAGGAGTAAATCAATACCAAATTCTCGAATTGCTGTTGCAAGGTTGTGCAAGATTTTCTCCGCATTGTTTACCGGATTCCGCCTTGGTGGTGCCATTTCCTACTGTGGGAAAAATAAATTTATGCTACTATTGAGGTGATCAAGCCCAATAGTTAGTTTCAAAACAATATTTAACAGCAGTCATAACACCACCTCGGCATATAGATAAGAAACACTAGTAATTTCTTACCTATATGAGTCACTGATCCCCTACACAGCACAACCACAACATACTCAAGACACTATAAGATCGATTCAGATAACCATCCACCCACTGGCCATCTAGGATCGACCTGCTCTGATACCAATTATGTAACAACCTCTTTTTTTTTCCTTTATTATTATACAATATTGAGTTCACATACATGTCATTAATCAAAACAGACGTATAACATATCAAACACATAGATATTTACATCTTGTTTATTTTGGTTGACCAATTCCGGAGATACAGGTGCGGGTGGTTGCACCTTCACCGGGATCTGAGCCAACTCGACCACAAACATCTTATTTGATTCTGAAATCTGCCCAACATAAAGTAACTCGATCCAATGTGCACTAAAAGCCAGAGCCTTAGAAACAAAAGCTGCATAAATAATTTTCTGAACATGATATGGAAATATAGTGAGAATTAAATCCCAGTAAGTTCAACAATAAATTATCATCAGTAAAGCTCATCACGTCATGTTCAGCTGTATAAACTACAGAAAATATCTTTGGTCACATGAATGCATTATATCTATGCACATAAGAATCATACTATAATGATATGTATGATATGATTAACTATTTTCAAAATATCATATGATGGCCATCAACTTATTCTCATTTCAAGCTACCCCGGTCAGGGTGAGTATCCTCTACTCTCCGGTACGGGCTTTTCTCGCTCCGTCCGACATGGCCCACTTTCTCTTTCTTTTCTCATTATCATGATCATAACCGTTGGTAGGGCGTCCCCTACTGGTGCACCACACGGATTGCCATGTGACCGTGCTCATTTCTTTTCTTTTCACAATGTTAGCCAAAAAATATGCTTTCAATAACAAGTATGTTCATCAAAATATAACTATTACCATAAATCATTGGTAATCATGCCATGAACATAACCATTTCAAATATCACTTTATAAAATATTTCCATGTCAAAATTTCACACTTAAGATGGTAAGAAGTTCATACAATGGCAATGGCTATGGCTATACAAGTCATTTATTAAGATTCAGCTTCTTCTTTTTTAAATACTAATTTTATTTCTTTATTTTCTTAATGCAGGTTTTCATCCTATCTAACCTTCTCTTACTAATCAGAGCATAACTCCCACAATTTAACTCTGATGTAGGTGATCTTGGTCTCCATTTCAAGATAAAACAATTATCTAAAACTATTATGTTGAACATTGTAACGAAAAATGAAGAAACAAAGGTGATATTACTCCCTCAAAGTACAGGATAGTTCCTCTCGGATAGGTTCTGACCATTACTAACTAATTAGACCATATCTCCCAAATTGGAACTCCAAATTGAGTGATTCCAGTTGGTAAAAATCCATGAGCCATATATCTATAATTGTTATGTTGGCGCGCTATTTTAATTCCCTACAGAACATTCCCAGAAATTCAAAAACTAAAGCATTAATAACATACTCTTCCCTGAATAAACATTTTCTGACCTCTGCTTACTAATCGGATCATATCTACCTCATATGAACTCCAAATTGCATAATTCCAGTGGGTATATTTCCATGAGACATAGATATATAACTTTAATTTTAACCATTTATTTTAATTCCATACAGATAATTCCCAGAAATTAAAATACAAAAGCTGTCCTAACATAATCTTCCCTGATGAACCATTTTCTGACCTTGGCTTACTAATCGGACCATATCTACCACATGTGGACTCCAAATGGAATGATTCCAGTGGCTAAAAATCCATGACACACATATATGTAATTCTTATGTTAACCATTTATTTTAATTGCCTACCAATAATTCCCAGAAATTAAATTACCGAAGCTATCCTAACATATTCTTCCCTGATGATTCATTTTCTGACCTTTGATTACTAATCAGACCATATCTACCTCATATGGACTCCAAATGGAATGATTCCAGTGGGTGAAAATCCGTGACACATATATCTTTAATTCTTATGTTAACCATTTATTTTAATTCCTTATAGATTGTTCCCAGAAATTAAAATACCGAAGCTTAAAATTCTGTCAACCATAGCCATATCCATGCAGAACTATCTACACCAACCTAAGTATTCAAACATACATCACATGCAAGATCAATATGCAACATGATATAGCAACATCCATGACCAATCATCAAAGTTCTAAGATCAAAATCTCATATAAATATTATGAGTTTCAAAGGTTTTCTTCAAAAAGAAATATTGTTAAACTTACCTGGAGCACTTAGTCTCCTAAACTTCTCCTTCCTCTTTCTTCCTTTCTTCCTCTCCTTTCCTCACACTACCTTGCTTCTATTTTTGCTCTCCCTCACTTGGACGAAATTCTAATGTTGTAAGGGTGGGTTTTCTTATATAGACCACCAAATAATTCACCTTTCATGATCATGGGTCTACCTTATCACAATTAGGATACATTTTGTTGAATTTTTGGAAAACAAACAACTTATGTTCTTGTCTTCCTCTTCCTTAGTCAAGATATGCATAGAAAAAAGGAGATTTGTATTTTGAAAATTATGATGATATGTTCTTAAGATATGGGGCAAGATCCCTTTGATTTAGGGATTCATTTCCTTTTTCTTTTGTCTTAATCAAGTATGATAGATTTGCCTTTTTAAGTGGCAAATTTCTAGCCCTTGAATTTTCCTTACTTAACTATAATTATTTGTGTAGGATAATGATGTTTTGTCATAATGCTATGTATTATTACCCACTTGCTAAAGTTATGAATGTAGGATATAGATGTTTTTGTCCTAAAGCCTTGTATTATTATGCCACTTGCCAAAATGATGAATGTAGAATCACACCACTTGTCAAATTTTTGTCTTAATGCCATGTCACTTAATCTTGATTATACTAATATTTCATCACTTTAATTTTATTTTTTTATTTTTATTTTTCCTCTTGGGTTTGGGCTCATTCTTGCCCATTTTCCTTACTTTGGTTAAAATTCTTCCTTTCATAATGGGCTTGGTCACATTTTCATGATTTTTGGGCTATTGGTCCAATTTCTATATCCTAGTCCAAGTCTATGTTTTATTTCTTCCTTGGCCTATCCTATTGGCTTGCTAAAAATTCATGTGAAGTAGAAAAACTCTATATGAAATGTCTATAGGTTAAAGCCCAATTACGGGTGGAGATACTAAACTCATTAACTTTTGCTCTTAAATTAAGAAAGATTACCCTAATCCGATCTTCTTGAAATTTTAAGACCTTTACTTACTTCACAAAAATTTATCTTTCTTTACCTAAGAATTTCACCTTTCTTTAACATGTTTATTTCTAATATTTCCTCTTAGGTTTTCTTTCTTTACCTATTCCATTAATATTAGAACATTTCTATGCATATATGTAAGGTGAAGAATTTCTAAGGACAATATCTAAAAATTACGAGATGTTACAATGATCATGAAAGTTGAACCACTTGATAGTTTATTTAAGTAAAACCCACCCCTATAACATTATAATTTTGTCCAAATGAGGGAGAGAAAAAATAAAAGCAAGGTAGAGTGAGGAAAGGAGAGGAAAAGAGGAGAAGAAAGGAAGGAAGAAGAAGCAGAATTCTAGAGGACTAAGTACTCAAGCTGCTAGAAAAGTTAAGGGAAGGGAGGAATCTTGCTACTTCCTTCAAGAGGAAACAAGAAAAAGAATTCACTAAGTGAGCTAAAGAGATCTTTAGGTAGGTTTAACAATATTTTTTTAGAAAAGCTTTGAAATTAGAAACATTTATATAGGATTTTGATCCTAGAACTTTGAAGGAATTTACTATATTTGTTACCTTGATGATTGTCCATGGATGTTGCTTTATCATGTTATATGTTGATCTTACATGTGATGTATGTTTGAATACTTCGGTTGGTAGGGAAAGTTCTGCATAGGTATGGCTATGGGTGACAAAATTTCAAGATTTTTATGCTTCTATTTTGTCTATTTAAATGTGGTGAAAAATTGATGGAATATGATTAGATGTAAATTAGGAAGAAAATGAAAGACGACATAATAAAATGATGAACTAAAACCTTAGAAAATGTTTGGTTAGGAAACTTGATTTCGGAGTAACTAAGGAAGCTTCTGTTTTCAAATTCTGGGAAGAATTAGTTAGGAATTAAAAGACATGATTAATATGAAACATATATATGTATGTCGCACGGAGTTTTAGCCACTGTAATCACTCAATTCAGGGTCCATATAAGGTAGATATGGTCAAATTAGTAGCCAGTGGTCAGAAAATGATTAACCAGGGAAGAATCTGTTAGGAAAGCTTCTATGTTTGAATTTCTGGGAAAATTCTGTCAGGAATTAAAATCACAACTTAACATAAATATATATATATGTCTCATGGAAATTTATCTACTACAATCAATCAATTTGGAGTTTATATGAGGGTAATTTTGTCATATTAGTAAGTAGAGGTCAGAACCTACCCGAGAAGAAATAAGGTTTAATTTCATGGATTAATATCACCCAGAGTCCTTATGATTTTGCTAAAATGTTCAACATAATAGTTTTAGATAATTGTTTTATCTTTAAATGGACACCAAGATAACCTAATTCGGAGTTACAATGAAGGAGTAATGCCCTAATTAGTGATAGAAGGTTAGGCAGGACAAAAACCTGCATCAAGGAATAACACAACATAGAGCATGCCCACGTTCCAAGGCACAACCAAGTAGTATTTGGTGCTAGAAATGGCACTTTGAAGCCTAAAGCATGGCCGTTTTGCAAGAAATGGCCAATCCGTGTTATAGGATACGTTTAGGCCATGTTGGAATCTGGTAAAACTTATTTTCAACATTTTTTCTACCCTAAATGAATCTCATTAACTATAGGTTATTATTAGAAACTAAATTGAAGAAGAATGACGTATTAAATTTGTGAGAACATGTGTTAGAAATGATATAATTGGGAGGAAAGTGACTAGAGGCCAAGCATAAAGAAAATGAAGTAATAAAAATAATATTTAAAAAAGAAGAAGAATCTTATAAATGAAAATAATAAATGACTAGTGTATACTATAGCCATTGCCATTGCATGAACTCCTTACCATCTTAATTGTGTAATTTTGAAATGAAAATATTTTATAAAGTGATATTTGAAACGATTATGTTCATGTAATAATTAACAATAATTTTTGGAAATAATTATATTTTGATGAAAATTATGGCATGTAAGTATAATGAACATACTTGTTATTGAAATCATATTTTTGGCTATTAACGAGAAAAGAAAAGAAAAGAAATAAGCACGATCACATGGCGGTATGTGTGGTGCACTAGCAGGGGACGCCCTACCAATAGCTATGATTATGTTAATGAGAAATGAAAGAGTGCCATGTCGGACGGAGCGAGAAAACCTGCATTGGAGATTAAAAGGTACTCACCCTGACCGGGGTAGCTTGATATGAAAATAAGTTGATAGCCATCATATGATAATATGAAAATAGTTAATCATGCCATACATGTCATTACTGTATTATTTTCATGTGCATATATAAAGTGCATTCATGTGATATTTGATGTAGCTTATGCAGATGAACATGACTTGATGATCTATATTAATGATTATTGCACTTTATTGTTGAACCTATTAGGATTTAATTTTCACTATATTTCTATATCATGTTCAGAAAACTAGTTTTGTAGATTTTCCTTTGGCTTTGGCTCTTAGTGTACGTTGGATCGAGTTACTCTATGTTGGGCAGATCCCAAAAATAAATAAGGTGTTTGTAGTTGAGTTGGCTAAGATCTCGGTGAAGGTGTAACCACCCGCACCCGTATCCCTGGAATTTGTCAATATGGATGAATAAGTTGTAGACATATATATGTTTGGTTTGTGTACGGATGATGTTAATTAATGATGTGTGTAACATCCCGTAATTTTTAGATATTTTCCTTAGAAATTCTTCACCTTACATATATGCATAGAAATGTTCTAGTATTAATGGAATAGGTAAAGAAAGAAAACCTAAGAGGAAATATTAGAAATAAACTTGTTAAAGAAAGGTGAAATTCTTAGGTAAAGAAAGATAAATTTTTGTGAAGTAAGTAAAGGTCTTAAAATTTCAAGAAGATCGGATTAGGGTAATCTTTCTTAATTTAAGAGCAAAAGTTACTGAGTTTAGTATCTCCACCCGTAATTGGGCTTTAACCTATAGACATTTCATATAGAGTTTTTCTACTTCACATGAATTTTTAGCAAGCCAATAGGATAGGCCAAGGAAGAAATAAAACATAGACTTGGACTAGGATATAGAAATTGGACCGATAGCCCAAAAATCATGAAAATGTGACCAAGCCCATTATGAAAGGAAGAATTTTAACCAAAGTAAGGAAAATGGGCAAGAATGAGCCCAAACCCAAGAGGAAAAATAAAAATAAAAATAAAATTAAAGTGATGAAATATTAGTGTAATCAAGATTAAGTGACATGGCATTAAGACAAAAATTTGACAAGTGGTGTGATTCTACATTCATCATTTTGGCAAGTGGCATAATAATACAAGGCTTTAGGACAAAAACATCTATATCCTACATTCATAACTTTAGCAAGTGGGTAATAATATATAGCATTATGACAAAACATCATTATCCTACACAAATAATTTTAGTTAAGTAAGAAAAATTCAAGGGCTAGAAATTTGCCACTTAAAAAGGCAAATCTATCATACTTGATTAAGACAAAAGAAAAAGGAAATGAATCCCTAAATCAAAGGGATCTTGCCCCATATCTTAAGAACATATCATCATAATTTTCAAAATACAAATCTCCTTTTTCTATGCATATCTTGACTAAGGAAGAGGAAGACAAGAACATAAGTTGTTTGTTTTCCAAAAATTCAACAAAGTGTATCCTAATTGTGATAAGGTAGACCCATGATCATGAAAGGTGAATTATTTGGTGGTCTATATAAGAAAACCCACCCTTACAACATTAGAATTTCGTCCAAGTGAGGGAGAGCAAAAATAGAAGCAAGGTAGTGTGAGGAAAGGAGAGGAAGAAAGGAAGAAAGAGGAAGGAGAAGTCTAGGAGACTAAGTGCTCCAGGTAAGTTTAACAATATTTCTTTTTGAAGAAAACCTTTGAAACTCATAATATTTATATGAGATTTTGATCTTAGAACTTTGAGGATTGGTCATGGATGTTGCTATATCATGTTGCATATTGATCTTGCATGTGATGTATGTTTGAATACTTAGGTTGGTGTAGATAGTTCTGCATGGATATGGCTATGGTTGACAGAATTTTAAGCTTCGGTATTTTAATTTCTGGGAACAATCTATAAGGAATTAAAATAAATGGTTAACATAAGAATTAAAGATATATGTGTCACGGATTTTCACCCACTGGAATCATTCCATTTGGAGTCAATATGAGGTAGATATGGTCTGATTAATAGTCAAAGGTCAGAAAATGAATCATCAGGGAAGAATATGTTAGGATAGCTTCGGTAATTTAATTTCTGGGAATTATTGGTAGGGAATTAAAATAAATGGTTAACATAAGAATTAAATATATGTGTGTCATGGATTTTTAGCCACTGGAATCATTCAATTTGGAGTCCACATGTGGTAGATATGGTCCGATTAGTAAGCCAAGGTCAGAAAATGGTTCATCAGGGAAGATTATGTTAGGACAGCTTTTGTATTTTAATTTCTGGGAATTATCTGTATGGAATTAAAATAAATGGTTAACATTAAAGTTATATATCTATGTCTCATGGAAATATACCCACTGGAATTATGCAAGTTGGAGTTCATATGAGGTAGATATGATCCGATTAGTAAACAGAGGTCAGAAAATGTTTATTCAGGGAAGAGTATGTTATTAATGCTTTAGTTTTTGTATTTCTGGGAATGTTCTGTAGGGAATTAAAATAGCACGCCAACATAACAATTATAGATATATGGCTCATGGATTTTTACCAACTGGAATCACTCAATTTGGAGTTCCAATTTTGGAGATATGGTCTAATTAGCTAGTAAAGGTCAGAACCTATCCGAGAGGAACTATCCTGTACTTTGAGGGAGTAATATCACCTTTCTTTCTTAATTTTTCGTTATAATGTTCAACATAATAGTTTTAGATAATTGTTTTATCTTGAAATGGACACCAAGATCACCTACATCAGAGTTAAATTGTGGGAGTTATGCTCTGATTAGTAAGAGAAGGTTAGATAGGATGAAAACCTGCATTAAGAAAATAAAGAAATAAAATTAGTATTTAAAAAAGAAGCTGAATCTTAATAAATGACTTGTATAGCCATAGCCATTGCCATTGTATGAACTTCTTACCATCTTAAGTGTGAAATTTTGACATGGAAATATTTTATAAAGTGATATTTGAAATGGTTATGTTCATGGCATGATTACCAATGATTTATGGTAATAGTTATATTTTGATGAACATACTTGTTATTGAAAGCATATTTTTGGCTATCATTGTGAAAAGAAAAGAAATGAGCATGGTCACATGGCAATCCGTGTGGTGCACCAGTAGGGGACGCCCTACCAACGGTTATGATCATGATAATGAGAAAAGAAAGAGAAAGTGAGCCATGTCGGACGGAGCGAGAAAAGCCCGTACCGGAGAGTAGAGGATACTCACCCTGACCGGGGTAGCTTGAAATGAGAATAAGTTGATGGCCATCATATGATATTTTGAAAATAGTTAATCATATCATACATATCATTATAGTATGATTCTTATGTGCATAGATATAATGCATTCATGTGACCAAAGATATTTTCTGTAGTTTATACAGCTGAACATGACGTGATGAGCTTTACTGATGATAATTTATTGTTGAACTTACTGGGATTTAATTCTCACTATATTTCCATATCATGTTCAGAAAATTATTTATGCAGCTTTTGTTTCTAAGGCTCTGGCTTTTAGTGCACATTGGATCGAGTTACTTTATGTTGGGCAGATTTCAGAATCAAATAAGATGTTTGTGGTCGAGTTGGCTCAGATCCCGGTGAAGGTGCAACCACCCGCACCTGTATCTCCGGAATTGGTCAACCAAAATAAACAAGATGTAAATATCTATGTGTTTGATATGTTATACGTCTGTTTTGATTAATGACATGTATGTGAACTCAATATTGTATAATAATAAAGGAAAAAAAAAGAGGTTGTTACAATGTGTAAACCTTAATTATGCTTGGTTAAATTACTTTTATGTTATTATGAGTTAAATAAAGGTAATGACTTCATGGGACTTTAAAAATTTATATATATGTATATATGTAAAAGAAATGGAGTGTTACATGGCTCACATTACTATGTTGTGTGATATATGAGCAGTGGTGGGGGGGAATGGCTCACATTACCCTAAAGAGAAAAGATAAGAGATAAATATTAGTATTAAGTGAGTAAGGGGAATGACTCGCCTTTCTCTGGTTTGTACTATGTGAGTAGCGGAGGGGAATGGATCAAATTGTTTTTGTGTTGTGTGCTATGTGAACAGCGGGGGGGGGGGGAATAGCTCACATTGCATTATTTTTGGTGTAATTGACTAGTGGTGGGAATGGCTCATAATACCTTACTATTATGCTATGTGAGCAGCGGGGGGGAATGACTCACATTGCAGTGTTGTTGGATATGTGAGTAACAGGGGGGAATGGTTCACATCATCATGTTATTGAGATATAGAAGTTGATGAGTAAGTGGCTACTATGCATGCTGATTGGTTATCTTGTATATATGTATCTAATATGTTTTAATCACACTGCCTGTAAGTAGCAAACACATGCTTTCAATAAATAATATCATTTTCTGTAGCTTATACAGCAGGACATAACATTGTGATGATTATGTATTATATGACATGTTTAATGTTGAAGCTATTGAGAATTTGTTCACATGAATGTTTGGTGTTATGTTCAAATAAAAGTAGTTGAGGTGTTGACAACTCTTCCTAATGCTGTTTGGAGACCTTTATGCAGTAAAGGTTATGGAGATTCTGATGCCAGCACCACCTCCTCCAACTTCTATACTCTATGGGTGGTGTGCTGTATAGGGACTTATGTTAAGTTAATGTAAATATGTGACTCAATGTTACTCTTTTCTGAACATTAATGAGTGATGTAGTCTTTTAGTGTGATGGTTATGAAATGTTACTCAATGTTTATATACATGTGTATTATTTGATGTTGAATTGGGATAATTGCTTCCATAATAATCTTAAGAAGATAAAAAAAAATCAGTCATTACAAGTTAGTATCAGCAGGTCGATCCTAGGTGATTGTAGGGGTGGACAGTTGCCTATATCGATCTAAGGATGTCTTGAGTAAGCATATGGATATGTTGTGTAAGGTAGCATATAGTGTCAGTAAGGAAATTTCTAGTGTTTCCTATCTGCATACTTAAGTGGTGTAATGACTATTGTAAAAGTATTTAATTTGCTATTGATCCTGATCACCTCAATAGGAACTGACTTCTTTTAATCGATACAGTAGGTGATGGCACCACCAAGGAGAGATTCAACAAAAAGTACGAAAGCTATCCTGCATGATTTACCCACAGTGATTTGAGACTAAGTGTCTACCACAAATCAAAATTTATGACATATGCAGAATAATAACAATGACGGTGAGGTTGGAGGTAATTAGAGAAATGCAGGTAATGGCAATGGATGGACAAAATTTATGAGGACTCAGCCTCCTTCTTTTGTCAGTGAGTATAAGCTGATAGTAGCTAAAAGGTGGCTAACTAAGTTAGAAATTTTTTTTTGAAGTTTTGAATTGCTATGATGAGCAAAAGGTTACTTTTGCTGTGTACATGTTGAAGGAGGAAGATGAATATTGGTGGAAGGGAGCTAGGGAGCTGTTAATTCATCAAGGAAGACAGATTATATGGCAGGTGTTCCAAGACACTTTTCTAGATAAGTATTTTCCCAGCAGTGTGAAGGTCAAAAAGGAGGTTGAATTTCTTTAACTTAAACAAGCCAGTAGGACTATTAATAAGTACATCTTTAAATTTGAGGAATTAGCCAAATTTTGAACTTATTTGAGATATAATCCATATAAAGCCTGGAAAGCTGTGAAGTTCAAGGTAGGTTTGAATCCCGAGATTAGGAGTGCTATAGTTGCCTTGGAAATTTGGGAATTTGCTTCCTTAGTCAACAAATGCCGACTGTTGGAGAAAAACTTAAAAGCAACAGAAAAAGAAAAGGAGAAGCAGATTCTATAGAAGAGAAAGAGGGAGTCTTTAACCTTTGACAAAAGCATGAGGGGAAGGAATAATACCAGCGATAGAAAGCCCATTGTAATGGAATCTAGATTTTATCTGCCAAATGTTACAATGGATAGATGTGGAAAGTGTGGATGGCGACATGGTAATAAAACACGTTTGATTAGCCAAATGACTTGTTATCGCTGTGGACAGAAGGGGCACTTAGCATGGCAATACCCACAAGGTGATGGAAGAGGACAAGAATAACAACAATAGGTGAAGTGAAAGAGAAGACGATTTGAAATAGAAGTATTCCTAAGTCTTTGAGAATACGCAAACCCTGAATTTTAGGGACAAAATTTCTTTTTAGGAGGGAGAATTGTAACATCCCAATTGTTAATAAATGGAAAATAATTCTTAATTATGAAGGGAGGGAAATAAAATGAAATAGAACATTGAAAGAAAACTTAGAAAATTATAAAGTATCTAAATGGTAAAAAGGAAAACTATAAAGGAAGAAATTGTAATTTTCTAATTCTTTAGGACTAGAGCCAAACATCAAGAAATGAGTTAGAGATATGTTTTTGGATGTGAATCCAAAGCCTATTAGTTTCCTGCTAAGAGAAGATTAAATAATTTAGAGAATTGGAAGAAGCCAAACAAGGCCTTAGTCAAGGATTTAGTTAGAATGTAATGGAGTGGCAATCTTGTAATAATTAAGGAATTGAGTGGCAAAAGATAAGAATGAGAAAGCTTCAAGAAGGTGGCTATTAAAATATGTTTTTCTCTTGACTTAAAGAGGAAGTCGACCAAGGAAAATATCCAAGGGGAGGCTACAACCAAGGGAAAGAGAAAGAGAGAGAAACTGAGACGTGAAAAAGAAAGAAGATAAGAGAGAGAGGGAGAGGAGAGAGAAAGGTAACAAGGTGAAGAACTAAGGTGAGTCTTACATGTCTAAGCCTAAAATACACCCTTATCTTCATCTTAGATGCTTTACAAATTGATTTCTTATGGTGAAAGTGCAGGAATATGTAGGGAACGAAAGAAAGAGAAGTGATAAAAGAGAAGGAAATACAAAGAGGGTTTTGGGACTATAAAGGATTTCTAGGTTTTTGGTAGGTTTAACATTAATATTTCCATAGAATTTCTTGTATTTTGAATTATCTAAAAAGGTTTCAAATATCCTATTTTGATGATGCATGATGCATATTTATGCTTAGCCATGAAGAGTGAGAGTTTGGATGCATAGATCATATATGTTTCTACTGAAACTTGCTTGAAAAGGGTGAAAATCAATGCTCTGAATAGTTGGTTATGATTGTTTTGATTTATATTGAATCTAAAAATATGTTTAATGCATAAGATGTAGCCCTATTTCTTATGTTTCTAATGCCTATAGAATCACCTTAATTAATTTTTAAATGAAAGAGATATTCCCCAATGAGTGAAGATAGGTCAAATCCAACATGCTGAGTTATGACACTATTTTCTAAACCTTTTCCACCTATTTTTGTTTCTAATTTGTCCATGTAGTAAATATAAATTTGTATATAATTTTCTTAAATTTCCATAGACACCAAAATCACCTTAATCAAAGTTAAAATGAAGGAGTTATGGTCTTTCTATTGAGAGAAGGTCAGGCTGGACAGAAATCTAGAACATAGGAAAACCCGAAGCATGGCTGTAACACCCCCAATTTACAGGCACATGAAATTTTTTTTCCACAATCAGATATTTACCATAACATGCATAGCACTATTCTTTTTCATGGAAATAGATATATATAGGTTCTCTCATGTATACATATTATATAGATCAAGTTATAAATATCAAAGTAACAATAGAAACAGAGATCTTGCCTGTGGTGTTCAGAGCACACTCTACAATACAAACAAAGTATAATTCAAAAACTATGAGCCTTGGAAGCAACGTAGACTCACCTAAAGAATATGTCCTCTAACTGGTCAACTATCTGATGGGGAGGGACCAAACTCTGTATTCTTATATGAAAAATGTGCAAATATCGTGTAGTGAGTTTGACAACTCAGTTAGCAGATAATACCTCCTATGACTTCTTAGTTCAGCATATAGATGTACTCATATTTTAACATTTATCACATAGAAAATATAGTTTGAAAGTACATTTATATGGGACCCGCATCTCAAATATTTTCAGTTCAAAACCCATTCAGATATCCAAAACCATATGCAACATGGTATGATCATTAATGAAATATTGTTATGCATCAAAATATGTCTCATGAAAACATTAGGAGGATCTCATATCAGAACCATCAAATAATCTTAAGCACACTGCAAGGGATGATGTTATGTTCAGTTGTATAAGTTTTAGATAAATATCAAGTTTTGATATAAAATCATAACTTTTGTTGATGCATAATTAACTTACTATATATGCACTGAAAATCCACACTTTTTACATAATGCTCAAGCATGTTACAGCTCTCAATACACTCAGTTCACTCATTTGTTATACGCATAGTGACCGATTGACTACAGTTACAATAAGTGATTAGGGAATATGAGTTCATCACCCTACCGCTTCTCCACATTACCATTGTCACCTGGTTGGAGCGGCCTTCCCTTGGCTCACTCTAGTGAATAGGGCGTTCCCTTACTCAGTATCGTCTCAAGCCATACAACCTGTCGATATTCATCCATATATATATATATATATATATATATATATATATATGCATATTCATCAAATGCAAGGTATAATTATTAAGCAATTCGTCATGAGCTTTACGCTTGCCATTCAATCATATTAAGCAATTTTATAGCTTTACAGATCAATACCTCGTGCACATAATATTCACTTTACCAAATAATGATAAATACATTTAGAACCACATCTTCAATGAGTTTCAAAGTCTATTTGCAAAACCATACTCTTCTTGAACTATGTGCCAGTTTGTAAGCAAAACAGATATTTTAACACACTTTATAAATTTATGATATCATAAATAATTTGTAAACATATTGTGTGTGTTTCTAAATAGCTGCAAGTGCATAGCGTAGTTGTAGCTAGTCCAGCCAGTACAAGTCGTATCCCACAGAGAACAATGGTCAATTACTATATCTCCTACGAAATATGCTATTTAAATCAATGCAATTCCAGGAGAGAATGTGTCACAACTAAGTAAATAAGTAATTCAATTAACAAAAGCCTAGGGTTAGGGTTTACTACACTTATGATATTCAACAATCAATATGTACCTCTAATTGCAACTATCTAAGTAATTGGGGATGGTTTGACCTTAATTAATTAGCATCCTCTTTCAGGCGTTACTAATCGTACCTAGGTTAATCCAATTGCCTACTTTCGTGGTTTTTAGTTCAACCTAGGTCCATTAAGTTCTATTCCAACCATGGAATACAATTAATTGGTTTTCTCGGGCCCACTAACTTATTCAAATCTTATAGAACCTTAAACTACTTTTGGGATTAAGATATCCTTAATTAACTATGAGGTTCCGGCATTACATTTTAACTTTCAGTTCATCGGTTAATAACCTAAGACGTGATAAATATTGGACAGAAATTTATTAACTCATATGATAGATGCATAATAGTCAATCCTAATTAACCATAAATAATCTCAATTAGGGTTCCAACATTTCCTATTAACAATGTATCATCACATCAAAAGTGGGTTTACCGAAACCCTAGATTAATATCTACTCACACATAATTAAAAGTAAACTTATAATCAAATTCATTAAATAATTCATCAATGTTCAATACAAACTAAGAGAAAGAGTAGAAGTAGAAGTAGAGATATAAAGTAGAAGGATAAAACCTGGAGTGCAAAAGATGAATGAAGAATACAAGCTTAAATCAATCTCAAATTCTACTCTAAGAACATAAATCAACAATTATTCTAATAAAAGCCTAGTCTAATGGAGTTTCTTAAGCCTAAAACTCAATAAAAATACATCTCAATATATCTAGATGTCTTTCTCTGCATTTCCCTATGTATATATATCTCTTTGCCTATTTAAAACCCTAAAAAATACAGAGTGAATGAACACAAAACAGAGTCATGCTTCATGACACGGCTTGGCCATGCTTTTGGCTGGAAATCTAGGAATTTCTCATTTTTCATGCACGAATCACGGCTTGGTTGTTCTTCTTGTAACACCAAGCAGGGTCTAGCCGTGCTTGGGGCTGCTAAGTGCAGATTTTTCCAATTTCTTCTGGGCTTTCTCGTTACTTCCAAGTCCATATGGCTCTTCACATAAGTCTTTTCCCTTACTTCTTGGCCTCTTTTACTTAGCTTCAAACATAAACAAACCAAAGCAGTATCCAATGCAAGCAAAACCAAATAGAACAAGAAATAGGGAAATAATCACAAGTTTACTATGAAATAAGGGATGAGATATAGCAATAAAATACACTAATTTCCCCTTTATCAACTCCCCCATGCTTAAACCTTTGCTTGTCCCCAAGCAAATAACATGACATATCAGCAGGAAGGAGAAATATGCATTTAGATTCCAGATGATAGAAAAATTCAATATAGGTAATTCTTTACTCAATCAATATGAAAATAGCAGATATATGAATAGAAATTTATCAATTAGTCTCCATTCTTCTAAAACTAAACCCAAATTCTCTTATTATATACCTACTTCCATTGTTACCATTGATTGTATGCATCAAATTGATTTTTAGACACTCAAGTAAGCCACCTCATCCTTTAGATCTCCCTATGTTGCCTTACCCTTAGTTCTATTTTTCTCACTCTTTTTCTCACTCAAATTCTTTTACTTCTCATTATATTTTTTTTTCATTCATTTTTTTATAGAAATATACAGCGAGTGCATTTTATGCTCCATCTCACTAGAGTAAAGGCAGCAGGTACTCATACTAAGGCCTTTTTGGTGCGCTAAAGGGGTACTCAGAGTGAAAACTTTTTGGGATTCAAATTCTCTTATTTTTCACCTCTCCCTACCTTCATACTTTCATAATGTTAAAATCAATAATAGCATACAATTCATAACACAATAAGAGAGATATTTTTCAAAAAATTAGAGGTTCAATACTAGAAGAGAGAGACGAAGATGATAACTACCTATTTCATATTCTATTGTGCATTACATGTTCATGAGTTAAAATTAACCTATATTACATCAATCGATCTCTAAAACAGCAAACTTAGTGATTATACAGTGAGATAAGAGATATTAAGCTAGTAAAAAGAAAATAAAAAATCAATCAGTGAAAAACCTATAGTCTACTCCCCCATGCTTTAACTTGACATTGCCCTCAATGTCATTAATAATGAAAGTACAGGCAAAGGAAGAAGTAACTTACTTGCTCACTGGTCGTCAGGAGGAAAAGGTGGAGGATTCTGACTCAAGTGCCAGTTGTACCATCCGTGCATCAATCATTGCATGGTTTGGATTGAATCATAGATTGCATGCAAGGTGGCCCTTTCTGCTATTTATTCCTCCTTAATTCGGCGAAGCTGTGAGGAGATAGAATGTTGGTCCTCTTGCAACACATGGAAGGACCTGCTGACATGCTATAAAATAAGCATGTTTTTGACATGTTTTAAGTTGCTTTTTATTTAATTTTAGTAGAAAATAGGTATGAATTAACTGAGTGTTGTGTTTTGTGTTTTAGGAATAATAAAGAAGAAATGAAGAGGAAAATAGAGAGAAAATCATAGAAAAATGCTGATTTCTAACCTTGTGTCACTAATTGATGCATATCTCACTCATTTAGACTCCAATTAAGGTGATTTCAGTGGCTATGGAAAGAAGAGACATAGAGCTACAACTTTCATGTTTGGCACTTTGGCAAAATCTAAAAGATTCTAGGCGCCACGGTAAGACAATCCGAAGCGCCGCGGCGCTCAACCCAGCGCGCCGCGGTGCCCCGTAGCAAGAACTCCGTAGCGCCGCGGCGCCCGTGCGCCATAGAGGACTTGTTGATTTCCCGATTTTAGGTTGTTTTCGCTCAAAATTGAGGGGAATGGACGGGAATTTAACCTAAAATACGTTCTGACTTTGATGAGGAGGGGAAAGTCTATAAAAAGAGAGGAAAGCAACCAGAGAAGGCATCCAATCTCTCACCGAATTCTTCATCTACATTCTTCAATTCTTCTTTTGTTTATCTTATGGCCCTGCGTGGCTAATTCTCTTTAGTTGGTTGAGGTGAGTTGAAACCTCAAGGGATTTTTATACATTGTGAGATGTGGATCTGATGTTATTATTTCAATTTGTTTTGAATATTAATTGTTCATCTGTTCTTATTCTTAATGATTATTCATATGATTGCTAGGAGGCCTACTAGTATTTCGTCTGTTTTAATCTACCGCTGAATTGTGTTTTGAACAAAGTCTTTAATTCTACGATTCGTGAGGCAAATAGGTTTGAGGGTTTTGGATTATAAATCATTGAACCTATGATGAATGATTGACTAAATTAGATATAGCCGATGTGTTTATATTTGTTTAGCTCTGTCAATTTTTCTAGTTCTTCATGCGGTTAACAAGTTATATTTTACCGATGTGCTAAAAGATGGCTTGTTGATTAGAGTTTTATTAGTGTGATTATCATTAATTTACTAGGCTTAAGGAGAAACAAGGTTAAAACCCCAATGATAGATGTTCATTTACAGATTGATTATGTTGTTGATGATCAATGTAATCTCTTGACGGTGGATACCAACCGAAACCAACGTCTTTATCATTAATCACTTTCGCTTATTTATTTTCATTATTGTTTACTTTACTTAGCTTGCGATTATCAATTCCCCCCTTTTTAATCACATAAGGTAATTCCAGTCTCTGTGGGATCGACCCTTACTCCCACTACTACAGGTTAGTTTTGAGGTAAGGTTTTAATTTGGGTGCACCTGCGACAGTGCGCACCAAAATTTTGGCGCCGTTGCCGGGGACTGCGTCATTACTTTTTGTGATTTTTTTATTTATTTATGCCTGTAACTCGTTCTTCTAATTCTCGAGATTTACAGTTCAATTCAGATATTGGAAAATCTGTACACAGGCACAGAAGAGAAATTCAAGAAGACATTGATCAGGATAAGGAGGAAGTGATCATGGCCAGACACCCTACTCTGAAGGAGCTTGCAGCTCCTGATTTGCATCAGCAACCCTTATGCATTACTTTTCCTAATCTTGATGATAATGTTAATTTTGAATTGAAATCTGGATTAATTCATCTCTTACCAAGTTTTCATGGTCTTGCAGTTGAAGACCCGCATAAACATCTGAAGGAGTTTCATGTAGTATGTACCAGTATGAAGCCCCCTGGAGTAACTGAGGAACAAATAAAACTCAGGGCTTTTCCTTTTTCCTTAAAAGATTCAGCCAAAGATTGGTTGTATTATTTGCCTTCTGGTACTATCACTACTTGGAATGAGATGAAGAGAATGTTTTTAGAACGTTATTTTCCTGCATCTAGAGCCGCTACTATTAGGAAAGAGATATGTGGCATTAGGCAATTGCATGGTGAAACCCTTTATGAATATTGGGAGAGGTTCAAGAAACTTTGTGCAAGCTGCCCACATCATCAAATTAGTGAGCAGCTACTAATCCAATATTTTTATGAAGGTCTTTTGTAGAGAGATAGGAGCATGATAGATGCAGCTAGTGGAGGAGCACTAGTAGATAAGACTCCTGAGGCAGCCAAAATCCTGATATCAAATATGGCTGCCAATTCACAACAATTTGGCGTTAGGCATGATCCTTCTATTAGAC
Organism: Gleditsia sinensis; assembly: GCA_037074535.1. Classification (NCBI taxonomy): domain Eukaryota; kingdom Viridiplantae; phylum Streptophyta; class Magnoliopsida; order Fabales; family Fabaceae; genus Gleditsia; species Gleditsia sinensis. The sequence goes on from CM073467.1 coordinate 9,294,590, forward strand.
ATGCCCAGGAGGTAAGTACTACTTCTCTTCAGAATTAAATATCTGAACTTACTTCTCTTGTGTGTCAAATGGCTATAGGTACACTACAGCAAGTTAAAGTATGTGGAATATGCTCAGCCACAGGGCACCCAACTGACATGTGTCCTACACTTCAAGAGGAATCCACAGAACAAGCGAATGCTGTAGGAAGTTTTCCTGGCCAACCAAGAAGGTATGATCCATATGCCAATACATACAATCCTGGATGGAAGGATCATCCTAATTTCAGATATGGGAGTGCACAAAATAGGCCTGCAGGACAAAATTTTCAACAAAATCAGCAAGCCTATTATCCTAGACAGAATGCACCCCAGGATCAATAGGTAAGTAATCCATTGGAAGACACTGTAAAAACTCTGGTACATAACTCTCATCAATTTCAGCAAGAGACAAGAGCTAGCATCCAGAATCTGACAACTCAAATAGGTCAGTTAGCAACTACAATGAGTCGATTGGATGCTCAGAACTCAGGTAAGTTACCTTCTCAAACTGTGGTGAATCCTAGAGAAAATGTCAGTGCAATTATTTCAATTAATGGTAAGGAGATTGAAAGTCCACCGGCACCCTCTTCTCCTAAGAAAACTAAAAAATCAATTAAGGAGAATGAAGCACCTACAGCTACAGGTAAGTCTCCTTCTAATTTAAATTATGAAGTAGTACCTCCTTTTCCAGAAGCTCTTAAAGAGAATAGGCTAAATGAGAAAACTTCTGAATTGTATGATGTCTTTAGAAAATGTGAAGTTAATCTCCCCCTTCTAGATACCATTAGACAGGTGCCAAGATATGCAAAGTTCTTGAAAGAACTATGTACTAAAAAAGAAGGGCAAAAATTAAAGGATTTTGAAAAGATTCATATGAGTCAGAATGTATCTGCTATGATACAGACAAAACTCCCTATTAAATGCAAGGATCCAGGTATGTTTACTATTCCATGCAAAATTGGGAGGACTCGCATTGAAAAGGCTATGTTAGATTTAGGAGCTTCCATCAATGTTATGCCATTTTCTGTATACACATCTTTGAATTTGGGACCATTGAAATCAGTAAATTTGATAATTCAGCTAGCAGACAGGTCCACTGCATATCCTAAGGGAATAATTGAAGATGTTTTGGTGCAGGTAGATGATTTGGTGTTCCCTGCAGATTTTTATGTGCTTGACATAGACAATGGGGATTTTACTTCTCCAATATTATTAGGGAAACCATTCTTGAAAACCTCCAAAACCAAGATAGATGTTCACAATGGCACACTCACTATGGAATTTGATGGTGAAGTAATAAAATTCAATATGTATGAAGCCATGAAACACCCAGGTGATGATACTCCTGTTTATTCCATTGATGTACTTGATTCGTTGGCATACGATATTTTTGAATTAGATGAAAAAGATAAAATGGAGGAAAGTGTGAACAAATCTATGGCAGCAGATGATGGTGAGATAGATTTAGATGAAGGAACAAAGGAGAAACTAACTGCACTCAATGATTTTTCAGAAGGGCCACAAAAAGGTAAGGTTGCTTATAAGGAATTATCAAATTCTGATACTACTCTTGCACCTTCTATTTTGCTGGATCCTGTGTCTAATTTGTCACCTCTCCCCAATCACTTGAAATACTTAGAAGTAGGGGAAGCATCACCTATTCTAGTTGCCAAGAATTTGGGTGTTAAAAAAGAAGAAGAATTGATGCATATTTTTCAGAAAAAAAGAAATGCCATTATAAAAACAATTGCAAACCTTAAAGGCATAGACCCAATTGTAGAGTTGCATCAAATTCTGGAAATTAAAGGGGTTAGACCCTTTAAAGGTAAGAAATCTCTCCCTTGGTTAGGACCACTTGTTATTACTGATGTGGTTTTTGGTTATGCAGTTGAATTTCAAGGATTGAACCAGTCCCATAAATTTAAAATGAACCTCAAAGAGCCTCCATGAACAAAGATAGGGAGTTGAGTCGAGCCAACGACATTAAACAAAGGCGCTTATTGGGAGGCAACCCAACATTTAAAAAAAAAGCTGAAAATTGGAGAAATTCAAGGTCTAATAATGCAATACGCTCATGCCACCCCAAAAAAAATCAGGGAAGTTTCACTGAACCCCTTCTTATGTTATTATATGTCCCTTTTATATTCTCTTTTATTTTCTTACATTGGGGACAATGTATGTTTTTAAGTGTGGGGGGGTCACTTTATGATTCAGCTGGAGAACTGTATATTAAATCATACACTTGTGCACTTTCCTACTTTGATGCGTAACTATAATTTTATGATATGTGCACTTTTAATCCTGTCATGAGGTGAGCATGTGAACAAAATTTTAATTTATGAGTTTGTGATAGCTGAACCAATAGCCAATGATATAACTGTTTAAATTGCTTATAGCTCTTGAGAGATGTAGGAAAGTCATAATTATGTGTAATTTTAAATTCTTTTCAATTTATGATTACCTATTTTCTAAAAATCCTAAAATTCTTTTGCACAGTAATTTTGGATATTTAATTTGTCTTTTACTTAGAAAAAGATTATATAACTCAAAAATATTTTATGATCTCTTTTAAATTTCTAGAACTTATTTAAATGCTACTTGAGGCGAAATCCTAGGCTAATACTAACAATTAGGAGATGATTTAGGCATTTTTTTATGAGATTGAGCCTTTCAAGCTTAACCCAAACAAGTGAATATCCTTAGAACCTCTATTTTGAGCTTAATTAACATTTTATTCTATACCCACAAAACAGCCAAGACCAAATTTTGTGATTGATATCTTTATTTTTTCTACCGGATTCACTCACTCCATGATTAATTTCTGAATATTTGTTTTATAGATCTACATTAATGAAAGGGTGGAAAGGTGGAGCAAGGACAAAAGAAAGAAAGAAAATATATATATATATATATATATATATATATATATATATATATATATTCTCAAAAGACTACTGAAAGTCTATCCAGTGATTGAAAAAAGGAAGAAATAGAGAATCAAAGAAAAATAGAATGCAGAGAAGCAAGGGAATAAGTGTGGGGGAAAAACTTCCCCAATCTTGAGAATTAGCTCAAATAGATCAGAGTTAATCATGTGATGTTGGGAGATTGAGCTTTAAATTATATCTTTTATCTCACCCCATAGCCTAGCCACATTACAAGCTGAGTTAAGTCCTTTTGATCCTAAGAAGTAGTTTTAGCCTACATTAGTGGAGAGTAGCATGAAAAATAAGCCTATGGAAATTTTAAATAGAGAGCCATGCTATAATTCCTGAGATATATAAGCTCATTTAGGTAAAAGAAAATTAAATTATCCAAAGACAAACACACACAATGGATTTTAGGGAATAAAATTATAAATTGCATTTGAATTAAATGTTGCACATGGTCATGAAATTTTCTGAAATTTCTTCAAGAGCATACAATTTTCACTATGAGGCAGCATATTGGTAAGCCATTCACTCATTTCATATATTGAATTTTGTTTACATGAATCAATGTTTGCTTGAGGACAAACAAAAGAGTAAGTGTGGGGGTATTTGACATGCTATAAAATAAGCATGTTTTTGACATGTTTTAAGTTGCTTTTTATTTAATTTTAGTAGAAAATAGGTATGAATTAACTGAGTGTTGTGTTTTGTGTTTTAGGAATAATAAAGAAGAAATGAAGAGGAAAATAGAGAGAAAATCATAGAAAAATACTGATTTCTGACCTTTTGTCACTAATTGATGCATATATCACTCATTTGGACTTCGATTAAGGTGATTTCAGTGGCTTTGGAAAGAAGAGACATAGAGCTACAACTTTTATGTTCGGCACTTCGGCAAAATCCAGAAGATTCTGGGCGAAGCGGCGCTCACAAGGGAGCACCGCGGCACCACGGTAAGACAATCCGAAGCGCCGCGGCGCCGTGCTTTCCAAGAGCGAGCGCCGCGGCGCTCAACCCAGCGAGCCACGGCACCCCATAGCAAGAACTCCGTAGCACCGCGGCGCCCGTGCGCCTTAGGGGACTTGCTGATTTCCTGATTTTAGGTCGTTTTGGCTCAAAATTGAGGGGAATGGACGGGAATTTAACCTAAAATACGTTCTGACTTCGATGAGGAGGGGAAAGTCTATAAAAAGAGAGGAAAGCAACCAGAGAAGGCATCCACTCTTTCACCGAATTCTTCATCTACATTCTTCAATTCTTCTTTTGTTTATCTTATGGCCCTGCGTGGCTAATTCTCTTTAGTTGGTTGAGGTGAGTTGAAACCTCAAGGGATTTTTATACATTGTGAGATGTGGATCTGATGTTATTATTTCAATTTTTTTTGAATATTGATTTTTCATCTGTTCTTATTCTTAATGATTATTCATATGATTGCTAGGAGGCCTACTAGTATTTCGTCTGTTTTAATCTACCGCTGAATTGTGTTTTGAACAAAGTCTTTAATTCTACGATTCGTGAGGAAAATAGGTTTGAGGGTTTTGGATTATAAATCATTGAACCTATGATGAATGATTGACTAAATTAGATATAGCCGATGTGTTTATATTTGTTTAGATCTGTCAATTTTTCTAGTTCTTCATGCGGTTAACAAGTTATATTTTACCGATGTGCTAAAAGATGGCTTGTTGATTAGAGTTTTATTAGTGTGATTATCATTAATTTACTAGGCTTAAGGAGAAACAGGGTTAAAACCCCAATGATAGATGTTCATTTACAGATTGATTATGTTGTCGATGAACAATGTAATCCCTTGACGGTGGATACCAACCGAAACCAACGTCTTTATCATTAATCACTTTCGCTTATTTATTTTCATTATTGTTTACTTTACTTAGCTTGCGATTATCAATTCCTCCATTTTTAATCACATAAGGTAATTCCAGTTTCTGTGGGATCGACCCTTACTCCCACTACTACAGGTTAGTTTTGAGGTAAGGTTTTAATTTGGGTGCACCTACGATAGTGCGCACCAAAATTTTATCACCTGCAGTGTCAGTGAAGTGGGTAGAGCCAAAAATGGCTCAAAGGAGAAGTCATCCCCCTCAAGATCATCATCATTCTCTCTACTCTCTTATAGAGGATAGATCTAATTCTGCTCATTAGTAACTACTGTCCTAGTGGGGTTAGGGAGGTGAAAGATATTTGATAACTTTAATCCATTACAGTTTCTTTGTGCTTTCTGAGGATGTTAATATGTCTTTTTGATTCACTAGTGTAACAACTCCATTTATGTAAATGTAACAAATTTTTTTTTCTTTTTTTTTTATATTTGTAAAATTCCATGAAGTTATTACTACTTTAATTCTAACCACTTAACTCGTAATAATAATCACTTTAACCAAGCATAATTGTTATTAACAGTGATACAATACTGAGTTTCCATACACACCATTATTTTACAAACATTTGTACAAAGATACATATTAGTTCTAATCATCTATGTCGACTACTTCCGGGGACACTGGTGCGGGTGGCATGTCCACCGGAATATCAGTCACATCTATTACAGATACAACTGATAAAACTGGTAGTTGACCAAGGTAGGGCACCTCGATCCAACCTACGGAAAAAATAAGTGTCATTGAGAAAATCTGCATTATTCTTCTGAACATGATATGGAAATATAGTGAGAATTAAATCCCAGTAGGTTCAACAATAATTCATAATTTACCATCAATATAGTTCATCATCTTATGTTCAGCTGTATAAACTACAGAAAATATCTTTGGTCAAATGAATGCATTATATCTATGCACATAAGAATCATACAGTAATGATATGTATGACCGGATTAACTATTTTCAGAATATCATATGATGGCCATCAACTTATTCTCATTTCAAGCTATCCCGATCAGGGTGAGTATCCTCTACTCTCCGGTACGGGCTTTTCTCGCTCCGTCCGACATGACACACTTTCTCTTTCTTTTCTCATAATCATAATCATAACCGTTGGTAGGGCATCCCCTACTGGTGCACCACACGGATTACCATGTGACCGTGCTCATTTCTTTTCTTTTCACAATGATAGCCAAAAATATGCTTTCAATAACAAGTATGTTCATCAAAATATAACTATTACCATAAATCATTGGTAATCATGCCATGAACATGACCATTTCAAATATTTCTATGTCAGAATTTTACACTTAAGATGGTAAGAAGTTCATACAATGGCAATGGCTATGGCATATACTAGTCATTTAAAAGATTCGTCTTCTTTTTTAAATATTAATTTTATTTCTTTATTTTCTTGATGCAGGTTTTCATCATATCTAAACTTCTCTTACAAATCAGAGCATAACTCCCTCAATTGAACTCTGATGTAGGTGATCTTGGTGTCAATTTCAAGATAACACAATTATCTAAAACTATTATGTTGAACTTTGTAGCGAAATATTAATAAATCAAGGTGATATTACTCCAAAAATGTACAGGTTATTTCTTCTCGGATAGGTTCTGACCTCTACCTACTAATCGGAACATATCTACCTCATATGGACTCCAACTTGAGTGATTCCAGTGGCTAAAAATCCGTGACACACATATCTATAATTCTTATGTTAATAATTTATTTTCATTCCATCGAGATAATTCCCAGAAATTAAAATATAGAAGCTATCCTAACATATTCTCCCCTGATGAACCATTTTCTGACCTTTGACTACTAATCAGTTCATATCTTCCTCATATGGACTCCAAATTGAATGATTCCAATGGCTAAAAATCTGTGACAGACATCGCTATAATTCTTACGTTAACCATTTATTTTAATTCCATACAGATAATTCCCAGAAATTAAAATACAGAAACTATCCTAACATATTCTTCCCTGATGAACCATTTTCTGATCTTTGACTACTTATCAGACCATATCTACCTCATATGGACTCCAAATTGAATGATGCCAGTGGTTAAATATCCGTGACACACATATATTTAATTCTTATGTTAACCATTTATTTTAATTCCTTATAGATAATTCCCAAAAATTAAAACACAGAAGCTATCCTAACATATTCTTCCCTGATGAACCATTTTCCGACCTTTGCTTACTAATTGGAACATATCTACCTCATATGGACTCCCAATTGAATGATTCCAGCGGTTAAAAATCCGTGACACATACATCGTTAATTCATATGTTAACCATTTATTTTAATTCCCAACAGATAATTCCCAGAAATTAAAACACAGAAGCTATCCTAACATATTCTTCCCTGATGAACCATTTTCTGACCTTTTCTTACTAATCGGAACATATCTACCTCATATGGACTCCAAATTGAATGATTCCAGTGGATACAAATCCGAGACACATATATCTTTAATTCTTATGTTAACCATTTATTTTAATTCCCTATAGATAATTCCCAGAAATTAAAACACATAAGCTAAAAAGTTTGCCACCCATAGCCATACCTATGCAGAACTTTCTATACCAGTCTAAGTATTCAAACATACATTACATGCAAGATCAATATGTAACATGATATAGCAATATCCATGACCAATCATCAAAGTTCTAAGATCAAAATCTCATATAAATATTATAAGTTTCAAAAGTTTTCTTCAAAAAGAAATATTGTTAAACTTACCTAAGAATCTCCCTTCCCTTAGCTTTTCTAGCAGCTTAGGTATGAGAAGGAGGCTGAGCTTTTGAACCTCAAGGATGAAGAAGAAAAATGGATTCAAGTAGAGATTAAGGTAACTTACCTTGAGTACTTAGCCTTCTAAACTTCTCCTTCTTCTTCCTTCCTTTCTTCTCCTCTCTTTCTCTCCTTTCCTCACTCTACCTTGCTTCTATTTCTCTCTCTTCCTCACTTGGACGAAATTAAAATGTTGTAGTGGTGGGTTTTTCTTAAATAGACCACAAAATAATACACCTTTAATGATCATGGGTCTACCTTATCACAATTAGGAAACACTTTGTTGAATTTTTGGAAAACAAATAACTTATGTTCTTGTCTTCCTCTTCCTTAGTCAAGATATGCATAGGAAAAGGAGATTTGTATTTTGAAAATTATGATGATATGTTCTTAAGATAAGGGACAAGGTCCCTTTGATTTAGGGATTCATTTCCATTTTCTTTTGTCTTAAACAAGTAGGATAGTTTTTCCTTTTTAGGCGGCAAATTTCTAGCCCTTGAATCTCCATTATTTGGTTGATATTATTTGTGTGGGATAGGAATGTTTTGTCCTAATACCATGTATTATCATACCACTTGCTAAAATTATGAGTGTAGGATATAGATGTTTTTGTCCTAAAGCCTTGTATTATCATGCCACTTGCCAAAATTATGAATGTAGAATCACACCACTTGCTAAATTTTTGTCTTAATGCCATGTAACCTAATCTTTATTATCATTACATTATTATATCATCACCTAATTTATTTTATTTTATTTTTCCTCTTGGATTTGGGCTTATTCCTACCCATTATGGGCTTATTCTTACCCATTTTCTTTGCTTTGGATAAAATTCTACCTTTCTTCGAGGGCTTGGTCATATTTTCATAATTTTTGGGCTATCGGTCCAATTACTATATCCTAGTCCAAGTCTATGTTTTATTTCTTGCTTAGGTTATCCAATGGGCTTGCTAGAAACTTATGTGAAGTGGAAAAACCCTATATGAAGTGTCCATAGGTAAAAACCCAATGTATGGGTGAAGATGTTAAACTTAGTGACTCTAGTTCTTGAATTAGGAAAAATTACCCTAATCCAATGTTCTTGAAATTTTAAGACCTTTACTTGTTTCTAAAAATTATCCTCCTTTTCCAAGAATTTTGCATCTCTTTATTATGTTATTTCTAAAATTTTTTCCTATTAGGTTTTCCCTCTTTATTTGTTCTCTTAATGTTAGAAATATTTTCTATGCATATACATAAGATGAAGAATTTCTAAGGATTATATTTCCTTAGATATCTAAAATATTGTCTAATAAATTTTATTTCCTTAATTAAATATTTATGTACTTTTATCAATAAAAGAAACGAAATTAGGGATGTTACATTTCTCTCCCCCTAAAAGAAATTTTGTCCTCAAAATTTCAGAAATTACCGAATAAGAACAATTGTAGATATTTCTTCCTCATGACTTCTTCTTGCTCCCAAGTTGCTTCTGCCGGAGTCAAACCTTCCTATAACAACTTAACAAGGGGAATGGTTTTATTTCTCAGTTGCTTCACGTCAATGTCCAATATGGATGCAGGTACTAGCTGGTATGTCATGTTCTCCTTTATTTGGATTGGTTCATCCTGTATTATATATGAAGAATCTGGAAGATACTTCCGCAGCTGTGATATGTGGAAAACATTATGCAGGTTGGACAAATTAGGTGGGAGAGCAACTTGATATGCTGACGTCCCTACTTTCTTCAGAATTTGGTATGATCCTAAAAATCGCGGATTTAGCTTTTTGGTCTTGAGAGACCTACCAACTTCGGTGGTCGAAGAAAGTTTTAGAAATACATGGTCTCCTTCCTCAAACTCCAGAGGTCTATGTCTCTTATCATAGTAACTCTTTTGCCGACTTTGAGCTGTGAGTATTTTATCTCGTATCATCCTGATTTGTTCAGTGGTTTGTTGAACTAGATCAGGACCCAGCAAGTTCTTTTCTCCTACCTCAAACCAACATAGTGGAGATTGGCACTTCCTACCGTATAAAGCTTCGTAGGGGGTCATCTAAATACTGGAGTGATAACTATTATTACAAGCAAACTCTACTAAAGGTAGGTACTTATCCCATCCTTTACCTTACTTTATCGCATAGGCCCTTAACATGTCTTCTAAAGTTTGAATGGTCCATTCTGTCTGCCCATCAGTCTGAGGATGGTAGGCAGTACTGAACCGCAACTGAGTACCAAAAGCTTCTTACAACGCCTTCTAAAACCCCAACGTGAACCTCAGATCTCTATCAGAAACAATATTTAAGGGAATCCCATGCAGTCTAACTATTTCTTGGATGTACAGTTGGGCCAATTTATCTAGTGAAAAGTTATTTTTTATGGGCAGAAAGTGAGCAAATTTGGTTAATCTATCAACTATTACCCAGATAGAGTCATGTCCTACTAAAGTCTTAGGTAAACCCACAACAAAGTCCATCGAGATACTGTCCCATTTCCATTTAGGGATTTCAAGAGGTTGTAGAAATCCCGCTGGCTTTTGATGCTCCACCTTCGCCTTTTGGCAAATTAGACATTTCGCCATGAACTCCGCAATATCCTTTTTCATCCCTGGCCACCAATACATCCTCTTTAAGTCCTGGTACATTTTAGTGCATCTAGGATGGACAGTATATTTACTTTGATGTGCTTCCTGTAGGATCTTAGTCCTCAACTCTCGTTCTTGAGGGACACAAATCCTTCCCTGATACATGATTGCTCCATCTTCCATGACAGAAAAATTACCTTCGTCTTTATGATCCTGTAAGTATTGGTTGTGAGCTTGAGCCTCTTTGATCTGGGCTCTAAGGTCACACCCTATACTTAAACCATTAATGACTAGATTCTTTGGAATAAGAGTAGTGGCTAGCTTCAAATTTCGAAACTCCTTTAGCATCTGCATCTCATACACCATCATCTGACCCATGTGCAGAGATTTTCAACTCAAGGCATCTGCTACAACATTCGCCATTTTGGGATGATACTTTATCTCAAACTTGTAGTCATTGAGGAATTCTACCCATCTTTGTTGCCTCATATTTAACTCCTTCTGATCAAAGAGGTATTTAAGACTCTTATGATCACAATATACTTCAAAGGTTGCCCCGTACAAATAGTGTCGCCAAATCTTTAAGGCAAACACCACTGCCGCCAATTCAAGATCAAGCGTTGGATAGTTTCCTTCATGGGGTCTCAGTTGCCTAGAGGCGTAATCAATTACTCTCTTATCTTGCATCAGCACACATCCTAGCCCTTTCTTTGAAGCATCACTATACACTTCAAAATGTCCTGTGGGGTCTGGAATAATTAAAACAAGAGGAGTGGTCAGTCTTGTCTTCAGCTCCTGAAAACTAGCTTCACATTGATCAATCTATTTGAAAGGACTTCCCTTCCTGGTCAATTTAGTCAATGGCAAGGCTATACGAGAGAAGTTTTGTATAAACCTCCTATAGTATCCTGCCAAACCCAGGAAACTTCTGACTTTCGTAACCGTTTTTTGTCTCTCCCACTTAATCACTACTTCCGTCTTGTTAGGATCTACGGCTACCCCTCTATTCGAGATGACATGTCCGAGAAACTTCACCTCTGACAGCCAAAATTCACACTTCTCCAATTTGGCATATAACTTTTTCTCTTTCAGCACTTGCAGCACGATTCAGAGATGTTGTTCATGTTCTTTCTCACTCTTAGAATATATCAAGATGTCATCAATAAACACTACAACAAATTGATATAGGTAGGGTCGAAAAATGCGATTCATGTAATCCATGAAAATTGCAGGTACATTCGTCAACCCAAAGGGCATTACGAGAAACTCATAGTTCCAATACCTAGTCCTGAAGGCATTTTTTGGTACGTCCTCCTCCTTGATCCTAATATGATGATATCCTGACCTCAAGTCAATTTTAGAAAAGATGGTGGCTCCCTTCAATTGATCCAATAAGTCATCTATCCTAGGGAGAGGGTACTTGTTTTTTATAGTCACCTTATTTAGCTGTCTGTAATCTATGCATAGTCTCAAGCTCCCGTCTTTCTTCTTAACAAACAATACATGAGCTCCCCAAGGTGATACACTTGGTCTAATGAATTGCTTGTCTAATAGTTCCTCCAACTGTTTCTTGAGTTCCTGTAGTTCCTTCGAGGCCATTCGATATGGTGCAATAGAGATAGGCCCTATCCCAGGTAGGAGATCAATAGAGAACTCTATCTCTCTCTTGGGAGGTAAGCCTAGAATATCTGATGGAAGTACTTCAGGAAACTCGTTGGCTATTGGCATTTTATCGAGCTTTGATTCGACTTCTAGGTTTGATAAATACAAGAGAATGTATCCAAGTACTCCATTCTTCAACTCCCTATTAACTTGATTGGCATTAAGCATCAATAATTGGACCTCCTCTTTCGGAGTCAAAGGTAGAAATTCAACGGTTTTATTACAACAATTTAGCAAGACTTGATTTCTAAACATCCAGTCTAACCCTAGAATGACCTCAATACCTCTTAAAGGTAAACATACGAGGTCTACATAAAAAGTTTTCTCCTGGATGGTGACTTGACAGTCCTTACATACAGAGAAAGTTAATACCCTTTCTCCTGTAGGGGTTACTACGGATAACTCAAAGGGAGTTTCAGAAATAGGAAACTGAAACTTCCTAATACATTCTTTTGATATAAATGAATGACTAGCACCAGAGTCAAATAACACCATAAGAGCAAATCCATAGATATAGCATGTACCTTGAATCATTTCAGAAGATTGAGCTGCCTCTTGGCCGCTCAGTGTGAAAACCCTTCCTTTCACTTGAGGCCTCTGTTCTGGCTGCTTCCCCACATTCTGTGGGCAGTTTCTCGTAAAATGTCCCTTATGTCCGCAATTGAAGCAGACATCTTGTCCCATGTAGCATGGCCGGTTACCATGCATGCGTCCGCACTTAGCGCACTTAACTGGGGTGAGGTCTTGTTGAAAAGGCCTAGGACCCACAGTCAATGGCCTCTTACCAGCTCCATATCGACTTCTTCTCACGTTCTTTCCAGGGTTGGGAAAATTTTTCTTCCTCTTTCATAGGTTTCGCATTTGTTTCTCGTCCTCCACTGCCCTTAAACTCTTTTCCAGGAGTCTGCATTTATTTATCAGAGGTACAAACTCCTTGATCTCCATAGCTATAACAGCATTCTTTATCTTCGGGTTTAGTCCTTCTTCGAACTTAACCGCCTTCCATGCTTCATCTGGGTTATATCGCAGATAAGAGGAGAACTTAGACAGCTCCTCGAAACTTGCAATATACTGGTCCACGATCATGCTGCCTTGCCTAAGTTAGAGAAATTCGATCTCTTTCTCTGCCCGTACAGGACTTGGAAAGTACTTTTCAAAAAAATGTCCTTGAACACTTGCTAGGTGATCTGTCTTCCTTGATGAGCTAAAAGTTCTCTAGCTCCATGCCACCAATATTCTGCTTCATCCTTTAGCATATATGCAGCAAAAATAACTTGCTGCTCTTCAGTACAGCCCATCACTTCAAAGATTTTCTCTAATTCCCTTATCCAACTTTCGACTACGGTTGGGTCATAGCCACCTTGGAAACAAGGTGGTCTAGTCCTTAAGAACTCGGATATGCCATTATCTTTTCCAGCCATCCAGTTGTTAACACCATTCTCACCATTTGGGTTATTAGCATTCTAGAGATATTGTAAAATTTGGTTGGTGGTCATGACTTGGTCTCGAATTGTCGTGGCAAGGTTGTGCAGGGTTTCCTCTGCATTGGTTGCTAGATTCCTCCTTGGTGGTGCCATTTCCTACTATGGCAAAAACAAAGTTATGCTGCTATTGATGTGATAAAACCCAATAATTAGTTCAAAAATATTTAATAGCAGTCATAACACCACCTCGGCATATAGATAGGAAACACTAGTAATTTCTTACCTATATGAATCATTGATCCCCTACACAGCACAACCACAACATACTCAAGACACTATAAGATCGATTTAGATAACCATCCACCCACTGGACATCTAGGATCGACCTGCTTTGATACCAATTATGTAACAACTCCATTTATGTAAATGTAACAAATTTTTTTTTCTACTTTTTTTATATTTATAAAATTCCATGAAGTTATTACTACTTTAATTCTAACCACTTAACTCGTAATAATAATCACTTTAACCAAGCATAATTGTTATTAACAGTCATACAATACTGAGTTTCCATACACACCATTATTTTACAAACATTTGTACAAAGATACATATTAGTTCTAATCATCTATGTCGACTACTTCCGGGGACACTGGTGCGAATGGCACCTCCACGGGAATCTCAGTCACATCTACTACAGATACAACTGATATAACTGGTAGTTGCCTAAGGTAGGGCACCTCGATTCAACGTACGGAAATAATAAGTGTCATTGAGAAAATTTGCATTATTCTTCTGAACATGATATGGAAATATAGTGGGAATTAAATCCCAGTAGGTTCAACAATAATTCAAAATTTACTATCAATATAGTTCATCATGTCATGTTCAACTGTATAAACTACAGAAAATATCTTTGGTCACATGAATGCATTATATCTATGCACATAAGAATCATACAGTAATGATATGTATAATAGGATTAACTATTTTTAGAATATCATATGATGGGCATCAACTTATTCTCATTTCAAGCTATCTCGGTCAGGGTGAGTATCCTCTACTCTCCGGTACGGGCTTTTCTCGCTCCGTCCGACATGGCACACTTTCTCTTTCTTTTCTTATAATCATAATCATAACCGTTGGTAGGGCGTCCCCTACTAGTGCACCACATGGATTACCATGTGACCGTGCTCATTTCTTTTCTTTTCATAATGATAGCAAAAAATATGCTTTCAATGACAAGTATGTTCATCAAAATATAACTATTACCATAAATCATTGGTAATCATGCCATGAACATGACCATTTCAAATATAACTTTATAAAATATTTCTATGTTTGAATTTTACAGTTAAGATAGTAAGAAGTTCATACAATGGCAATGGCTATGGCATATACTAGTCATTTATAAGATTTTTCTTCTTTTTTAAATATTAATTTTATTTCTTTATTTTCTTGATGCAGGTTTTCATCACATCTAACCATCTCTTACTAATCAGAGCATAACTCCCTCAATGGAACTCCGATGTAGGTGATCTTGGTGTCAATTTCAAGATAAAACAATTATCTAAAACTATTATGTTGAACATTGTAGCGAAATATTAAGAAATCAAGGTGATATTACTCCCTAAATGTACAAGTTATTTCTTCTCGGATAGGTTCTGACCTCTACCTACTAATCGGACCATATCTACCTCGTATGGACTCCAAATTGAGTGATTCCAGTGGCTAAAATTCTGTGAAACATATCTATAATTCTGATGTTAACCATTTATTTTAATTCTATACATATAATTCTCAGAAATTAAAATACAGAAACTATCCTAACATATTCTTCCCTGATGAACCATTTTCTGACCTTTGACAACTTATCAGACCATATCTACCTCATATGGACTCCAAATTGAATGATTCCAGTGGCTAAATATCCATTCCATACATATCTTTAATTCTTATGTTAACCATTTATTTTAATTCCCTTCAAATAATTCCCAAAAATTAAAACACAGAAGCTATCCTAACATATTCTTCCCTGATGAACCATTTTCTGACCTTTGCTTACTAATCGGAACATATCTACCTCATATGGACTCCCAATTGAATGATTCCAGTGGCTAAAAATCCGTGACACATATATCGTTAATTAATATGTTAACCAGTTATTTTAATTCCTAATAGATAATTCCTAGAAATTAAAACACAGAAGCTATCCTAACATATTCTTCCCTAATGAACCATTTTTTGACATTTGCTTCCTAATCGGAACATATCTACCTCATATGGACTCCAAATTGAATGATTACAGTGGATAAAAGTTCGTGACACATATATCTTTAATTCTTATGTTAACCATTTATTTTAATTCCCTATAGATAATTTCCAGAAATTAAAACACATAAGCTAAAAATTTTGCCTCCCATAGCCATACCTATGCAAAACTTTCTATACCAGTCTAAGTATTCAAACATACATCACATGCAAGATCAATATGTAACATGATATAGCAATATCCATGACCAATCATCAATGTTCTAAGATCAAAATCTCATATAAATATTATAAGTTTCAAAAGTTTTCTTCAAAAAGAAATATTGTTAAACTTACCTAAGAATCTCCTTAGCTCACTGAGTGAATTGGTTTTCTTGTTTCCTTTTGAAAGAAGTAGCAAGATTCCTCCCTTCCCTTAGCTTTTCTAGCAGCTTAGGTAAGAGAAGGAGGGTGATTTTTTCTACCTTTCATAATGGGCTTGGTCACATTTTCATAATTTTTGGGCTATCGGTCTAATTACTATATCTTAGTCCAAGTCTATGTTTTATTTCTTGTTTAGGTTATCCAATGGGCTTGCTAGAAACTTATGTGAAGTAGAAAAACCCTATATGAAGTGTCTGATGTGATCTTAATTAGGCACGATATTAATACCTTTAAACTTACTTTTTGTTTGATTTAAGTAAAATATAATTAGGAATTAGCTTAGTTTTGTGTTTTGTGTTGTAGGAACAAAGGAAGAGGATAAAAGAAGAAAAAGATAAGAAATTCATGGAGAAATGCTACATTGCAGCGATTCCAGACCTTTCATTACTGTTTTGCGCATATCTCCCTTTTATGAACTCTAATCAAAGTGATTCAAGTGGCTGGGAAAAGATAACACAATAATCTACAACTCTTATGTTAAACACTTGGTCAAAGTCGGGATATTTCATGGCGTTACAGAGCTTTCCAATCAGCATCACAGTGCAGCAAGATGAATTCTGACCTTTGGTCACTAATTTTAGCATATCTCCTTTACTTTAGATTGGATTAAGGTAATTCGAGCGGATATGGAAAGAAGAGACATAGAGATACAACTTTTGTGTTTGGTACTTTCTCAAATTATGGCATTTTCTGGGCGACGCGGCGCTCACAATAGAGCCCTACAGCGCCCCGTGGCCTTGTCTCCGGAGCGCCGTGGCGCCCGCCGTCGCACCAGAATGATGATTTTTGCGATTTTAAGTCTTTTTCACTCCAAATGAAGCCCGATGGACGGGGATTTGACCTAAATACAATCCTACTTCGATTAGGAGGAGTTAATATATAAAAAGGGAGCAAAACAAGCAGAGAATTCATCCAATCCTTCATCCAAGTTCTTCAATTCTTCTTTAGATTTTCTTATGGCCCAGCGTGGCTAGTTCTTTTTAGTTGGTTGAGGTAGGTTGAAACCTCAAGGGATTTTTATAGATTGTGAGATGTGGATTTGATTTTACAATTTCAATTTGAATTGAGTATTGATTATTCATCTGCTCTTCTTCTCAATGATTATTCATATGATTGCTAGGGAGGCATACTAGTATATTGTCTGTCTGAATCTACCGCTGAATTATGTTTTGAACAAAGTCTTCAATTCTGTGATTCATAAGGCAAATAGGTTTGAGGATTTTGGATTATAAATCATTGAACCTATGATGAATGATTAACTAAATTAGATATAGCCGATGTGTTTATATTTGTTTAGCTCTGTCAGTTTCTCTAGTTCTTCATGCGATTAATAAGTTATGCTTTACCGATGTGCTAAAGGATTACTTGTTAATTAGGGTTTAATTAGTGCGATTGTCATTAATTTACTAGACTTAAGGAGGAACTGGGTTAAAAACCCAATGATAGATATTCGATTACATATTAATTATGTTGTCAATGATCAATGTAATCCCTTGACGGTGGATATCAACCGAAACCAACGCTTTTCTCATCAATTACTCTCTTAATTATTTTCATTATTAGTTACTTTATTTTAATTGCAACTATCAATCCCCCTTTTTCAATCACATAAGGTAATTCCAGTCTTTGTGGGATTGACCCTTACTCCCAATACTACAGGTTAGTTTTGAGGTAAGGTATCAATTTGGGAGTACCTGCGATAGTACGCACCAAATTTTGGCGACATTGCCGAGGATTGCGTCATTACTTTTTGTGATTTTTTTGATTTATGCCTGTAACTCGTTCTTCTAATTCTCAAGATTTACAGTTCATTCCAGATATTGGAAAATCAATATACAGGCACAGAAGAGAAATTCAAGAAGATGTTGATCAGGATAGGGAGGAAGTGATCATGGCCAAACACCCCACTCTGAAGTAGCTTGCAGCTCCTGATTTGCATCAGCAACCCTTATGCATTACTTTTCCTAATCTTGATAACAATGTTAATTTTGAGTTGAAATCTAGATTAATTCATCTCTTACCAAGTTTTCATGGTCTTGTAGGTGAAGACCCGCATAAACATCTGAAGGAGTTCCATGTGGTATGTACCAGTATGAAGCCACCTGGAGTAACTAAGGAACAAATAAAACTCAGGGGTTTTCCTTTTTCCTTAAAAGATTCAGCCAAAGATTGGTTGTATTATTTGCCCTCTGGTACTATCACTACCTGGAATGAGATGAAGAGAATGTTTTTAGAATGTTGTTTTCCTACATCTAGAGCCGCTACTATTAGGAAAGAAATATGCAGCATTTGGCAATTGCATGGTGAAACGCTTTATGAATATTGGAAGAGGTTTAAGAAACTTTGTTCAAGCTGCCCACATCATCAAATTAGTGAGCAGCTACTAATCCAATATTTTTATGAAGGTCTTTTGCAGGGAGATAGGAGCATGATAGATGCAGCTAGTGGAGGAGCACTAGTAGATAAAACTCCTGAAACAGCCAGAATCCTGATATCAAATATGGCTGCCAATTCACAACAATTTGGCATTAGGCATGATCCTCCTATTAGGAATGCCCATGAGGTAAGTACCAATTCTCTACAGAATTAAATATCTGAACTTACTTCTCTTGTGCACCAAATGGCTACAGGTACACTTCAGCAAGTTAAAGTCTGTGGAATATATTCAGCGACAGGGCACCCTACTGATATGTGCCCTACATGTAACATCCTTAATTTCGTTTCTTTTATTGATAAAGGTACATAAAAAATTTAATTAAGGAAATAAAATTTATTAGACAATATTTTAGATATCTAAGGAAATATAATCCTTAGAAATTCTTCACCTTAGGTATATACATAGAAAATGTTTCTAACATTAAGAGAACAAATAAAGAAGGAAAATCTAATAGGAAAGAAATTAGAAATAACATACTAAAGAGATGCAAAATTCTTGGATAAGGAAGATAAATTTTTAGAAACAAGTAAAGGTCTTAAAATTTCAAAGAACATTGAATTAGGGTAATTTTTCCTAATTCAAGAACTATAGTTACTAAGTTTAAAATCTTTACCCATACATTGGGCTTTTACCTATGGACACTTCATATAGAGTTTTTCCACTTTACATAAGTTTCTAGCAAGCCCATTGGATAACCTAAACAAGAAATTAAACATAGACTTGGACTAGGATATAGTAATTTCACAAATAGCCCAAAAATTATGAAAATGTGACCAAGCCCACCAAGAAAGGAAGAATTTTATCCAAAGCAAAGAAAATGGGTAGGACAAGCCCATAATGGGTAGGAATAAGCCCAAATCCAAGAGGAAAACTAAAATAAAATAAATTAGATGATGATATAATAATAAGAATAAAGATTAGGTTACATGGCATTAAGACAAAAAAATTTAGCAAGTGGTGTGATTCTACATTCATCACTTAAGCAAGTGGCATGATAATACAAGGCTTTAGGACAAAAACATCTATATCCTACACTCATAATTTTAGCAAGTGGTATGATAATACATGGTATTAGGACAAAACATTCATAGCCCACACAAATAATATCAACCAAATAATGAAGATTCAAGGGCTAGAAATTTGCCACCTAAAAAGGCAAACCTATCATACTTGTTTAAGACAAAAGAAAATGGAAATGAATCCCTAAATCAAAGGGACCTTGTCCCATATCTTAAGAACATATTATCATAATTTTCAAAATACAAATCTCCTTTTCCTATGCATATCTTGACTAAGGAAGAGGAAGACAAGAACATAAGTTGTTTGTTTTCTAAAAATTCAACAAAGTGTATCCTAATTGTGATAAGGTAGACCCATGATCATGAAAGGTGAATTATTTGGTGGTCTATATAAGAAAACCCACCCTTACAACATTAGAATTTCGTCCAAGTGAGGGAGAGAAAAAAATAGAAGCAAGGTAGAGTGAGGAAAGGAGAGGAAGAAAGGAAGAAAGAGGAAAGAGAAGTCTAGAAGACTAAGTGCTCCAAGTAAGTTTAACAATATTTCTTTTTGAAGAAAACTTTTGAAACTTATAATATTTGTATGAGATTTTGATCTTAGAACTTTTATGATTGGTCATGATGTTGCTATATCATGTTACATATTGATCTTGCATGTGATGTATGTTTGAATACTTAGGTTGGTGTAGATAGTTCTGCATGGTTATGGCTATGGGTGGCAGAATTTTAAGCTTTGGTATTTTAATTTCTGGGAACAATCTATAAGGAATTAAAATAAATGGTTAACATAAGAATTAAAGATAAATGTGTCATGGATTTTTAGCCACTGGAATCATTCCATTTGGAGTCCATATGAGGTAGCTATGGTCTGATTAGTAGTCAAAGGTCAGAAAATGAATCATCAGGGAAGAATATGTTAGGATAGCTTCGGTAATTTAATTTCTGGGAATTATTGGTAGGGAATTAAAATAAATGGTTAACATACAAATTAAAGATAAATGTGTCATGGATTTTTAGCCACTGGAATCATTCCATTTGGAGTCCATATGAGGTAGCTATGGTCTGATTAGAAGTCAAAGGTCAGAAAATGAATCATCAGGGAAGAATATGTTAGGATAGCTTCGGTAATTTAATTTCTGGGAATTATTGGTAGGGAATTAAAATAAATGGTTAACATAAGAATTAAAGATATGTATGTCATGGAGTTTTAGCCACTGGAATCATTCAATTTGGAGTCCATATGAGGGAGATATGAGCCGATTATTAGACAAAGGTCAGAAAATGGGTCATCAGGGAAAAATATGTTAGGATAGCTTCGGTATTTTAATTTCTGAGAAGTATCTGTAAGGAATTAAAATAAATTATTAACATAAGAATTAAAGATAAATGTGTCATGGATTTTTAGGCACTGGAATCATTCAATTTGAAGTCCATTTGAGGTAGATATAAGTTGATTAGTAAGCAGAGGTCAGAAAATGTTTATTCAGAATATGTTATTAAAGCTTTAGTTTTTGAATTTCTGGAAAATATTCTGTAGGGAGTTAAAATCGTACGCCAAGATAACAATTATAGATATAGGGCTCATGGATTTTTACCAACTGGAATAACTCAATTTGGAGTTCAAATTTGGGAGATATGGTCTAATTAGTCAGTAAAGGTCAGAACTTACACGAGAAGAAATAATCTGTACATTTAGGGAGTAATATCACCTTGATTTCTTAATATTTCGCTACAATGTTCAACATAATAGTTTTAGATAATTGTTTTATCTTGAAATTGACACTAAGATCACCTACATCAGAGTTAAATTGAGGGAGTTATGCTCTGATTAGTAAGAGAATATTAGATAGGATGAAAACCTGCATCAAGAAAATAAAGAAATAAAATTAGTATTTTAAAAAGAAGATGAATCTTAACAAATGACTAGTATAGCCATAGCCATTGCCATTGCATGAACTTACTACCATTTTAAGTGTGTAATTTTTAACATGGAATTTACCCTAGTACTCATATAAATTTACAAGAAATTTTGAAAGTGCCGGTTTTATTTGAAAAATCTTAGTATGCTCCGTGGTTGCAGTATTTTCACATCAGAAAAGAATTATTCTAGTTACTGGAAAACAAAATTGTGATTTGTGAAAAGTGCATGTCTAAGGAAAGCTCTGGCAAGGAAAGACATGGTACTTAAGCGTGTCCATTAGTGACCCACCTCTCTTTCCTGGGAACTTTTCTGGTGCGCTGTTTACAGACTACAATTACTATCCAGTTACCAAGGTATTAGTATGGAATTTTGACATGGAAATGTTTTATAAAGTGATATTTTAAATGGTTATGTTCATGGCATGATTACCAAAGATTTATGGTAATAGTTATATTTTGATGAACATACTTGTTATTGAAAGCATATTTTTGGCTATCATTGTGAAAAGAAAAGAAATGAGCACGGTCACATGGCAATCCGTGTGGTGCACCAGTAGGGGACGCCCTACCAACGGTTATGATCATGTTAATAAGAAAAGAAAGAGAAAGTGTGCCATGTCGGACGGAGCGAGATAAGCCCGTACCGAAAAGTAGAGAATACTCACCCTGACCGGGGTAGCTTGAAGTAAGAATAAGTGGATAGCCATCATATGAAATTCGAAAAATAGTTATTCATGCCATACATGTCATAACTGTATAATTTTCATGTGCATGATAAAGTGCATTCATGTGACCTAAAGATATTTTCTGTAGTTTATACAGCTGAACATGACGTGATGAACTATATTGATGGTAAATTATGATTTATTGTTGAACTTACTGGGATTTAATTCTCACTATATTTCCATATCATGTTCAGAAGAATAAATATGCAGATATTCTCTATGACACTTATTATCTCTGTACGTTGGATCGAGGTGCCCTACCTTGGGCAACTTCCAGTTATTTCTGATGTAACTGTCGTAGATGTAACTGAGATTCCGGTGGACGTGCCACCCGAACCAGTGTCCCCGGAAGTAGTCGATATAGATGATTAGAACTAATATGTATCTTTGTACAAATGTTTGTAAAATAATGGTGTGTAGTTTGTAAAATAATAGTGTGTATGGAAACTCAGTATTGTATAAATTAAATAAATGTTATATTGAGTTAAGTTGTAACGAGGTAATAACTTCATGGTATTTTAAAAAAAAAAAAAATTTACATAAATGGAGTTGTTACACTACACTTCAAGAGGAATCCATAGAACAAGCTAACGCTGCAGGAGGTTTTCCTAGCCAACCAAATAGGTATGATCCTTATTCTAATACATACAATTTTGGATGGAAGGATCATCCAAGTTTCAGGTATGGGAATGCACAAAATAGGCTTGCAGGACAAAATTTTCAACAAAACCAACAGGCCTATTATCCTAGACAGAATACATCCCAGGATCACCAGGTAAGTAATCCATTAGAAGACATTGTGAAAACTCTTGTACATAAGTCTCATCAATTTTAGCAAGAGACAAGAGCTAGCATTCAGAACTTGACAACTCAAGTAGGTCAGTTAGAAACCACAGTGAGTCGATTGGATGCTTAAAACTCAGGTAAGTTACCTTCACAAACTGTGGTAAACCCAAGGGAAAATGTGAGTGCAATCATGCTACAAGGTGATAAAGAAGTTGAGTCCCCAATGCAAGAGTTACATGCACCAACTAAGCAAGAGGAAGACAAGAATGATGCAACCATGGTAGGTAAGCATCCAAAAGGTAAGTCTGAACCTTTCTCTGAATATAAATCTAAACCTCCCTTTCCTAAAGCTTTGAAGGAAAATAGGATGAATGAGAGAACTTCTGAACTATATGATACCTTTAGAAAGTGCGAGGTAAATCTTCCTCTTTTGGATGCAATCAGTCAGGAATCTCACCATGCCAATTTCTTACGGGAATTACACACCCAATAGAGGAAGCAGAAGTTGAATGGAGCTGAGAAAGTAAAAGTAGGTGAACATGTTTCTGCAATTATTCAGAGAAAACTCCCTACAAAATGCAAGGACCCAAGTATGTTTTCTATTCCCTGCTCTATAGGCAACAATACATTTGATAAGGCCATGCTAGATTTAGGAGCATCTATTAATATCATGCCATACTCTATCTATGCATCTTTAGCACTAGGACCTCTGAAAGAAACTAGTGTTATAATACAATTGGCTGACAAATCTAACACCCTCCCTGAGGGTGTAGTTGAGGATGTTTTAGTACAAGTTGGTAATCTGATTTTTCCTGCTGATTTTTATGTACTTAACATGGAGAGTGGTGATCAAACAACTCCAATTTTGTTAGGGAGACCATTCTTAAAAACATCCAAGGCCATAATAGATGTTCATAGTGGCACATTGACAATGGAATTTGAAGGAAAAATTATGAAATTGAGTAATTGCAGTGCCATGAAAGATCTCACTGCCTATGCTATTAATATGGTAAATTCTATAGCATAGGATGTTGAGCCTTTAGAGACAAAGGTTGATAAATCAGCCTTGAGTGTTCACTTGCAGGAGAATAATGTAGAAGCTCCAAAAGTGCAGCAAACAGGTAAGGATCCTTTTACCTCAGCACCAAATTCTAATGCAAATGCACCTTCTATTTTGTAGGATCCTGGGTCAAATTTGTCACCTCTTCCCAATCACTTGAAATACTTGGAAGTAGGAGATGCATCACCTATTTTAGTTGCCAATAATTTGGGTGTTAAAAAAGAAGAGGAATTGATGCATATTCTTCAGAAAAAAAAGAAATGCCATTATAAAAACAATTGCAAACCTTAAAGGCATAGACCCGACTGTAGAGTTGCATCAAGTTTTAGAAATCAAAGGGGTTAGACCCCTTAAAGGTAAGAAATCTCTCCCTTGGTTAGGACCACTTGTTATTACTAATGTGGCTTCTGGTTATGCAGTTGAATTTCAAGGATTGAATGAGTCCCAAAAATTTAAAGTGAACATCAAAGAGCCTCCATGAACAAAGATAGGGAGCTAGGTCGAGCCAACGACATTAAACAAAGGAACTTATTGGGAGGCAACCTAACATAAAAAGAAAAAGAAAAAGAAAAGTGGGAATCAGAAATATTCATGGTCCAGTAATGCAACATGCGCATTCCACTCCAAACAAATTCACAGAAGTTCACTTAACTCATATGTTTTTCTATATCTTTCCCTAATTCTTATCTTTCTTTTACATTGAGGACAATGTAAAGTTTGAGTGTGGGGGTGGAAGTTTATTTGTCTGAATCATTGTGACCCTATTATGAGTATCAATTTTTTGATTTTCACTATTAATGCATTTTTATTGCGTTTAGCAAGTTGAGTGATTGTGTGAGTGTTTCAATTTATGTTTTGGGATGTTAGGCACAACCAACAGCCAATGATATGACTATACAATTTTTTTTAAGCTCTTGAAAAATGTAGAAACTTCATGGTTGTATGCAATTTTATCCCTTTTGCAATTTATTACTTTTGACTTTAGAATCCTAAAATATTTTGCACAATAAATTTAGGCATTCGATTTATCTTTTACTTAGAGAAGGTTTATATAATTCAAAATATTTCATGATCTCAACAGGATTTTAGAACTTATTTGAATGCTACTTAAGGCGAAATCTTAGGTTAATACTATTATTTAGGAGATGATTTAGACATTATTTGATAGATTGAGCCTTTCAAGCCTAACCTAAGCAATGAAATATCTCTAGTTCCTCTATTTTGAGCTTAATGAACTTTTCCTTCTAAAAACTACAAATGAGCCTAAAGCAAAAATTTGTATGAATATCCTTATTTTTTCTTTACCCTATTCACTCACTCCATGATTAT
This sequence comes from Gleditsia sinensis, assembly GCA_037074535.1. Lineage (NCBI taxonomy): Eukaryota > Viridiplantae > Streptophyta > Magnoliopsida > Fabales > Fabaceae > Gleditsia > Gleditsia sinensis. The sequence goes on from CM073467.1 coordinate 9,319,865, forward strand.
TTTAATGAATGCTTGTTTTGTAGAGTTTAAATTGACAAAAGGGTGGAAGGGTGGAGCAAGGAAAAGAAAATAATTATACAAAAAAAAAAGAATTATGCAAAAGGAAGAAAAGAAAATTCCAAAGAGAATAAAAACATATGTTGCGGGTGGAAAGAAAAAAAAAACATTTTGAGAATCGAGGAAAAGGATGGATCAAATTCAATTGAAACAATAAAATGAGTGTGGGGGGAAATCTCTCCAAATTTATAAAAGCTCAAGAGATCATATTTAATCGTGTGGTGCTGGGTGATAGAGCTTAAATTTGTATCCTTTATCCCACCTTATACCTTGGCCACATTACAAGCTAAATAAACTCCTTTTGATCCTAGAGGTAGTTTTGGCCTACATTAGTGGAGAGTGGCATGAAAAATAAGCATATGGAAATCCTAAACTATTTAGAGATCTACAACCAAAATTTTGGGATGTATAAACTCATCTGGGTAAAAGGAAATTTAATGGCCCAAAACACACACACTTAGGATTCAGAAGGAAAAAAATAATATATTGCATTTGTGTTAATCTTGTGCATGATTATGACCTTCCAAAATTTTTCTAGAGTATATTTTTATGTTATGAGGCAAATGTTTGGTAAGCCTAACACTCACTACATTATTGATTGTTGTGCTTTTGTCTTTAGGGTTTATTTTGCTTGAGGACAAGCAAAAGGTTGAGTGTGGGAGTATTTGATGTGATCTTAATTAAGCATGATATTAATACCTTTAAACTTACTTTTTATTTGATTTAAGTAAAATATAATTATGAATTAGCTTAGTTTCATGTTTTGTGTTGTAGGAACAAAGGAAGAAGAAAAAAGAAGAAAAAGATAAGAAATTCATGGAAAAATGCTACATTGCAGCGATTCCAGACCTTTCAGCACTATTTTGAGCATATCTCCCTCTTATGAACTCCAATCGAAGTTTTTCAAGTGGTTGTGAAAAGATAACACAATCATTTACAACTGTTACGTTGAACACTTGATCAAATTCGGGATATTTCATGGCGTTACAGAGCTTGCAAATCAGCATCACAATGCAGCAAGATGAATTCTGATCTTCGGTCAATAATATTAGTATATCTCCTTCAATTTAGATTGGATTAAGGTGATTACAGCGGCTATAGCAAGAAGAGACATAGAGGTACAACTTTTGTGTTTGGCACTTTCGTAAAGTCTGGTGTTTTCTGGGCACCTTGGCGCTTGCAAGAGAGTGCCGCGGCGTTGAACAACCCAGCAAGCTTCACAGCAAGTGAGCGTCGCGGTGCCCACCGTCGCACCAGAATGATGATTTTTGCGATTTTAGGTCTTTTTCACTCCAAATGAAGGCCGATGGATAGGGATTTGACCTAAATACAGTCCTACTTCGATTAGGAAGAGTTAATCTATAAAAAGGGAGAAAAACAAGCAAAGATTTCATCCAATCCTTCATCCAAGTTCTTCAATTCTTCTTTAGATTTTCTTATGGCCCTGCATGGCTAGTTCTTTTTAGTTGGTTGAGGTAGGTTGAAACCTCAAGGGATTTTTATACATTGTGAGATGTGGACTTGATTTTACAATTTCAATTTGAATTGAGTATTGATTATTCATCTGCTCTTCTTCTCAATAATTATTCATATGATTGCTAGGGAGGCCTACTAGTATATTGTCTATCTGAATCTACCGCTAAATTATGTTTTGAACAAAGTCTTCAATTCTATGATTCATGAGGCAAATAGGTTTGAGGATTTTGGATTATAAATCATTGAACCTATGATGAATGATTAACTAAATTAGATATAGCCGATGTGTTTATATTTGTTTAGCTCTGTCAGTTTCTCTAGTTCTTCATGCGATTAATAAGTTATTCTTTACCGATGTGCTAAAGGATTACTTGTTAATTAGGGTTTAATTAGTGCGATTGTCATTAATTTACTAGACTTAAGGAGGAACAGGGTTAGAAACCCAATGATAGATATTCGATTATAGATTGATTATGTTGTCAATTATCAATGTAATCCCTTGATGGTGGATATCAACCGAAACCAACGCTTTTCTCATCAATTACTCTCTTAATTATTTTCATTATTAGTTACTTTATTTTAATTGTAACTATCAATCCCCCATTTTTCAATCACATAAGGTAATTCCAGTCTCTGTGGGATCGACCCTTACTCCAACTACAACAGGTTAGTTTTGAGGTAAGGTATCAATTTGGGAGTACCTGGGACAGTACGCACCAGTGTCTATTTTAGTTGTATTACTTAGGATGCATACTAGTTTTTTTTCTGATATCTGCAACCAGTTTAGCTACAAGGCTGGGCTAATTTCCAGCTAAGGTTGTAGAAGGGTTGTAATGAACACATGCACATTTTTGTTTATCAATGACTTGCTGCAGCATTGTTGTATCATTCAACTTTGAGTATGTTTTAACTTCTCCTGATAACTAAAGTTTGATAGAGGAAAATTAAGGCCAATATTCACCTGGAAAGGTAGTGGAGGCTAGAAAAAGAGTTGAATGTGTGGGATAAGCCAATATAGGGATATATGGTTGTCCCATTTAGTCATAATTATGGGGTTAGGATTAATGCAGGGATGTGTGTCCAGACCCCAGAATTGCTACAGCAATTTCTAGAGCAAAATGAGTGCAGAAGTTCATGGCAACCCTGAAGTAACCCTAGTTCACCTAATATCACTTTCTTTCATACCCTAGTATCCCTCAACTTAATTATAGTCTTATTTAGTTTGCTCTACCTCTCAGCATAAATCTTGTGAACTAACCAATTTTTGCTACATCATTTCACGAGTCAAAGCATTCTATAGTAGTTTTTAGCACACTCCTCGTGGGACGATACTCACTAATCATTTTATTACTTGGTCACGACATGTGCACTTGCATTCTGACATTGCATACATACCTTCCAACCAACAGGTTTTTAGCACCGTTGCTGGGGAGTGATCACTTGAAAACTATTATTAGATATTTGATTGTGTAAATGATTTTATCTTCTAGTCACTCTGGTATCATTTTGGGTAGGTGAATGCAGTGCATGAGTAGGTCTGACAGGGAGCTTTTGCCTCTAGATCCAGAGATAGAAAGAACGCTTCTGAGAAGAAGGAGAAGACTGTTGGGACCTCAGCCACAAGCAGAAATGGCCAACCAGAATGGAGCAGACAACATGGATGACAGAGATAGAGTCCTAAATGCTTATGTCCAACCAAACCCGAATGGGTTAAACCTAAGCATTGTGAGACTAGAAATTGAAGCTCTTCATTTTGAGCTCAAGCCAGTAATGTTTCAAATGCTACAGACTACAAGACAATTCAGTGGAATGCCTACAGAGGACCCTCACCTGCACTTAAGAGTATTCATTGAAGTCACTGATGCTTTCAAAATGAATGAGGTGATAGATGAAGTTCTCAGGCTAAAACTGTTCCCCTACTCATTAAGAGATCGAGCTAAAGCGTGGTTAAACTTTCTGCCACTCGATTCCATTGCTAACTAGAGCAATTTGGCAGAGAAGTTTCTACTGAAATACTTCCCACCTACCAAGAATGCAAGATTGAGAAATGATATCACATCCTTCCAGCAACTAGACGGAGAATCATTATACAAAACCTGGGAAAGGTACAAAGAGCTATTACGGAGATGCCCCCATCACAGAATCCCATACTGCATTCAGATGGAGACCTTTTATAACGGCCTTAATGCTGAGACACGAACCATAGTGGAAGTAGTGGCTAATGGGGCACTTCTGTCCAAAACATACAATGAGGCACATGAGCTGCTCGAAAGCATGGCTAGTAATAACTATCAATGGCCTATGGATAGAGTCTCAACTGGAAAGAAAATAGTAGGTATGTATGAAGTGAGTGAAGTTACTTCCCTCACAGCCTAGCTAGCCTCATTAGTTAATGTCTTGAAAAACCAGTAACTAACCCGCCCTTGAGCAGCTAATGCGGTCCAGGAGAATGGAGTATCTTGTGTTCTGTGCAATGGGCCTTATCTCTTTGAAAGTTGTCCCTCAAATCTAGAGTCAGTGTGCTATGTAGGAAATATGAATCACAACAACAATCCCTACTCAAATATGTATAACCCGAGTTGGAGGCAACATCACAATTTTTTTTAGAGTAACTATGGTACTGGACAGGGGAGCAACTCTGCCCCACAAAGACCAGAGGCCCCCTGGCTTTCAGCAGCATAATTGTAACAACCTTTTCTTTTCTTTATTATTATACAATATTGAGTTCACATACACGTCATTAATCAAAACGTACATGCAACAAATGAAACACATAGATATTTACATATTGTTTATTTTGGTTAACCAATTCCGGAGATACAGGTGCGGGTGGTTGCACCTTCACCGGGATCTGAGACAACTCGACCACAAACATCTTAATTCATTTTGAGATCTGCCCAACATAAAGTAACTCGATCCAATGTGCACTAAGAGCCAGAGCCATAGAAAAAAAAGCTGCATAACTAATTTTCTGAACATGATATGGAAATATAGTAAGAATTAAATCCCAGTAAGTTCAATAATAAATCATCATCAATATAGCTCATCACGTCATGTTCAGCTGAAAAAACTACAAAAAATATCTTTGGTCACATAAATGGATTATATCTATGCACAAAAGAATCTTACAGTAATGATATGTATGACAGGATTAACTATTTTCATAATATCATATGATGGCTATCAACTTATTCTCATTTCAAGCTACCCCGGTCAGGGTGAGTATTCTCTACTCTCCGGTACGGGCTTTTCTCGCTCCGTCCGACATGGCACACTTTCTCTTTCTTTTCTCATAATCATAATCATAACCGTTGGTAGGTCGTCCCCTACTGGTGCACCACACGGATTGCCATGTGACCGTGCTCATTTCTTTTCTTTTCACAATGATAGCCAAAAATACGCTTTCAATAACAAGTATGTTCAACAAAATATAACTATTACCAAAAATCATTGGTAATCATGCAATAAACATAACCATTTCAAATATCGCTTTATAAAATATTTCCATATCAACATTTCACAATTAAGATGGTAAGAAGTTCATACAATGGCAATGGCTATGGCATATACTAGTCATTTATTATTTTTATTTATAAGATTTGTCTTCTTTTTTAAATATTAATTTTATTTCTTTATTTTTTTGAAGCAGTTTTCATCATATCTAACCTTCTCTTACTAATCAGAGCATAACTCCCTCAATTTAACTCCGATGTAGGTGATCTTGGTGTCCATTTCAAGATAAAACAATTATCTAAAACAATTATGTTGAAAATTATAGCGAAATATTAATAAATCAAGGTGATATTACTCCCTCAATGTACAGATTATTTCTTCTCGAATAGGTTCTAACCTCTACCAACTAATCTGTTCATATGTCCCTTATACGAATTCTAAATTAAGTGATTCCAGTGGCTAAAAATCCATGACACATATATATATAATTCATATGTTAACCATTTATTTTAATTCCTTATATAATGTTCCCAGAAATTAAAACACCGAAGCTATCCTAACATATTCTTCCCTGATTAACCATTTTTTGACATTTGTTTACTAATCGAAACATATCTACCTCATATGAACTCTAAATTGAATGATTCCAGTGGCTAAAAATCCGTGACACATATATCTTTATGTCTTATGTTAACCATTTATTTTAATTCATTACAGATAATTCTTAGAAATTAAAACACATAATCTATCCTAACATATTCTTACCTGATGAACCATTTTCTGACCTTTTACTAGTAATCGGCTCATATATTCCTCATATGGACTCCAAATTGAATGATTCCAGTGGTTAAAAATCCGTGACACATATATCTTTAATTCTTATGTGAACTATTTGTTTTAATTCCCTACAGATAATTCCCAAAAATTAAAACACAGAAGCTTAAAATTTTGCCACCCGTAGCCATACCTATATAGAACTTTCTATACTAGCCTAAGTATTCAAACATACATCACAAGAGAGATCAATATGTAACATGATATAGCAACATCCATGACCAATCATCAAAGTTCTAAGATCAAAATCTCATATAAATATTATAAGTTTCAAAACATTTCTTCAAAAAGAAATATTGTTAAACTTACTTGGAGTACTTAGTCTTCTAAACTTCTCCTTTCTCTTTTTTCCTTTCTTCCTCTCCTTTCCTCATTCTACCTTGCTTCTATTTTTCCTTTCCCTCACTTGGACGAAAATTCTAATGTTGTAAGGGTGGGTTTTGCTTAAATAGACCCTCAAATAATTTACCTTTCATAATCATGGGTCTACCTTATCACAATTAGATTACACTTGGTTGAATTTTTGGAAAACAAACAACTTATGTTCTTGTCTTTCTCTTCCTTAGTCAAGATATGCATAGGAAAAGGAGATTTGTATTTTGAAAATTATGATAATATGTTCTTAAGATATGGGACAAGATCCCTTTGATTTAGGGATTCATTTCTTTTTTCTTTTGTCTTAATCAAGTATGATAGATTTGCCTTTTTAAGTGGCAAATTTCTAGCCCTTGAATCTCCATTATTTGGTTGAAATTATTTGTGTGGGATAAAGAAGTTTTGTCATAATGCTATGTATTATTACCCACTTGCTAAAATTATGAGTGTAGGATATTGATGTTTTTTCCTAAATTCTTGTATTATCTTACCACTTGCTAATTTTTTGTCTTAATGTCAAATCACCTAATCTTGATTACACCATTATTCCATCACTTTATTTTTATTTTATTTTCATTTTTCCTCTTGGGTTTGGGCTCATTCTTACCCATTTTCTTTACTTTGGTTAAAATTCTACCTTTCATAATGGGCTTGGTCACATTTTCATGATTTTTGGGCTATCGGTCCAATTTCTATATTCTAGTCCAAGTCTATGTTTTATTTTTTTCATTGGGCTATCCTATTGGCTTGCTAAAAAATTTATGTGAAGAATAAAAAATCTATATGAAGTGTCCATAGGTGAAAGCCCAATTTATGGGTGGAGATACTAAACTTAGTAACTTTTACTCTTAAATTAGGAAAAGAATTACCCTAATCTAATCTTTTTGAAATTTTAAGACCTTTACTTCACAAAAATTTATCTTCCTTACCTAAGAATTTCACCTTTCTTTAGCATGTTTATTTCTAATATTTCCTCTTAGGTTTTCTTTCTTTACCTATTCCATTAATATTAGAACATTTCTATGCATATATGTAAGGTGAAGAATTTATAAGGAAAATATCTAAAAATTATGGGATGTTACATTCTTCCCCCCTTAAGAAATTCGGTCCCCGAATTGCAGTCCATCTTACCACATGTAGGGAATGAAATTAAGGCATTATTCAGAGTTACCAACCTTATTTCCTAAATAATTATGGATATCGTTTTTGTATAACATCTTTAATTTTTAATATGTCTATTCACTTGAGTGATTTTGCCATATAACTTAACCATAAGGATTTCTTTCACTCATAAGTTCTTCAATTTATATCCTCTAGCTCGCATGGATATATCTATGGGTCAATATTAGAAAACACACATATAAAGAAATATATTCACCTTCATATTGGGTAACTATCTTTTCTTATTCCAAACTTCTATCAAGTCATTTTTTTTGTTTTCATATATCAACATCATCCCCTGAATATCATCATCTTAATCTATCATCTATTTTTATCCTCAAATCCTTTAATCAATATGTTAAACATACGTAGCAATAAATCCTTCAAACCTTTAACAATGTGTACCATTGACACATGTCTAATAATTCCAACTTACCTCATCACAGTAATTCTATACAAGCTTATTAACACCATTAAACTCATTGTCAAAAATTTCAATTATTTCTTCTATCATATCCAAAAGCACCTCATTCTAGCTTATGTCAATCTCATTTAATTCACCCAATCATTTCAAGAAGAATTTTCCTAACAATTACTCATACATGAATTCTCAATTCCAACATAATTCATATCCTAGATACTAGACTCAATTTAGCATGATATAATCCTTTAACACAAATATCTTGATCACTTACATTATTTTCAGACATGGTTTTCATAATATTCTCTATATTTCCAAATTAAGATTTCAAAGACTAACTTAAATCCTACTTCCTATATTTTATTCCTCAAGAACTTCAACACCACTAATTCTCTTGATTACATTCGTCAAAACACCATAAGACCATCATCCATCCATTCTTTTCAAAATTTTTATTACTTTAACCTACAACAACTTAGTCACCATAATAATTGAGTTTCAAAGAAAATAAATTAACTTTTCTTTTAATGTAAGAAAAGAATCTTGCATTTAATGCCAAATATTAATGTAGGACAATGCAGTAGAATAGACGAAAAGTATAATAAAGAACGGTGCTAAAATAGAAAGTCAAAAGTTTGGACAAAACATTAGAGAGAGTTAAAATTGGTGGCCGTAAATCTTGAAAATTTGAAAACAAAAATTTAGCTATTATATTGGCAAAAATCGGTGGTCGCAAGGTTTGAATATATGTGCCAAAATCTACTTTAAATCTGTTGGTATATGGTGGAAATATATCACATGGAAAAGGAAACATTTCTGAGCTTATAAAAGTCTGTGAAAATCAAAAAATACGTAGTTAACTGGTAGGATGCAGTTGATTGCTTCAAAATAGATGTAATCAATCAACTGTAAAATAACCAGTCCAAATTAAAATTTCTCAAAATAGCTAGTCGACTTAGTAATACCAATAGTCGATTGGCAAAAATATTGGGAAAACAAAATAAATCATTTGATTGTCCTTCTTCAACAACTAACTTGTTTACATTTTCACTTTCTTTTGTTTTTCAATTACGCCTATCACCTACAACTTCTCTACATGAATCAAGATATCAAGGTTTCATCAAAGACAACAAAGATAAATTTCTAATGATATCTTAACCTTATTCTCTTTATATGCCTAATATGAGCGACTATCACAATTACTATACATATACATGCTTGCCGTCATTTTAGACAATTTCACGTTCAATTTAGCTGATATCCACCAACCACTCACATAATTGTTCTAATTATTCTCGGCCTATTCACATAGCTATCATAAGTATGCCATTCTCCGAGTTCTATAAATGCACATGTTAATATCTTTACTTTCATACTCCAAGTTAAGGTGTGTGCAACTATGGAGGGAATCGCATTTCGTCAATTTCGAAATATTTGTGTCTTTTGTGGTTTTAGTCCTGGAAAAGATGGAGAGTATGTGAAAGCTGCACAAAACCTGGGTATGGTACTAGCTAGAAGAAAAATTCATTTAGTCTATGGTGGAGGTAACCGTGGGTTAATGGGGTGTGTGTCTACAGTTGCCCAAGTAGGAGGATGCCAAGTTCTAGGTATTATTCCTACAGCTCTAGCTGCATCTAACATCGTAGGAAAGACAATTGGGGAAGAGTTTAGGGTAGCTTCCATGCATGAACGCATGGCTAGAATGATGAGCAATGCTAATGCCTTCATTGCCTTACCAGGGGGTTTTGGTAGTTTAGAAGAAATTTTTCAAATAGTCTCTTGGGCACAACTAAATATGCATCACAAACCGATAGGTTTGTTAAATGTTAACCACTTCTTTGATGGTTTATTGTCTTTCCTTGATCATGCTGTGGAACAAAGGTTCATCTCACACTCAGCACGACGAATTCTCATCTCAGCTTCAAATGCTGAGGAGTTTATTGATGCTTTACAAGCATATGTTCATGTACCTGATCCAACTATGAATCAAATAGAATGGACGGCAGATAACCGCAGGAAGCGTAAATTGGATTTGGATCTTCATATTTAAATGTAGTAAAACGTAGCTATTATTATACTACTTTTACTTTCTTAGAGTCTACTTGGATACCATATTTACCAACCATACTCCTTTAGAGTTGGTAAAACTATCTTTGAATGTTGCTTATGATCCTCTGAACTTTTGAAATATTCTAGTATATCATCAATAAAAACAAACTGATCCAGGGATGACCTAATTACTATTCATTAAATTTATGAATGCAGCTAAAATATTTGTCAATTTAAATAACATCACCAAGAACTTATAATGCCCATAATAAATCCTAAGATAAAATTTTCGTACATCCTCTTCTCTTATCCTTAATTAATGTTACTCATATCCCAAATCAATTTTTGGAAAAATATTGAACAACTTATAACTAGTCAAACAGGTAATCTATACGAGGTAATGGGTTTTTATTCTACATTGTCACCTTATTCAACTGTCAATAATCTATGAATAGTCATAGTGATACATCTTTCTTTTTCACAGATAGAACTGGAGCACTTCGAATAAAAGTACTGGGGTATTTAAATACCTTGTCTAACAAATCATGTAACTAATAATTTTTTTTTAAATTCAATCGATATCATTCTATATAGGGATATAGATACTAGTTGGTTCTAAGGAGTAAATCAATATCAAATTCCTGAATTGATGTGGCAAGGTTGTCCAGGATTTCCTCCGCATTGTTTGCCGGATAACTCCTTGGTGGTGCCATTTCTTACTGTGGCAAAAATAAAGTTATGCTGCTATTGAGGTGATCAAGCCCAATAGTTAGTTTAAAAAAAAACATATTTAACAGCAGTCATAACACCACCTCGGCATATAGATAAGAAACACTAGTAATTTCTTACCTATATGAAATCACTAATCCTCTACACAGCATTACCACAACATACTCAAGATACTATAAGATCGATTCAGATAACCAACCACCCACTGGCCATCTAGGATTGACCACCTCTGATACCAATTATCTAACAACCTTTTTTTTCTTTATTATTATACAATATTGAGTTCACATACACGTCATTAATCAAAACGTACATGCAACATATGAAACACATAGATATTTACGTCTTGTTTATTTTGGTTGACCAATTCTGGAAATACAGGTGCGGGTAGTTGCACCTTCACCGGGATTTGAGCCAACTCGACCACAAACATCTTATTTGATTTTGAGATCGGCCAAACATAAAGTAACTCGATCCAATGTGCACTAAGAGCCAGAACCATAGAAAAAAAAAGCTGCATAACTAATTTTCTGAACATGATATGGAAATATAGTGAGAATTAAATCCCAGTAAGTTCAACAATAAATCATCATCAATATAGCTCATTATGTCATGTTCAGCTGTATAAACTATAGAAAATATCTTTGGTCACATGAATGCATTATATCTATGCGCATAAGAATCATACAGTAATGATATGTATGACAGGATTAACTATTTTCAGAATATCATATGATGGCTATCAACTTATTCTCATTTCAAGCTACCCCGGTCAGGGTGAGTATTCTTTACTCTCCGGTACGGGCTTTTCTCGCTCCGTCCGACATCGCACACTTTCTCTTTCTTTTCTCATAATCATAATCATAACCGTTGGTAGGGCGTCCTCTACTGGTGCACCACACGGATTTCCATGTGACTGTGCTCATTTCTTTTCTTTTCACAATGATAGCCAAAAATATGCTTTCAATAACAAGTATGTTCAACAAAATATAACTATTACCAAAAATCATTGGTAATTATGCAATAAACATAACCATTTCAAATATCGCTTTATAAAATATTTCCATGTCAACATTTCACACTTAAGATGGTAAGAAGTTCATACAATGGCAATGGCTATGGCATATACTAGTCATTTCTTATTTTCATTTATAAGATTCGTATTCTTTTTTAAATATTAATTTTATTTCTTTATTTTCTTGATGCAGGATTTCATCATATCTAACCTTCTCTTACTAATCAGAGCATAACTCCCTCAATTTAACTCCGTTGTAGGTGATCTTGGTGTCCATTTCAAGATAAAACAATTATCTAAAACTATTATGTTGAACATTGTAGTGACATATTAATAAATCAAGGTGATATTACTCCCTCAATGTACAGGTTATTTCTTCTCGGATAGGTTCTGACCTCTACCAACTAATCTGTCCATATCTCCCTCATACGAATTCTAAATTAAATGATTCCAGTGGCTAAAAATCCGTAACACATATATCTATAATTTATATCTTAACCATTTATTTTAAATCCTTATATAATGTTTCCAGAAATTAAAACACCGAAGCTATCCTAACATATTCTTCCCTGATTAACCATTTTTTGACATTTGTTTACTAATCGAAACATATCTACCTCATAAGAACTCTAAATTGAATGATTTCAGTGGTTAAAAATCCGTGACACATATATCTTTAATTCTTATGTTAACCATTTGTTTTAATTCCCTATAGATAATTCCCAAAAATTAAAACACAGAAGCTTAAAATTTTGCCACCCATAGCCATACCTATGTAGAACTTTCTATACTAGCCTAAGTATTCAAACATACATCACATGAAAGATCAATATGTAACATGATATAGCAACATCCATGACCAATCATCAAAGTTCTAAGATCAAAATCTCATATAAATATTATAAGTTTCAAAACTTTTCTTTAAAAAGAAATATTGTTAAACTTACTTGGAACACTTAGTCTTCTAGACTTCTCCTTCCTCTTTCTTCCTTTCTTCCTCTCCTTTGCTCATTCTACCTTGCTTCTATTTTTCCTCTCCCTCACTTGGACGAAAATTCTAATGTTGTAAGGGTGGGTTTTGCTTAAATAGACCCTCAAATAATTTACCTTTTATGATCATGGGTCTAGCTTATCACAATTAGATTACACTTGGTTAAATTTTTGGAAAACAAACAACTTATGTTCTTGTCTTTCTCTTCCTTAGTCAAGATATGCATAGGAAAAGGAGATTTGTATTTTGAAAATTATGATAATATGTTCTTAAGATATGGGACAAGATCCTGTTGATTTAGGGATTCATTTCCTTTTTCTTTTTTCTTAATCAAGTATGATAGATTTGCCTTTTTAAGTGGCAAATTTCTAGCCCTTGAATCTCCATTATTTGGTTTAAATTATTTGCGTGGGATAAAGATGTTTTGTCATAATGCTATTTATTATTACCCACTTGCTAAAATTATGAGTGTAGGATATTGATGTTTTGTCCTAAATTCTTGTATTATCATACCACTTGCTAATTTTTTGTCTTAATGTCAAATCACATAATCTTGATTACACCATTATTCCATCACTTTATTTTTATTTTATTTTCATTTTTCATCTTGGGTTTGGGCTCATTCTTGCCCATTTTCTTTACTTTGGTTAAAATTCTACCTTTCATAATGGGCTTGGTCACATTTTCATGATTTTTGGGCTATCGGTCCAATTTCTATATCCTAGTTCAAGTCTATGTTTTATTTCTTCATTGGGCTATCCTATTGGCTTACTAAAAAAATTTATGTGAAGAAGAAAAACTCTAGATGAAGTTTTCATTGGTGAAAACCCAATTTATGGGTGGAGATACTAAACTTAGTAACTTTTACTCTTAAATTAGGAAAAAAAAATTACCCTAATCCAATCTTTTTGAAATTTTAAGACCTTTACTTCACAAAAATTTATCTTCCTTACCTAAGAATTTCACCTTTCTTTAGCATGTTTATTTCTAATATTTCCTCTTAGTTTTTCTTTCTTTACCTATTCCATTAATATTAGAACATTTTTATGCATATATGTAAGGTGAAGAATTTATATGGAAAATATCTAAAAATTACGGGATGTTACAATAATGAAACCCCCACTTCACTGGAATCCGTGCTGAAGGAATATATGGCAAGAAATGATGCTCTGATCTAGAGTCAAGCTGCCTCATTAAGAAATCTGGAGACCCAAGTGGGACAGCTTGCCAATGAATTAAAAAGTAGAACTCCTGGGACACTTCCAAGCAATACTGAAGTCCCTAGGAGAGAAGGGAAAGAGTACTGCAAGGTTATAGCTCTGAGAAGTGGGAAGGTGGTGGAAGCACCCAAAGCAAGAAGACAAGACCAGAAAGACCCCACTGTACCCCTGGAAAAGAAGAAAGACAAGCTGAAGCAAGTGGAGGAGGCAAGTGAGGAAGCAGTCATCTCTAGAGAAACTGCTGCAGCTTTGCCACAGCAAAATTCTATAACTCTGCCACAACAACATGCTGCAGCTTTGCCACAGCAAAATGTGCAGCAAACTAAGCTACCTCCATCATTTCCTCAAAGATTCCAGAAAGAGCAGAATGACTAGCAGTTTAAAAGATTCTTGGATGTCCTCAAACAACTGCACATCAACATCCCCTTGGTTGAAGCACTAGAGCAAATGCCAAACTATGTAGAGTTCATGAAGGACATCTTGACCAAGAAGAGAAGATTTGGGGAATTTGAGACTGTTGCTCTTACACGGGAATGCAGTGTTGTGCAGTAGAACAAGCTGTCTCCCAAACTCAAGGATCCAGGTAGATTCACCATACCTTGTTCCATTGGGAACCAGTATTTTGGCAAGGCACTTTGTGACTTGGGAGCAAGCATCAACCTCATGCCAATGGCCATATTCAAAAAGTTGGGGATTAGAGAAGCAAGGCTTACCATAGTCTCACTACAATTGGCAGACATATCCATTGCACATCCAAAAGGGAAAATCGAGGATGTCCTAGTTAAGGTGGACAAATTCATTTTCCCAGTAGATTTTATAATATTGGACTATGAAGCTGATGCAGAGGTGCCAATTATTTTGGGCAGACCATTCTTAGCAACTGGCCGAACATTAATTGATTTTTAAGAAGGGGAACTAACCATGAGAGTCCAGGATGAGCAAGTTACATTCAATGTATTCCAGTCCATGAAGTTTCCCAGTGAAGTAGAGGAATGTTCAGTTATGTCTATGATAGACACATTAGCATCAGAGCAGTTCAAAAAATGCTGCAAGGGCCCATCACCAGTTGTATGGACAAATAACTCATATTCAAAAGGGGAAAACGAGAAAGAATGAGCCTGGATTGAAGCTAGACACAGCACTTGGATGCAGTGGCCGATGAAGGAGCCATTAGACTTGTGCTCACCAGAATCCAGGCTACCAAAGGCATCGGTAGAGGAACCACCAATCTTGGAGCTGAAGCCATTACTAGTACACCTCAAGTATGTATATATAGGAGAAACAACCACTCTTCTTGTGATCATCTCAGCACTCTTGACAAGAGAGCAAGAGGAGAAACTAGTTCTGACGTTGAAAAAATTTAGAAAGGCTATTAGTTGGACCCTTGCTGATATTAAGGGTATCAGCCCCTCATTTTGCATGCATAAGATCCTTTTAGAGAGCAATGAAAAAGGTCCCATTGAACCCCAATGGAGGCTGAATCCAATAATGAAGGAGGTGGTGAAGAAGGAAATCATCAAATGGTTAGATGTTGGGATTATTTACCCTATAGCAGACAGCTCCTGGGTTAGTTCGACCCAATGTGTTCCTAAGAAAGAGGGTATGACTGTGGTGAAAAACGAAAACAATGAGCTCATCCCCACCAAGGTTGTAACTGGCTGGAGGATTTGCATGGACTACCGAAGACTGAACAAAAGCACCAGGAAAGATCACTTCCCCTTACCATTCGTCGACCAAATGCTAGATAGACTCGCAGGAAGGAAATATTATTGTTTCCTGGACAGATACTCAGGCTACAACCAGATTGCTATAGCACCCGAAGACTAGCATAAGACCACATTCACATGTCCTTATGGCACCTTTGCATTTTTTAAGGATGCCATTCAAGCTTTGCAATGCTCCAACAATGTTTCAGCGATGCATGATGGCAATTTTTCACAGAAATGGCTGAGCAATTTGGGAAAATTTTCATGGATGACTTCTCAGTTTTCAGGGACTCCTTTGACCTATGTTTAGAAAACCTTGCTAAAGTTCTACAAAGGTGTGAGGAAACAAACTTGGTGCTGAATTGGGAGAAGTGTCAGTTTATGGTAAAATAGGGGATTGTGCTGGGACATAAAGTCTCTCAAGATGGATTAAAGGTTGACAAGGCCAAAGTAGAAATCATAGAGAAGCTGCCTCCTCCCACCTCTGTCAAGGGCATCAGAAACTTCCTTGGCCATGCAAGATTTTACAGGAGGTTCATTAAGGACTTCTCCAAGGTTGCTAAACCTCTATGCAGTTTACTAGAGAGGGAAAGAATTTTCTGCTTTGATGAAAGCTGCACGACACTATTCTGTGATCTCAAGAAGAAATTGAGTATAGCCTCAGTTATTATGGCACCAAACTAGACCTCTCCATTTGAGCTAATGTGTGACGCGAGTGAAGCGGCATTGGGAGCTGTCCTCGGGTAGCGCAGGAATAAGCTTTTTCATTCTATATATTATGCAAGCAAGACGCTGCAAGGGGCTCAGCTAAACTACACAGTGACAGAGAAGGAGCTGCTTACAGTAGTATTTGCCTTTGAGAAATTTAGATCATATCTGGTAAGAGCAAAAGTGATAGTGCACACAGACCATTCTGCCATCAAACACCTGGTTAAGAAGAAGGATTCTAAGCACAGGCTCATTCGATGGGTGCTCTTGCTTCAGGAATTCGATCTGGAGATCAGGGATAGAAAAGGAACTAAAAATTAGGTGGCAGACCATCTCTAGACTGGAAGGGGACAGTGCAGAAGCAGGTGAAATTAACAACAAATTACCAGATGAACAACTCTACCTCCTGTCCGAAGATGGTGTGCCATGGTATGCTGACTATGTAAACTACCTGGTGAGTGGCTTGCTTCCACCAGATTTGACGTCACAGCAGAAGAAGAAATTTCTACATGACGTGAACTCATACTACTAGGATGAACCATATCTCTTCAAGCAGTGTGCTGATCAGATGATAAGAAGATGCATTCCCAGCGAAGAGATGGAGCAAATCTTGCAACAATGCCATGTTCCCCCTATGGAGGCCACTTTGGAGGAGTAAGGACTGTAAAATAGGTACTACAGGCAGGGTTCTACTGGCCTTCTCTATTCAAGGACTCCCACTCCTTTGTGATGTAATGTGATAGGTGCCAGAGTATAGGAAACATATCTAGAAGACATGAAATGCTATTGAACAACATCCTAGAAGTGGAATTATTCGATGTGTGGTGAATAGATTTCATGGGCCCATTCCTTTCGAGTTTTGGGAACCAATACATCCTAGTAGCTATTGACTATGTCTCAAAATGGGTGGAAGCAAGTGCATCTCAAACTAATGATGCAAAGGTGGTAACCAGAATTCTAAAGAAGAACATCTTTACAAGGTTTGGAACCCCCAGAGCCATCATCAGCGATGAAGGAACCCATTTCTGCAATAGGCAATTTGGAGCACTACTGGCCAAATATGGAGTAAGGCACAAGGTGGCAACAGCCTATCATCCATAAACCAGTGGGCAGGCTGAAATATCCAACAGGGAAATCAAGAGAATTCTGGAGAAAACGGTAGGCCCAATTAGGAAGGATTGGTCCTTAAGGTTGGATGATGCATTGTGGGCCTATAGAACAGCCTATAAAATACCGTTGAGGATGTCACCATACAATTTGGTGTTTGGTAAGGCTTGTCATCTACCAGTAGAGCTAGAGCATCGGGCATATTAGGCAATGAAGGAGCTAAACATGAATTTGGTAGCTGCTGGTGAGAAAAGGATGCTGCAGCTAGATGAGCTGGATGAATTTCGTGGTCAAGCTTATGAGAATGCCAAGCTATACAAGGAGAAAACAAAACAATGGTATGATAAGAAGATACAACCAAGGGACTTTGAAGAAGGACAGAGAGTGCTGCTGTATAACTCCAGGCTAACCTTGTTCCCTGGAAAATTAAAATCTCGTTGGTCTGGTCCCTTCTGCATAAGCAAGGTCTTCCCCTTTGGAATTGTTGAACTGGAAGAAGAAAAGGAAGGGAGAACATTCAAGGTTAACAGACAACGATTCAAGCACTACCTGGGAGGTGTTGTGGATCGCCAGCACACCTCAATCCATTTGCAAGAGCGATGAGCAGGGAAGAAGTCAGGCTGTTGACTTTAAAACAAGCACTCATAGGAGGCAACCCATGTTTAATTTCACTGTTGCTTTATTTGATAGTTTATAGATAGCTTAAATTGTGAAATTAATATTATTTGTGTTCGTTTCACTGGTTAGGGACAACAGCAATTTGCAAGTCAGTCTTTGTTTTGTTGCAGCAAAACCATGTAAAAGCTAGTCTTTGATTTGCTGCAGCAAAATCATGTGAAAGCCACCTTTGGCTACAGCAAAATCATAGGAGAGCCAGTCTCTGCCACAGGAATTGCTGTAGCAACACATTCAGCCCTGAAGAAAGGAGTCTCCCATTCAAAAAAAAAAGGAGGGAGAAATGCATGAAGAGGCACCAAGGGCTTGAGACAAAAGAGAAGTTATCAAAAGCAAAAGAGGGCGGGAAAACTTGGAGAAACCCATAAGTCACAAACACACGTCCTTACCCCCTCATTTCACCCTTGTGCACAATAGCTTTTGTAAATCCTCTTAGCCCCTTCGTATCCCCTTTCGCATCCCGAGTATTCTACGTTCCTCTCATCCTCTTTGTCTAGCACCCTGAGTACCCTTTTGTACTTTCAGCCCCTTCACATTTTGGAATCCTCCCTTTGCACAAAACAAGCCTGTATTTCTCTCAGAATCCCCCACAAGTCAACAATTCCAAGGGTGAAGACCGTCGCACGGAAGGCCAGCAAAATGTAAAAGTTCACCACTGAAGAAAACAAGCAGAGACACGATGACAAAATCCTGCTACGAAATTTCTGCGCAGAGAAAGGTTTCACCTTCACCACGATGGAGGATTTGGGTCTGCCGATGTATGTGGCAGCCGTGGTCAAGTAGAAGAGATGGGAAACCTTCGCCAGTCACCCACGAATTGCCCTTATCCCTCTAGTAAAGGAGTTCTATGCCAACTTTTCGCAAGACAACAAGGATTGGGTCAGAGTCAGGGAGACTTGGGTTCTGTTTGACCAAGCCTCCATTAACAAGGCCTACAATCTGCTTGATGAGGCCTTACAGGACCATGACTGGCAGGTAATGCTGTCCCGGGTGTGCGTCCCAGGCACCAACTGGGACAGATCTCCATAGGTTGCCACCACTATCAATTGAGCCTCTTTGGTACTTGCAGTGAAGGTGTGGTACCACTTTCTTAAAACTCGCCTTTTGCCCTCCACACATGGGCAAACGATGAGCAGAGACAGGGTAGTAATGGTCGATGCTATCCTCTTGGGTAGGCCTATTAATGTGGGCAGAGTCATTAGTGAACAAATCAGAGTGTGTACAAGCTGAAAAAAGTAAAGCCTTCTCTTCCCTTCCCTCATCACTCTGCTGTGCCAGAATAGCCAAGTGCCTATCTCAATGGATGAGGAGACACTCAAGGGGGAAGCCCCATAAGCACCTTCACCATAGCTCAAATTGTCCAAGATAAGGGTGAACCAGTTGCCCCACAAGCCCCACCACATCCTGAAGACCAAGGTGCATCCACCTCTACCCCTTATTCATCTGCCAACACCCTATAGTTGCTGCTGCAGCAACAAACCACAATTCTGCAGCAGCAAGCCCTGCTCCTCAAATGCCAGCAAATCTTCTGGTAATACCAACAGAAAAGGGATATGGTGCTTGAGCAAAACATCAGGCAATTCTTCCTCTTTCCAAACTTTCCCTCGGACCTATTGCACGACCCAACTAGGGAAGAACAACGGGTTCTCAAGACTCAGTCCAAAGTAGGCCAAGAGTCCCAAGACTCTTCCCATGCCATGAACAATAGCCATGCACACCAAGGACCCATGAGGAAGATGAGTCCTCAAGGGATGTTGAGCCACTGGCAAAGAGGGCAGCAACCATCAAGAAGGGGAAGGGCAAGCTTCAGAGCCCACAAAGATCAACACAATGAAGGAGTGGGCTCTGAAGCTCCTCAAAATCTTTCGGGGGTCAATGCCACTAGGGTGCTGCAGCATCCCTGCAAGCACCCTCAGGATGTTCCCTTACCTCCTATTCCCTTTTTGCTATTTTAGCATTTTTTTTACTTTGCTCTGCATATTGCTGGTCATGTTTTCGAACTGTGCCTCTTTATGGATTTGGAAATATAATCAGCAGTGGGGACACTACTCAACATTAAGTTTGGGGGATGAAATAGATTGATGTAGTGTTTGCTGTTACATGTGTTGGACTTGACTGAATGTGCATACTCCAATTTGTGCCTCTGTTTGATTATGTTAGATGAAAGTTTACGACTAGCAGATGGTTAGCTTGAGTAATTAGGAAGCTCGTACAATTACTTGTTGCTTTTTATTTTAAATATGAAAAAAAAGAAATATAGAGAGAGATGAGTCTGTGTATTTCATAACCTGATGTAGTTCTAAGACACTCCATGAGGAGGATCGAGAATTTCACTATAGCCAGAATAGGAACTCTACATGTTGACCTAATCACACACAGAACCTTCCTATAATGAACACAGGGCTATGGTCAATTTGGCAAGAGAAATTTGGTGATTTTTCAGAAATTGGACCTAAGTTTTTAGATTTAATGTTGAGAGTCTCCATTTGAATTTTAAAAGGAGGCATAAGATTATTGTCAGAAAGGCTTAAGTTTGGGGGAAAGTGGAGAAAAAGAAAGAAATATTACCACTCCAATGCCTCTGTTGTTCCTTAGTAACCAGGGGTTATCATGAACCCCATGTGTACTTTTACGTAAAACAGGGACATAGAGTTATGAGTAGGATTATGCTTTAGGGTGATAAGGCTGAGTAACCAGGTGCCTTCATCTTACATGTTGGAATTCGCGTCAAAAGGCACTAATAACCTCTGCTGGAACAATATATATATATATATATATATATATATATATAACCAGGGGTATACATGAGCCCCATGTGTACTTTTACGTAAAACAGGGACATAGAGTTATGAGTAGGATTCTGCTTTAGGGTGATAAGGCTGAGTAACCAGGTGCCTTCATCTTACATGTTGGCATTCGCGTCAAAAGGCACTAATGACCTCTGCTAGAACAATATATATATATATAAGAGAAAGGAAAAATCAGTGAGCTACCCCCATCTTTGTTGCCCTGGTTGTGCCTATGAAGTAAGCCAACTTGTCCTAAGTAAGGAGACACAATATATTAGCATGAGAATCTTAGGACTTTGGCTGACCTTGACCCAAGTGGTGTAACATCCCTAATTTCATTTTATGTATTAATAAAAGTACAAAAGTATTCAAAGTAACATCCATAATTTCATTTCTTTTATTGATAAAGGTACATAAATATTTAATTAAGGAACTAAAATTTATTAGCAATTTTTAGATATCTAAGGAAATATAATCCTTAGAAATTCTTCACCTTACGTGTATGCATAGAAATGTTCTAATATTAAAAAGAAAGAAAACCTAAGAGGAAATATTAGAAATAAACATGCTAAAGAAAGTTGAAATTCTTAGGTAAGGAAGATAATTTTTTGTGAAGTAAGTAAATGTCTTAAAATTTCAAGAAGATTGGATTAGGATAATTTTTCTTAATTTAAGAGCAAAAGTTACTAAGTTTAGTATCTCCACCCATAAATTGGGCTTTCACCTATGGACACTTCATATAGAGTTTTTCTACTTCACATAAATTATTAGCAAGCCAATAGGATAGCCCAATGAAGAAATAAAACATAGACTTGGACTAGGATATAGAAATTGGACCGGTAGCCCAAAAATCATGAAAATGTTACCAAGCCCATTATGAAAGGTAGAATTTTAACCAAAGTAAAGAAAATGGGCAAGAATGAGCCCAAAACCAAGAGGAAAAATAAAAATAAAAATAAAATTAAAGTGATGAAATAATGGTGTAATCAAGATTAGGTGACACGGCATTAAGACAAAAATTTAGCAAGTGGTGTGATATCCTACATTCATAATTTTAGCAAGTGGTATGATAATACAAGGCTTTAGGACAAAACATCTATATCCTACACTCATAATTTTAGCAAGTGGTATGATAATACATGGCATTAGGACAAAACATTCCTATCTCACACAAATAATTTCAACCAAATAATGGAGATTCAAGGGTTAGAAATTTGCCACCTAAAAAGGCAAACCTATCATACTTGATTAAGACAAAAGAAAAAGGAAATGAATCCCTAAATCAAAGGGACCTTGTCCCATATCTTAAGAACATATTATCATAATTTTTAAAATACAAATCTCCTTTTCCTATGCATATCTTGACTAAGGAAGAAGAAGACAAGAACATAAGTTGTTTGTTTTCCAAAAATTTTAGCAAGTGTAACCTAATTGTGATAAGGTAGACCCATGATCATGAAAGGTGAATTATTTGATAGTCTATATAAGCAAAACCCACCCTTATAGCATGGGAATTTCGTCCAAGTGAGGGAGAGAATAAAAAAAAATAGAAGCAAGGTAGACTGAGGAAAGGAGAGGAGGAGAGGAAGAAAGGAAGAAAGAGAAAGGAGAAGTCTAAAGGACTAAGTGCTCCAGGTAAGTTTAACAATATTTCTTTTTGAAGAAAAGTTTTGAAACTTGTAATATTTATATTGGATTTTGATCTTAGAACTTTAATGATTGGTCATGGATGTTGCTATATCATGTTACATATCATGTATGTTTGAATACTTAGGTTGGTGTAGATAGTTCTGAATGGGTATGGCTATAGGTGGCAGAATTTTAAGTTATTTTTTTAAATTCTGGGAAGAATCATTAAAGACTTGAAAGAAATGGTTAACATGAAAAATGTATATCTATGTCTCATGGATTCTTAACCACTGAAATCACTCAATTTGGAGTCTATATGAGATAGATATGGTCTGATTAATTAGAAAAGGTCATAAACTGGTTAATCAGGGAAAAATATATTAGGATAACTTCTGTGTTTTAATTTCTGGGAACATTATATAGGGAATCTAAATAAATGGTTAACATAACAAATGTATATCTATGTCTATCAGATTTTTAGCCACTGGAATCATTCAATTTAGAATTCATATGAGGTATATATGGTTCAATTGGTAAGCAAAAGTCAGAAAATGGTTAATTAGAGAGGAATATGTTAGGATAGCTTCTGTATTTTAATTTCTGGGAACATTCTGTAGGGAATTAAAATGAATGGTTAACATAAGAATTATAGATATATATGTCACGGATTTTTAACCACTGGAATCACCTAATTTGGAATTTTTATGAGGGAGATATGGACCGATTAGTAGGCAAAGGTCAGAACCTATCCGAAAAGAAATAACCTGTACATTGAGAATGTAACATCCTGTAAGAAAATAAAATTTATTAGACAATTTTTAGATATCTAAGGAAATATAATCCTTATAAATTCTTTACCTTACGTACATGCATAGAAATATTCTAACTAGGTAAAGAGAGAAAACTTAAGAGGAAATATTAAAAATAAATATACTAAAGAAAGGTGAAATTCTTGGGTAAGAAAGATAAATTTTTGTGAAGTCAGTAAAGGTATTAAAATTATATCCTAGTCCAGGTCTATGTTTTATTTCTTCCTTGGGCTATCCTATTGGCTTGCTAAAAATTCATGTGAAGTAGAAAAAACTCTATATGAAGTGTCCATAGGTAAAAACTCAATTTATGGGTGGAGATACTAAACTTAGTACTCATATAGACTCCAAATTGAGTGATTCTAGTGACTAAAAATACGTGACACATATAGCTATAATTCTTATGTTAACCATTGGTTTTAATTCCTTACTAATTCTTCCTAGAATTTTAAAAACATAAGCATAAAAGTTTTCCACCCATAGCCATACCTATGCAGAACTATCTACACCAACCTAAGTATTTAAACATACATAATATGTAACATGATATAGCAATATCCATGACCAATCATTAAAGTTCTAAGATCAAAATCTAATATAAATATTACAAGTTTCAAAACTTTTCTTCAAAAAGAAATATTGTTAAACTTACCTGGAGCACTTAGTCCTCTAGACTTCTCCTTCCTCTTTCTTCCTTTCTTCCTCTCCTTTCCTCACTCTACCTTGCTTCTATTTTTCCTCTCCCTCACTTGGACGAAAATTCTAATGTTGTAAGGTTGGGTTTTGCTTAAATAGACCATCAAATAATTCACCTTTCATGATCATGGGTCTACCTTATCACAATTAGGATACACTTGGTTGAATTTTGGGAAAACAAACAACTTATGTTCTTGTCTTCCTCTTCCTTAGTCAAGATATGCATAGCAAAAGGAGATTTGTATTTTGAAAGTTATGATAATATGTTTCTAAGATAAGGGACAAGGTCCATTTGATTTAGGGATTCATTTCCTTTTTCTTTTGTCTTAATCAAGTATGATAGGTTTTCATTTTTAGGTGGCAAATTTCTAGCCCTTGAATCTCCATTATTTGGTTGAAATTATTTGTGTGGGATAAGAATGTTTTGTCCTAATGCCATGTATTATCATACCACTTGCTAAATTATAAGTGTAGGATATAGATGTTTTGTCCTAAAGCCTTGTATTATCATACCACTTGCTAAAATTATGAATGTAGGATATCACACCACTTGCTAAATTTTTATCTTAATTCCATGTCAACTAATCTTGATTACACCATTATTTCATCACTTTACTTTTATTTTTATTTTTATTTTTCCTCTTGGGTTTGGGCTCATTCTTGCCCATTTTCTTAACTTTGGTTAAAATTCTACCTTTCATAATGGGCTTGGTCACATTTTCATAATTTTTGGGCTACCGGTCCAATTCCTATATCCTAGTCTAAGTTTATGTTTTGTTTCTTCATTGGGCTATCCTATTGGCTTGCTAAAAATTCATGTGAAGTAAAAAAAAAACTCTATATGAAGTGTCCATAGGTGAAAGCCCAATTTATGGGTGGAGATACTAAACTTAGTAACTTTTGCTCTTAAATTAAGAAAAATTACCCTAATCCAATCTTCTTGAAATTTTAAGACATTTACTTACATCACAAAAATTTATCTTCCTTGCCTAAGAATTTCAACTTTCTTTAGCATGCTTATTCTAATATTTCCTCTTAGGTTTTCTTTCTTTACCTATTCGATTAATATTAGAACATTTCTATGCATACACGTAAGGTGAAGAATTTCTAAGGATTATATTTCCTTAGATATCTAAAAATTGTCTAATAAATTTTATTTCCTTAATTAAATATTTATGTACCTTTATCAATAAAAGAAATGAAATTAGGGATGTTACTTTGAATACTCTTGTATTTTTATTAATACATGAAACAAAATTAGGGATGCTACATTTCTCTCCCCCTAAAAGAAATTTTGTCCTTAAAATTTCAGAAATTACCTAATAAGAACAATTTCTGATATTTCTTCCTGATGACTTCTTCTAGTTCCCAAGTTGCTTCTTCCATAGTCAAACCTTCCCATAACACCTTAACTAGGGGAATAGTTTTGTTCTGCAATTGCTTCACATCAGTGTCCAATATAAATGCTGGTACTGTAACAACCTTTTTTTTCCTTTATTATTTTACAATATTGAGTTCACATACATGTCATTAATCAAAACAGACGTATAACATATCAAACACATAGATATTTACATCTTGTTTATTTTGGTTGACCAATTCCGGACATACAGGTGTGGGTGGTTGCACCTTCACCGGAATCTTAGCCAACTTGACCACAAACATCTTATTTGATTATGAAATCTGCCCAACATAAAGTAACTCGATCCAATGTGCACTAAGAGCCAGAGCCTTAGAAACAAAAGCTGCATAAATAATTTTCTGAACATGATATGGAAATATAGTGAGAATTAAATCCCAGTAAGTTCAACAATAAATTATCATTAGTAAAGCTCATCACGTCATGTTCAGCTGTATAAACTACAGAAAATATCTTTGGTCACATGAATGCATTATATCTATGCACATAAGAATCATACTGTAATGATATGTATGACAGGATTAACTATTTTCAAAATATCATATGATGGCCATCAACTTATTCTCATTTCAAGCTACTCCGGTCAGGGTGAGTATCCTTTACTCTCTGGTACGGGCTTTTCTCGCTCCGTCCGACATGGCCCACTTTCTCTTTCTTTTCTCATTATCATGATCATAACCATTGGTAGGGTGTCCCCTACTGGTGCACCACACGGATTGCCATGTGACCGTGCTTATTTCTTTTCTTTTCACAATGATAGCCAAAAATATGCTTTCAATAACAAGTATGTTCATCAAAATATAACTATTACCATAAATCATTGGTAATCATGCCATGAACATAACCATTTCAAATATCACTTCATAAAATATTTCCATGTCAAAATTTCATACTTAAGATGGTAAGAAGTTCATACAATGGCAATGGCTATGGCTATACTAATCATTTATTAAGATTCATCTTCTTTTTTAAATATTAATTTTATTCCTTTATTTTTTTTTATGCAGGTTTTCATCCTATCTAACCTTCTCTTAATAATCAGAGCATAACTCCCTCAATTTAACTCTGATGTAGGTGATCTTGGTGTCCATTTCAAGATAAAACAATTATCTAAAACTATTATGTTGAACATTGTAGCCAAAACTTAAGAAACAAAGGTGATATTACTCCCTCAAAGTACAGGATAGTTCCTCTCGGATAGGTTCTGACCTTTACTGACTAATTAGACCATATCTCCCAAATTGGAACTCCCAATTGATTTATTCCAGTTGGTAAAAATCCATGAGCCATATATCTATAATTGTTATGTTGGCGCACTATTTTAATTCCCTACAGAATATTCCCAGAAATTCAAAAACTAAAGCATTAATAACATACTCTTCCCTGAATAAACATTTTCTGACCTCTGCTTACTAATCGGATCATATCTACCTCATATGAACTCTAAATTGCATAATTCCAGTGGGTATATTTCCATAAGACATAGATATATAACTTTCATGTTAACCATTTATTTTAATTACATACATATAATTCCCAGAAATTAAAATACATTAGCTGTCCTAACATAATCTTCTCTGATGAACCAATTTCTGACCTTGGCATAGTAATCGAACCATATCTACCACATGTGGACTCCAAATTGAATGATTCCAGTGGCTAAAAATCAATGACACACATATCTTTAATTCTTATGTTAACAATTTATTTTAATTCCCTACCAATAGTTCCCAGAAATTAAATTACCGAAGCTATCCTAACATATTCTTCCCTGATGATTCATTTTCTGACCTTTGACTACTAATCAGACCATAGCTACCTCATATGGCCTCCAAATGGAATAATTTCAGTGGGTAAAAATCCGTGACACATATATCTTTAATTCTTATGTTAACCATTTATTTTAATTCCTTATAGATTGTTCCCAGAAATTAAAATACCGAAGCTTAAAATTCTGTCAACCATAGCCATACCCATGCAAAACTATCTACACCGACCAAAGTATTCAAACATACATCACATGCAAGATCAATATGTAACATGATATAGCAACATCCATGACCAATCATCAAAGTTATAAGATCAAAATCTCATATAAATATTATGAGTTTCAAAGGTTTTCTTCAAAAAGAAATATTGTTAAACTTACCTGAAGCACTTAGTCTCCTAGACTTCTCCTTCCTCTTTCTTCCTTTCTTCCTCTCCTTTCCTCACACTACCTTGCTTCTATTTTTGCTCTCCCTCACTTGGACGAAATTCTAATGTTGTAAGGTTGGATTTTCTTATATAGACCACCAAATAATTCACCTTTCATGATCATGGGTCTACCTTATCACAATTAGGATACACTTTGTTGAATTTTTGGAAAACAAACAACTTATGTTCTTGTCTTCCTCTTCCTTAGTCAAGATATGCATAGAAAAAGGAGATTTATATTTTGAAAATTATGATGATATGTTCTTAAGATATGGGCCAAGATCCCTTTGATTTAGGGATTCATTTCCTTTTTCTTTTGTCTTAATCAAGTATGATAGATTTTCCTTTTTAAGTGGCAAATTTCTAGCCCTTGAATTTTCCTTACTTAACTAAAATTATTTGTGTAGGATAATGATGTTTTGTCATAATGCTATGTATTATTACCCACTTGCTAAAGTTATGAATGTAGGATAGAGATGTTTTTGTCCTAAAGCCTTGTATTATTATGCCACTTGCCAAAATGATGAATGTAGAATCACACCACTTGCTAAATTTTTGTCTTAATGCCGTGTCACCTAATCTTGATTACACCATTATTTCATCACTTTAATTTTATTTTTATTTTTATTTTTCCTCTTGGTTTTGGGCTCATTCTTGCCCATTTTCTTTACTTTGGTTAAAATTCTACCTTTCATAATGGGCTTGGTAACATTTTCATGATTTTTGGGCTACCGGTCCAATTTCTATATCCTAGTCCAAGTCTATGTTTTATTTCTTCCTTGGGCTATCCTATTTGCTTGCTAAAAATTCGTGTGAAGTAGAAAAACTCTATATGAAGTGTCTATAGGTTAAAGCCTAATTACGGGTGGAGATACTAAACTTAGTAACTTTTGCTCTTAAATTAAGAAAATTTACCATAATCCGATCTTCTTGAAATTTTAAGATCTTTACTTACTTCACAAAAATTTATCTTTCTTTACCTAAGAATTTCACATTTCTTTAACATGTTTATTTCTAATATTTCCTCTTAGGTTTTCTTTCTTTACCTATTCCATTAATATTAGAACATTTCTATGCATATATGTAAGGTGAAGAATTTCTAAGGAAAATATCTAAAAAATTACGGGATGTTACATTCTTCCCCCCTTAAGAAATTCGGTCCCCGAATTTCAATCCATCCTACCACATGTAGGGAATGAAATTAATGCATTATTCAGAGTTACCAACCTTATTACCTAAGTAATTAGAGATATCTTTTCTATATGACATCTTTACTTTTTAATATGTCTATTCACTTGAGTGATTTTGCCATATAACTTAACCATAAGGATTTCTTTCACTCATAAGTTCTTCAATTGATATCCTCTAGCCCGCATGGATATATCTATGGGTCGATATTAGAAAACACACATATAAAGGAACATATACACCTTCATATTGTGTAACTATCTTTTCTTATTCCAAACTTCTATCAAGTCAATTTTTTTTTCATATATCAACATCATCCCCTGAATATCATCATCTTAATCTATCATCTATTTTTATCCTCAAATCCTTTAATCAATATGTTAAACATACGTAGCAATAAATCCTTCAAACCTTTAATAACGTTTATGTACCATTGACACATGTCTAATAATTCTAACTTACCTCATCACAGTAATTCTATACAAGCTTATTAACACCATTAAACTCATTGTCAAAAATTTCAATTATTTCTTCTATCATATCCAAAAGCACCTCATTCTAGCTTATGCCAATCCCATTTAATTCACCTAATCATTTCAAGAAGATTTGTGTTTTTTTTTTCCTAACAATTACTCATACATGAATTCTCAATTCCAACATAATTCCCATCCTAGATACTAGACTCAATTTAGCATGATATAATCCTTTAACACAAATATCTTGATAACCTACATTATTTTCGGACATGGTTCTCAGAATATTCTCTATATTTCCAAATTAAGAGTTCAAAGACTAACTTAAATCCTACTTCCTATATTTTATTCCTCGAGAACTTCAACACCACTAATTCTCTTAATTACATTCGTCAAAACACCATAAGACCATCATCCGTCCATTCTTTTCAAACTTTTCATTACTTTAACCTACTAACAACTTAGACACCATAACAACCGAGTTTCAAAGAAAAGAAATTATCTTTCATTGCAATGAGGGAAAATAACCTTGCATTTAATGCCAACCGTTAATGAGTGAAACAGACGAAAAGCATAATAGAGAATGGTGCCAAAAGCGAAAGTCAAAAATTTCGACAAAGCATTGAAAAATATTAAAATCGGTGGCCGTAATTCTTGAAAATATGTAAACAAAATCTATCTATGATTTCAGCAAAAATCGGTGGCCGCAAATTTTGAATATATGTGTCAGAATCTACTTTAAATCTATTGGTATTTGGTGGAAAGATATCACATGGAAAAGAAACATTTCTGAGTTGATAAAAGTCTGTGAAAATCAAAGAATATGTAGTTAACTGGTAGGATGCAGTTGATTACTTCAAAATAGATGTAATCAATCAACTGTAAAAAAAAACCAGTCCAAATTAAAATTTCTCAAAATAGCTAGTCGACTTAATAATACTGATAGTCGACTGGCAAAAACATTGAGAATACAAAATAAATCATTTGATTCCATTTTTTTTTCAATGACGGCTATCATCTACAACTTTTCTACAAGAATCAAAACATCAATGCTTCATCAAAGACAACAAGATAAAGATAGATTTCTGGTGATATCTTATCTTATACTCTTTATGTGCTTAATATGGGTCACAATCATACTACTGTACATATACATGCTTGCCGTCATTTTTTTTTTTACCTTTAATTTAGCTGATATCCACCAATCACTCGCAAAGTTTTTCTAATAATACCCGGCCTATTTGCATAGCTATTATAAATATGCCCTTCTCTGAGTTCTATAAATACTTACATTAGTATCTTTGTCTATTCTCAAAGTTAAGGTGATAAAAATTATGGAGGGAACCGCATTCCGTCAGTTCCGAAATATCTGTGTCTTTTGTGGTTCCAGTCCTGGAAAAGATGAGGAGTATGTTAAAGCAGCACAAAATCTGGGTATGGTGCTGGCTAGGAGAAAAATTCATTTAGTGTATGGTGGAGGTAACTGTGGGTTAATGGGGTGTGTGGCTACAGCTGCACATGCAGGGGGATGCCAAGTTCTAGGTATTATTCCTACAGCTCTAGCTACATCCAGCAACATAGAGAAGACAATTGGGGAAGAATATAGGGTAGTTTCCATGCATGAACGCATGGCTAGAATGATGAGCAATGCTGACGTCTTCATTGCCTTACCAGGTGGTTTTGGTACTCTAGAGGAGATTTTCCAAATAGTCTCTTGGGCACAACTGAATATGCATCACAAACCGATAGGTTTGTTAAATGTTAATCACTTCTTTGATGGTTTGTTATCTTTTCTAAATCAAGTTGTGGAACAGAGGTTTATCTCACACTCAGCACGACAAATTCTCATCTCAGCTTCAAATGCTGAGGAGTTGATTGATGCTTTACAAGCCTATGTTCATGTACCTGATCTAACTATTACTCCAATAGAATGGACGGCAGATAACCGCAGGAAGCGTAAATTGGATTTGGATCTTCATCTTTAAATGTAGTAAAACGTAGCTATTATTGTACTACTTTTACTTTCTTAGACTCTACTTGTATACCATATTTACCAACCATACTCCTTTAGAATTGGTAAAACTATCTTTGAATGTTGCTTATGATCCTCTGAACTTTTGAAATATTCTAGTATATCATCCATATATATAATAACAAATTATTCCAAGGATGACCTAATTACTATTCATTAAATCTATGAATGCAGCTAAAGATTTGTCAATTTAAATGCATCACCAAGAACTCATAATGCCCATAATAAGTCCTACATCCTCTTCTCTTATCCCTAATTAATGTTACTCATATCCCAAATCTATTTGTGGAAAAATATTGAACACCTTATAACTGGTCAAACAGGTAATCTATACGAGCTAATGAGTTTCTATTTTACATTGTCACTTTATTCAACTGTCTATAATCTATGCATAGTCATAGTGATCCATCTTTCTTTTTCACAGATAGAACTAGAGCACTCCAAATAAAAGTACAAGGGCATTTAAATCCCTTGTCTAACAAGTCTTGTAACTAATTTTTTTTTTATTCAATCGATATCATTCTATATAAGGTTATAGATACTAGTTGGGTTCTAAGGAGTAAATCAATATTAAATTCTCAAATTACCGTGGCAAGGTTGTGTAGGGTTTCCTCCACATTTTTTACGGAATTCCTCCTTAGTGGTGCCATTTCCTACTGTGGCAAAAATAAAGTTATGCTGCTATTGAGGTGATCAAGTCCAATAGTTAGTTTTTTTAAAAAAATTTAACAGCAGCCATAACACCACCTCGGCATATAGATAGGAAACACTAGTAATTTCCTACCTATATGAAATCACTGATTCCCTACACAACACTACCACAATATACTCAAGATACTATAAGATCGATTCAGATAACCAACCACCCACTGGCCATCTAGGATCGACCTGCTCTGATACCAATTATGTAACAACCTTTTTTTTTCCTTTATTATTTTACAATATTGAGTTCACATACATGTCATTAATCAAAACAGACGTATAACATATCAAACACATAGATATTTACATCTTGTTTATTTTGGTTGACCAATTCCGGAGATACAGGTGTGGGTGGTTGCACCTTCACCGGGATCTGAGCCAACTCGACCACAAACATCTTATTTGATTTCTGAAATCTGCCCAACATAAAGTAACTCGATCCAATGTGCACTAAGAGCCAGAGCCTTAGAAACAAAAGCTGCATAAATAATTTTTTGAACATGATATAGAAATATAGTGAGAATTAAATCCCAGTAAGTTCAACAATAAATTATCATTAGTAAAGCTCATCACGTCATGTTCAGCTGTATAAACTACAGAAAATATCTTTGGTCACATGAATGCATTATATCTATGCACATAAGAATCATACTGTAATGATATGTATGACAGGATTAACTATTTTCAAAATATCATATGATGGCCATCAACTTATTCTCATTTCAAGCTACCCCGGTCAAGGTGAGTATCCTTTACTCTCCGGTACGGGCTTTTCTCGCTCTGTCCGACATGGCCCACTTTCTCTTTCTTTTCTCATTATCATGATCATAACCATTGGTAGGGCATCTCCTACTGGTGCACCACACGGATTACCATGTGACCGTGCTTATTTCTTTTCTTTTCACAATGATAGCCAAAAATATGCTTTCAATAACAAGTATGTTCATCAAAATATAACTATTACCATAAATCATTGGTAATCATGCCATGAACATAACCATTTCAAATATCACTTCATAAAATATTTCCATGTCAAAATTTCTTACTTAAGATGGTAAGAAGTTCATACAATGGCAATGGCTATGGCTATACTAGTCATTTATTAAGATTCATCTTCTTTTTTAAATATTAATTTTATTCCTTTATTTTTCTTGATGCAGGTTTTCATCCTATCTAACCTTCTCTTACTAATTAGAGCATAACTCCCTCAATTTAACTCTGATGTAGGTGATCTTGGTGTCCATTTCAAGATAAAACAATTATCTAAAACTATTATGTTGAACATTGTAGCGACAAAATTAAGAAACGAAGGTGATATTACTCCCTCAAAGTACAGGATAGTTCCTCTTGGATGGGTTCTGACCTTTACTGACTAATTAGACCATATCTCCCAAATTGGAACTCCAAATTGAATTATTCCAGTTGGTAAAAATCCAAGAGCCATATATCTATAATTGTTATGTTGGCGCGCTATTTTAATTCCCTACAAAATATTCCCAGAAATTCAAAAACTAAAGCATTAATAACATACTCTTCCCTGAATAAACATTTTCTGACCTCTGCTTACTAATCGGATCATATCTACCTCATATGAACTCCAAATTGCATAATTCCAGTGGGTATATTTCCATGAGACATAGATATATAACTTTCATGTTAACCATTTATTTTAATTACATACATATAATTCCCAGAAATTAAAATACAACAGCTGTCCTAACATAATCTTCCCTGATGAACCATTTTCTGACCTTGGCATAGTAATCGAACCATATCTACCACATGTGGACTCCAAATTGAATGATTCCAGTGGCTAAAAATCAATGACACACATATCTTTAATTCTTATGTTAACCATTTATTTTAATTCCCTACCAATAGTTCCCAGAAATTAAATTACCGAAGCTATCCTAACATATTCTTCCCTGATGATTCATTTTCTGACCTTTGACTACTAATCAGACCATAGCTACCTCATATGGACTCCAAATGGAATGCTTCCAGTGGGTAAAAATCTGTGACACATATATCTTTAATTCTTATGTTAACCATTTATTTTAATTCCTTATAGATTGTTCCCAGAAATTAAAATACCAAAGCTTAAAATTCTGTCAACCATAGCCATACCCATGCAGAACTATCTACACCGACCAAAGTATTCAAACATACATCACATGCAAGATCAATATGTAACATGATATAGCAACATCCATGACAAATCATCAAAGTTCTAAGATCAAAATCTCATATAAATATTATGAGTTTCAAAGGTTTTCTTTAAAAAGAAATATTGTTAAACTTACCTGGAGCACTTAGTCTCCTAGACTTCTCCTTCCTCTTTCTTCCTTTCTTCCTCTCCTTTCCTCACACTACCTTGCTTCTATTTTTGCTCTCCCTCACTTGGACGAAATTCTAATGTTGTAAAGGTGGGTTTTCTTATATAGACCACCAAATAATTCACCTTTCATGATCATGGGTCTACCTTATCACAATTAGGATACACTTTGTTCAATTTTTGGAAAACAAACAACTTATGTTCTTATCTTCCTCTTCCTTAGTCAAGATATGCATAGAAAAAGGAGATTTGTATTTTGAAAATTATGATGATATGTTCTTAAGATATGGGCCAAGATCCCTTTGATTTAGGGATTCATTTCCTTTTTCTTTTGTCTTAATCAAGTATGATAGATTTACCTTTTTAAGTGGCAAATTTCTAGCCCTTGAATTTTCCTTACTTAACTAAAATTAGTTGTGTAGGATAATGATGTTTTGTCATAATGCTATGTATTATTACCCACTTGCTAAAGTTATGAATGTAGGATAGAGATGTTTTTGTCCTAAAGCCTTGTATTATTATGCCACTTGCCAAAATGATGAATGTAGAATCACACCACTTGCTAAATTTTTGTCTTAATGCCATGTCACTTAATCTTGATTACACCAATATTTCATCACTTTAATTTTATTTTTTTATTTTTATTTTTCCTCTTGGGTTTGGGCTCATTCTTGCCCATTTTCCTTACTTTGGTTAAAATTCTACCTTTCATAATGGGCTTGGTCACATTTTCATGATTTTTGGGCTACCGGTCCAATTTCTATATCCTAGTGCAAGTCTATGTTTTATTTCTTCCTTGGGCTATCCTATTGGCTTGCTAAAAATTCATGTGAAGTAGAAAAACTCTATATGAAGTGTCTATAGGTTAAAGCCCAATTACGGGTGGAGATACTAAACTTAGTAACTTTTGCTCTTAATTAAGAAAAATTACCATAATCCGATCTTCTTGAAATTTTAAGACTTTTACTTACTTCACAAAAATTTATCTTTCTTTACCTAAGAATTTCACATTTCTTTAACATGTTTATTTCTAATATTTCCTCTTAGGTTTTCTTTCTTTACCTATTCCATTAATATTAGAACATTTCTATGCATATATGTAAGGTGAAGA
This sequence comes from Gleditsia sinensis, assembly GCA_037074535.1. Lineage (NCBI taxonomy): Eukaryota > Viridiplantae > Streptophyta > Magnoliopsida > Fabales > Fabaceae > Gleditsia > Gleditsia sinensis. The sequence goes on from CM073467.1 coordinate 9,355,222, forward strand.
ATTTCTAAGGAAAATATCTAAAAAATTACGGGATGTTACAGGTACTAGCTGGTATGTCATGTTCTCCTTTATTTGTATTGGTTCATCCCGTATTATATGTGAAGAATCTGGAAGATACTTCCGTAGCTGTGATACATCTAAAACATTGTGCAGGTTGAAAAAATTCGGTGGAAAGGCAACTTGATATGCTGACGTCCCCACTTTCTTCAAAATCTGATAGGGTCCCAAAAATCGCAAACTTAGCATTCTAGTTTTGAGAGACCTACCAACTCTAGTAGTTAGGGAAAGGTTCAGAAATATATGGTCTCCTTCCCCAATCTCTAGAGGTCTATGTCTCTTATCATAGTAACTCTTTTGCCGACTTTGAGCTGTAAGTATTTTGTTTCGTATCATCCTGATTTGTTCAGTGGTCTGTTGAACTAAATCAGGACCCAGCAAATTCTTTTCTCCTACCTCAAACCAACATAGTGGAGATTGGCACTTCCTACCCTATAAAGCTTCGTAGGGGGCCATCTTAATACTAGAGTGATAACTATTATTATAAGAAAACTCTACTAAAGGAAGGTACTTATCACATCCTTTACCTTGCTCTATTACACAAGCCCTTAACATATCTTCTAGAGTTTGAATGGTCTGTTCAGTCTGAGGATGATAGGCAGTACTGAATAGCAACTAGGTTCCAAAAGCTTCCTGCAACACCTTCCAAAACCTCGACATAAACCTGGGATCTCTATCAGAAATGATATTTAAGGGAATTCCATGAAGTCTAACTATTTCCTGGACGTACAACTGGGCCAATTTGTCCAATGAATAGTTGATGCGTTCCTCTAAACGAAGAAACGGAGTGTTTGGCTAAAGCAAGGATCGTCTTGAAAATTCAACGGATGTTTGATCGCCACGAGTTGCCTCGATAAGATCGGATTCAGTTCTTTGCCCAAGAACTAAGGGAAGCTCTCACTTTAGGAGAAAACTCAATCTTTATTAATCATCAAAATCTGTTTGATACATGAACTTAAAGAACTCTTAAATAGACAATCAAACCTAACCCTAGTAGGAAAGCCAAAAGGCCTTAAACTCCTAATTGGACTTCTAAAAATATGGCCCAAATAACATTAGTTATTTGGCCCAACTAAGCTAATAAAAAAAACAAACCCATAATTAAATTACTATTTGGCCTGCATAAAGAATGGGCCCAAATGCTAATAATACCCAAAACAAAACATTTAAACTAAAGCCCATAATACATCTTGAAACCAATGCAGATTTGAGCTAGTTATCTTCAAGATCCAACAAACTTTATTCGGCCTCCGGACTGCCCTCTTTAATGCCATCCTCAAGGCTGCAAAGTGTGGCCCACTTGATGTCTTGACTTGGCCCAATAACTTCCTCTTTAGACTGCATATCCAAGATCAAGCCCAGTAAAGCTTCTTTGGCCCGTTTCGCCCTGCTCCTAATCATTGGACCGCCTATCCCTTGCAAAGGATCTTGGGAACGGTTTATAGTAACTTTGACAATATCTTGATCTCCATCATTCCCTCCCTCCTCGAAAGGATTCGTCCTCGAATCAAAGGCATCACCTACATCAAATAAAGACAAGTCAGTAAGATTGAATGCAACACCAATATTGCCATACTCACTAGGTAAATCAATTTTATAGTCATTGTCATTGATTCCTTCCAAGACTTGAAATGGTCCATCTCCTCTATGATGTAACTTAGCCTTCCTATGAACCAGAAACCGCTCTTTGTGCATATGTACCCAAACCCAATCACCAGGTTCAAATACAAATATATTCCGACTCTTGTTGGCTTGCTTTGCATACTGCTCATTCTTCCTTTCAATGTTTGCTCGAATCTTAGCATGCAAATCCTTTATATATTCAACCTTTTTCTTACCATCCAAGTTAACAGACTCATTAGTAGACAAAGGTAAAATATCCAAAGGTGTTAGAGGATTAAAGCCATAAACAATTTCAAAAGGACTATAAGCAGTAATAGAATGCACAAATCTATTGTAAGTAAACTCAACATGTGGTAATGGAATATAAAGACCATGTGGCATAACCTTAGACTTAGTTTGTTTACATGCCATGCACTTAGCACAAAATGAAATGACATCATGTTTCATGCGAGGCCAATACAAATGTTCATACAGAATTTCTAAGGTTTTAGTCACTCCAAAATGTCCCATTAAACTTCCACTATGACTCTCCTTAATTAACAAGTTATGCATAGAACACTTAGGCACATAAAATTTATTCTTTTTAAACAAGTAGCCTTTATGTCTATAGAAACCATCAATAACACGCTTATCACAAGAATTCCAAATAGATCCAAAATCAACATAATTAGCATACAAGTCTTTAATGTATTCAAACCCAAGCAACTTAGCATGCAAAAATGTCAATAACGCATATCTTCTAGACAATGCATTAGCTACCATATTTTCCCTTCCAATTTTATATTTAATCACATATGGAAATGTCTCAATGAATTTTAACCACGTAGCATGCCTCTTATGCAACTTACCTTGAGACTTCAAGAATTTTGGACTCTTATAATCTGAATGGATAATGAATTCTCTCGGCCATAGATAATGCTGCCAAATTTGCCAAGTCCTCATCAATGCATATAACTCCTTATCATAAGTAGGATATTTCAGTGTTGTGAATCCCTGTATCAAAGACACAACCACACTAGGCAAAGAAAGGTTAGGAGTGTTAGTAAAATAAATATCCTTGTACATGAACACAAGGAGGTTTGGTTTGCATACCAAAGCACTCTTCACCTCACTTTTTAATGCAAAAGCACTCACTCTTTTATTTTCTTCTTTATCTGTCTCACAATTCTCTTTCTTTTTCTGCTCACATATCTCAACATCTCTCTCTTTTATCTCACTCTCAATTTTGGCCATACTCATTTTTTTCTCACATATCTCAACCTCTCTCTCTTTTCTCTCACTCTCAATTTTGGCCATACTCTCTTTTTTCTTTTGCTCACATATTTCAACCTCTCTTTCTTTTCTCTCACTCTCAATTTTTGCCTTACTCTCTTTCTCTTTTTCTTTTATTTCTCTCAACTCACACTCTTTTGTAATTCGCACTTGATCAGCATAAGCCTCAGCTGGCCTTAAGGGTGTTAGAATAAAGGTTTTCTTATGCATGGTCAATGTATATCGATTCTTGTAACCATCATAATTAACCCTTCTATTAAATTGCCATAGACGTCCCAACAACAAGTGTGCAACATGCATTGGTACTACATCACAAAGCACCTCATCTTTGTAGTTACCAATAGAAAAAGATACCAAAACCTGATTAGTCACTCATATCTCTCCACTATCATTCAACCATCTTAGCCTATACGGCTTAGGATGTTTCAATGTGGGTAGACCCAATTTATCAACCATCAAGGTACTAGCTACGTTAATGCAACTCCCATTATCAATAATCAAGCTACATACCTTGTTATTCATGTGGCACCTAGTTTGGAATATATGCTCACACTGTTCATCATCAATATCATAAATAGGCTGCATATTAAGAGCACGTCGAGTAACCAATACTTCTCTTTTCACTAGCTTACTAATCTCCATATTACTACAATCCTCCAATGGTGGCATCTCATTATCACTAGAATGCTTACTCTCTATTCGTTCCTTTTCTTCTTCACCAAAGACAAACTGTTTAGAAGGCTTAGGTTTGGATAGTGACTCAAGATTATCTAGCTTCATATGTGTCAACTTAAACTGCTCCTGAATTGCCTTCATGTAATATTTAAGATCAATTTTAGGTTGATTTATTTTACTAGTCATGTTTGTCTCACAAGCCTCACGTGTTTGCACTCAACTTTACTCTCTTTCCCTTAAAGCTCTTAAACAAGAACCTAATCAACAAACTTATCAAAGGAAACAAGAGAATTAAGAATGATAAGAACAAATTTTCAGACAATGACAATCTAGGAACTGAATTTGAAACAAATAAAATTAGTATGCAATTTTTTCGACTTCCCTTTTTTTCTCTTTTTTTTTGGAACGAATTTCTTTTTTTTTTTTTGAATGAACTTCTGCTCACCTTTTCTTTTAGCAGACTACAGCACTTTTTTTTTTGCGAAATTTTTTTTTTGAATTTTTTTTTTTGGGAAGAAGAAACTGAAGTATACTAGAACTAGGAATCTGATTTTTTTTTTTTTTGAATTTTGAATTTTTGAACAAGAAACCAAATTGAAATAGGAATAGGACTCACCTTTTTTTTTTCGAAATTCAAATTTTTGGAAGAAGCTAAATTGACTAGGATTAGGAATTAGAATATAAGTAGGAAAAGAAAATTGACTAGAACTAGAACTTTTTTTTTTTTAAAGGACTAGAAGAACATTAACTAGAACTAGAACTAGAACTCTAATTTGACCTAAAGAAAGGTAGAAGAAGAAGAAAGACTCTAGAAAATAGAAAAGAAAAGATAGGACACCAACCAAATCTCAAGGAGCCAAAGCTCTGATACCAAATGATGCGTTCCTCTAAACGAAGAAACGGAGTGTTTGGCTAAAGCAAGGATCGTCTTGAAAATTCAACGGATGTTTGATCGCCACGAGTTGCCTCGATAAGATCGGATTCAGTTCTTTGCCCAAGAACTAAGGGAAGCTCTCACTTTAGGAGAAAACTCAATCTTTATTAATCATCAAAATCTGTTTGATACATGAACTTAAAGAACTCTTAAATAGACAATCAAACCTAACCCTAGTAGGAAAGCCAAAAGGCCTTAAACTCCTAATTGGACTTCTAAAAATATGGCCCAAATAACATTAGTTATTTGGCCCAACTAAGCTAATAAAAAAAACAAACCCATAATTAAATTACTATTTGGCCTGCATAAAGAATGGGCCCAAATGCTAATAATACCCAAAACAAAACATTTAAACTAAAGCCCATAATACATCTTGAAACCAATGCAGATTTGAGCTAGTTATCTTCAAGATCCAACAAACTTTATTCGGCCTCCGGACTGCCCTCTTTAATGCCATCCTCAAGGCTGCAAAGTGTGGCCCACTTGATGCCTTGACTTGGCCCAATAACTTCCTCTTTAGACTGCATATCCAAGATCAAGCCCAGTAAAGCTTCTTTGGCCCGTTTCGCCCTGCTCCTAATCATTGGACCGCCTATCCCTTGCAAAGGATCTTGGGAACGGTTTATAGTAACTTTGACAATATCTTGATCTCCATCAATAGTTAATCTTTATGGGCAGAAAGTGAGCAGATTTGGTTAATCAGTCAACAATTACCCAGATAGAGTCATGTCCCACTGAAGTCTTAGGTAATCCCACAACAAAGTCCATTGAGATACTATCCCATTTCTATTTAGGGATCTCAAGAGGTTGTAGAAAACCCACTAGCTTTTTATGCTCCACCTTCACCTTTTGACAAATAAGACATTTCGCCACAAACTCAGCAATGTCCTTTTTCTTCCCTGGCCACCAATACATCCTCTTTAAATCCTGGTACAATTTAGTGCATCCAGGATGGACTATGTATTTACCCTGATGCGCTTCCTGTAGGATCTTAGTCCTCAACTCTCGTTCTTGAGGGACATAAATCCTTCCCTGATACATGATTGCTCCATCTTCCATGATAGAAAAATTACCTTAGTCTTTATGATCCTGTAAGTATTGGTCGTAAGCTTGAGCCTCTTTGATCTGGGCTCTAAGGTCTCACCCTATACTTAAACCATTAATGACTAGCTTCTTTGGAGTAAGAGTAGTGGCTAGCTTCAAATTTCGAAACTCCTCTAGCATCTGCATCTCATACACCATCATCTGACCCATGTGCAGAGATTTTCGACTCAAGGCATCTGCTACAACATTCGCCTTTCCTGGATGATACTTTATCTTAAACTTGTAGTCATTGAGGAATTCTACCCATCTTCGTTGCCTCATATTTAACTCCTTCTGATCAAAGAGGTATTTAAAACTCTTATGATCACAATATACTTCAAAGGTTTCCCCGTACAAATAGTGTTGCCAAACTTTAAGGCAAACACCATTGCCGCCAATTCAAGATCATGGGTTGGATAGTTTCCTTCGTGGGGTCTCAGTTGCCTAGAGGCATAAGCAACTCCCGTAAGAAAATAAAATTTATTAGACGATTTTTAGATATCTAAGGAAATATATTCCTTATAAATTTTTTACCTTACGTATATACATAGAAATATTCTAACATTAATGGAATAGGTAAAGAGAGAAAACTTAAGATGAAATATTAAAAATAAATATACTAAAGAAAGGTAAAATTCTTGGGTAAGAAAGATAAATTTTTGTGAAGTCAGTAGAGGTATTAAAATTTCAAGAAAATTGGATTAGGGTAATTTTTCCTAATTTAAGAGTTAAAGTTACTAAGTTTAGTATCTCTACCCATAAATTGGGCTTTCACCTATGGACACTTCATATAGAGTTTTTCCACTTCACATGAATTTTTAGCAAGCCAATAGGATAGCCCAAGGAAGAAATAAAATATAGACTTGGACTAGGATATAGAAATTGGATCGGTAGCCCAAAAATCATGAAAATGTGACTAAGCCCATAATGAAAGGTAGAATTTTATCCAAAGTAAAGAAAATGGGCAAGAATGAGCCAAAACCCAAGAGGAAAAATAAAAATAAAAATAAAAATAAAGTGATGGAATAATAGTGTAATCAAGAATTAGGTGACATGGCATTAAGACAAAAATTTAGCAAGTGGTGTGATATCCTACATTCATAAGTTTAGCAAGTGGTATGATAATACATGGAATTAGGACAAAACATCTGTATTCTACACTCATAATTTTAGCAAGTGGGTAATAATACATAGCATTATGACAAAACATCTTTATCCTACACAAATAATTTTAGCTAAGTAAGGAAGATTAAAGGGTTGGAAATTTGCCACCTAAAAAGGCAAACCTATCATACTTGATTAAGACAAAAGAAAAAGGAAATGAATCCCTAAATCAAAGGGACCTTGTCCCTTATATTAAGAACATATCATCATAATTTTCAAAATACAAATCTCCTTTTCCTATGCATATCTTGACTAAGGAAGAGGAAGACAAGAACATGAGTTGTTGTTTTCCAAAAATTCAACCAAGTGCATCTTAATTGTGATAAAGTAGACCCATGATTATGAAAGGTAAATTATTTCATAGTCTATATAAGTAAAACCCAACCTTATAACATTATAATTTCATCCAAGTGAGGGAGAGGAAAAAATAGAAGCAAGGTAGAGTGAGGAAAGGAGAGGAAGAAAGGAAGAAAGAGGAAGGAGAAATCTAGAGGACTAAGTGCTCAAGGTAAGTTTAACAATATTTCTTTTTGAAGAAAAATTTTGAAACTTATAATATTTATATGAGATTTTGATCTTAGAACTTTGATGATTGGTCATGGATGTTGCTATATCATGTTGCATATTATGTATGTTTGAATACTTAGACTGATGTAGATAGTTTTGCATAGGTATGGCTATGGTTGGCAAACTGTTATGCTTCTGTTTTTAAAATTATGGGAAGAATTTGTAAGGAATTAAAACAAATAGTTAACATGAAAAATGTAGATGTATATATCACATATTTTTAGCCACTGGAATCACTCAATTTGGAGTTTATATGAGGTAGATATGGTCCGATTAGTTAGCAATGGTCAAAAAATGGTTAATCAGGGAAGAATATTTTAGGATAGCTTCTGTGTTTTAATTTCTAGGAACATTCTGTAGGGAATTAAAATTAATGGTTAACATAGGAATTATAGCTACATGTGTCACAGATTGTTAGCCACTGGAATAACTTAATTTGGAATTCTTATGAGGGAGATGTGGACAGATTTGTAGGTAGAGGTCAGAATCTGTCCGAGAAGAAATAACTTGTACTTTGAGGAAGTAATATCACCTTGATTTCTTAATATTGAAATTGACACCAAGATCACCTACATCGGAGTTAAATTAAGGGAGTTATACTCTGATTAGTAAGAGAATGTTAGATAGGATGAAAAAATGCATCAAGAAAATAAAGAAATAAAATTAATATTTAAAAAGAAGAAGAATCTTATAAATGAAAATAATAAATGACTAGTATATGCCATAGCCATTGCCATTGCATGAACTTCTTACCATCTTAAGTGTGAAATTCTGACATGAAAATATTTTATAAAGTGATATTTGAAATGGTTATGTTCATGGCATGATTACCAATGATTTTTGGTAATAGTTATATTTTGACGAACATACTTGTTATTGAAAGCATATTTTTGGCTATCATTGTGAAAAGAAAAAAATGAGCACGGTCACATGGCAATCCGTGTGGTGCACCAGTAGGGGACGCCCTACCAACAGTTATGAATCTGTTAATGAGAAAAGAAAGAGAAATTGTGCCATGTCGGACGGAGCGATAAAAGCCTGTATCGGAGAGTAGAAAATACTCACCCTGACCGGGGTAACTTGATATGAGAATAAATTGATAGTCATCATATGATATTTTAAAAATAATTAATCATGTCACACATGTCATTATTGTACGATTCTCATGTGCATAGATATAGTGCATTCATGTGACCAAAGATATTTACTGTAGTTTATACAGCTGAACATGACGTGATAAGCTATATTGATGATGTTTTATTGTTGAACTTACCAGGATTTAATTCTCACTATTTTTCCATGTCATGTTTAAAAAATTAGTTATGCTGATTTTTCTATGGCTCTGGCTTTTAGTGTACGTTGGATCAAGTTACTTTATGTTAGGCAGATCCCAGAATCAAATAATATGTTTGTGGTTGAGTTGGTTCAGATCCCGATGAAAGTGCAACCACCCGCACCTATATCTCCGGAATTGGTCAACCAGAATAAATAAGATGTAGTTATATATGTGTTTGATTTTGTTGTACGTACGTTTTGATTACTGACGTGCATGTGAACTCTATATTGTATAATAAAAAAAGAGAGGTTGTTATATACATAGGTATGGCTATGGATGGCAAACTTTTAAGCTTCTGTTTTTAATATTCTGGGAAGAATCAGTTAGGAATTAAAACAATATGTTAACATCAAAACTGTAGACCTATGTCTCACGGATTTTTAGCCACTGGAATCACTTAATTTGGAATTTTTATGAGGGAGATATGGACCGATTAGTAGCCAGAGGTCAGAACCTATCTGAGAAGAAATAACATGTACATTGAGGGAGAAATATCACCTTCTTTTCTTAATATTTCGCAACACTTTTCAACATAATAGTTTTAGATAATTGTTTTATCTTGAAAGTGACACTAAGATCACCTACATCGAAGTTAAATTGAGGGAGTTATGCTCTGATTAGTAAGAGAAGGTTAGATAGGATGAAAACCTGCATCAAGAAAATAAAGAAATAAAATTAATATTTAAAAAGGAAGAAGAATCTTATAAATGAAAATAATAAATGACTAGTATATGCCATAGTCATTGCCATTGTATGAACTTCTTACCATCTTAAGTGTGAAATTTTGACATGGAAATATTTTATAAAGTGATTTTTGAAATGGTTATGTTCATGGCATGATTACCAATGATTTTTGGTAATAGTTATATTTTGATGAACATACTTGTTATTGAAAGCATATTTTTTGCTATCATTGTGAAAAGAAAAAAAAAGAGCAGGGTCATATGGCAATCCGTGTTGTGCTCCAGTAGGGGACGCCCTACCAACGGTTATGATCATGTTAATGAGAAAAAAAAGAGAAAGTGGGCCATGTCGGACGGAGCGAGAAAAGCCCGTATCGGAGAATAGAAAATACTCACCCTGACCGGAGTAGCTTGATATGAGAATAAATTGATAGTAATCATATGATATTATGAAACAAAAAATTGATACTTAAATGGAGTTGTTACAAGTGGCTCTTGGAAAACTGTCCTTATCACACCCACACAACTTCAAAGAAGGTTTTGGTTGAGATTGGGAAGAAGGCATGTGATGTTCTCTATATGGACACAACTCTGAGAGTTGAGAGCTAACAACAAAACCATATGGAACTATACAGGGGACCGGGGATGGAACTCATTAGAAGAGATGTAGTGAATAGAGAAAATTGCTTGAGGAGAAGAAAACCTTTAAGTTTGGGGGGAATTGATAACTCTAATCCATTACAGTTTCTTTGTGCTTTCTGAGGATGTTAATATGCCTTTTTGATTCACTAGCATTCTTGTCCCCGAATTTAAATGAATGTTTTGCCTCCCTGGGATACAAGATCATCCATTCTGTTTGCTGTGACAATTCAGTATACATATGTAGCATACATGGGAGCAAAACAAGTGATACTGAATGAGCTCGGCCCTTTTTAATATAATGTTGATGATGGGGAGCTGATTCTGTTTGATATGGTGTAGGTGGCAGGGAGTCAGAGCTGCACAGCAGAAGAAACCACTACCTGGTAGGGGAAAGGAGCGCCCAGCTGACACAGCAGACTACTGGGTGGTACAGAATCTGCCTCCACTACTGAAAGTGGAGAGAAATCTGCTGGAAGAGGTGTTGGCCAAAAAGTAGGAAGAATGTAAGCATAATCAGGCCACTTTAATGGGACCACAAGGCCAGACTATAAAAGGTAGAAAATAGAGTGTAGAAAGGAGAGAGGAGGATGCTACGGGGGGGACAAAGAGAAAAATAGAAACAGTGAACCCAGAATCCCTGACGGGAGGGGGTTGTGAGAAAACACTGCAGCCGAGGATATGCTAACATTGCATGGTGAAGCATTGGAGTGAGGACGAGGCTACTGTTCCAGAATTCTTTCGAACCCTTTTGTGATTTTTATTGTTTAGCAAGAAACTACATCTGTCTGTTTATTTTAGTTGTATTACTCGAGATGCATACTAGTTTTTTTCTAATGTTTGCAACCTATTTAGCTATGAGGCTGGGCTAATTTCTAGCTAGGGTTGTAGAAAGGTTGTAATGAACACATGCACAATTTTTATTTATCAATGACTTGCTGTAGCATTACTATATCATTCAACTGTATGTATGTTTTAACTTCTCTTGATAACTGAAGTTTGATAGAGGAAAATTAAGTCTAATATTCACCTAGAAAGGTAGTGGAGGCTGGAAAAAGAGTTGAATGTGTGGGATCAGCCAATATAGGGATATATGGTTGTCCCATTTAGTCACAATTCTAGGGTTAGGATTGATGCAGGGATGTGTGTCCAGACCCCAAAATTGCATGGGATGGAAGTCTGGAAAGACACCATTCAAGGACAGACTAGGCACTGCAGAAATTACTGCTGCAATTTCTAGAGCAAAATGAGTGCAGAAGTTCATGGTAACCCTGAAGCAACCCTGATTCACCTAATATCACTTTCTTTTATACCCTAGTATCCCTCAACTTAATTATAGTCTTATTTAGTTTGCTCTACCTCTCAACATAAATCTTGTGAACCAACCAATTTTTGCTACAGCATTTCATGAGTCAAAGCATTTTATAGTAGTTTTTAGCACACTCCTCGTAGGACGATACTCACTCATCATTTTATTGCTTGGTCACGACACGTGCACTTGCATTCTGACATTGCATACATACCTTGCAACCAACAATATTATAGCCACGGAGATGCAGCCAATAGTCAACATTCTTTTTAAAAATTAATTTCATATGTAGACAGGATTATATTGGTTGCAAATCCTAAAGGTTTGCCTCCATTCCTAACCCTCTAGCTATTGCAGTTACTAGGCTTTCTATGATCACCTTACCATTCATAGCATTACCCAACCTAGCCATATGTTGGGCCATGAAGGCTCCAGTATCCACCTTATGACAATTTAACATGGCCAAAAGAAAATAAAGCTCTCTTTTATTTACAACTCCATCACTTTTAGCTCTACCAAAAATGGTATGAGCCACCAGGCGCTATAAATATCTAAAAGTAGGATTGCAAATAAAAAAGGATTTCAAACTTTATGCATCATAATCCCCCCCCAACAGAAATAGAATTCCAAAAATGTTGAGCAAGAAAACTTGAGGCGACTAATCTATCTCCCCCAGGAAGCAATATGAATAATGCATTAAATTAAGCCAATGATAAATTAAATGTATAGTCAAATAATCTAAAGTTAATGCGGCCCTAATCGACATCAGGACCTTAAAACAAGACCACATTAATTGAACTGAAAAACTCTAAGGTGGTCCTGGCATAGGCCGAGTAATGCAGCCCAATAAATGTATTCCACCCAATCCTACCAACCATATAGGGGACATTGGTTAAAAGTCCTAACTGGTCCAAACACTTCTCATCTATGTACTGGGTACTCAACAATCCCCATTTAACTAGAGTATCGTATTGTGTACGTTGATTATCATTAACAAACATGATACCATACTCATTTATTTGATGAGGAGGTTGGACTAGTCTTTGAATCTGTCCTGTACCTTGATTGGGAGGAACATTGGCCAGTTTTGGCTATTTTAGGCCCATTTACAATGATATGCAATAAAATCAAAAGGGGAATGGTGTAAATAAGACTAATACTAATGCAATCAGATGCAATTTTCAAATACAGGAAGAAAAGCAATTTATGCAACATGTAGAATAATCAGCAAATGCTAGGGTAATGCAAAGGTTTAGTGTATGGAAAAATAAGAAAATCAGGCATTCAAATTCTACAATAGTTTCCCAGGCAAACCTGTGTTAAGAAAGTCAATGTATATAGCCAATAACAAAATTAAGCCAAACTAAATGTAGATATCAAGTAGCAGCAACCAAGAGGAATAATTCAGCAAGAACCTAAGAAATATTCAAGTATACAAAATCCAAAGTTCAGCCAAAAATAATTCCCATGAAATTAGAAATAACCAAAGTGTCCAGCATTCATGAAAATCAAAAAATCATAGGCATATAAATTTTTAACCCTCAAACAATGTAGTCCACCTGGTGTTCAAGATAAAGTCAAGTCCCAGATTCAAGAGAGCCAATAAATTCAATTTCAGGTTCAAGTGATGAAGAAACTAAGTAAACTTCAAGCTAGGTTGAATTACAAATTAAGGCAATTGAAATTCAAGTTCAGCCAACAAGGTACACCAAAATTTGAAATTCATCAAGTTAATTCCAATTTTAGCAATGTATTATGCAAGTAAAGGTCTAAGTAATCAACTAGCAAGAGTGACAACCAGCAATAACCAGGCAGACAAAACCAACTCAGAAAATTCAACATATACGTATCTTAAAGTGCCGAAACAACAACCAGAGAATTTAGTAATTAGGTATCCCAAACTCTATAGAATTTTTCCTAAACCAGTCTAACCAATCCAATGCAAATAAATTCAATCTAGCAAGTCTAAAACCCAGGGAGTTATACTCCAGAAAAGTGAAACACGAGAATAGAGTATTAGAATTACCTGAGAAGCCCGACGATACTAGTAGTAGGGAATGTTCCACGAGTTGATGTAGGAAAATGAGGACTCGGGAGTGTGGAAGCAAGGGAGTAGGAATACTTTTCTGGGCTTGGCATGGGTATGGGTTGAGCACGGGTAGAAGAGAGAGGACAGAGGGAACATGAGGTTGAGTTGGGCTTTAGTGTAGGGAAAAGATTCTTTATAGTGGGTAAGGGAATAGGGAATGGGCACGGTGAAGATTGGCTGTTGTAATGCCTCCAATTTTCGAGCACGTGAAACAAACATTTTTTTTATTTTTCGCAATCAGATATTTTTCTTAACATGTACACTATTCTTTGTCATAGAAATAGATACATATAGGTTCTCTCGTGTATATACATTATACAGACCAAGTTATAAATGTCAAAGTAACAAAAGAAGCAAGGATCTTGCCTGTAGCAATCAGAGCACACTCTAAAATACAAACACAGTATAATTAAAAATTGTGAGCTTTGAAAGCAACGTAGACTCACCCAGAAAATATGTCACCTAACTGATCACCTATCTGTAGAATCAAACTCTATATTCTTATCTAAAAAATGTGGAAATATCATGTAGTGAGTTTGACAACTCAATGAGCAGATAATACCTCCTATGACCTCTTAGGTCAGCATATGGATGTATTCATGTTTTAAAATTTGTCAGTTAGAAAATACAGTTCAGAAGTACATCCATACAGGACCCATATTTCAAATATTTTCAAATAAAAGGATATTCAGATATCCAAACCATATTCAGCACGGTATGATCATTAAACAAATGTTATTATGCTCAGCTGTATAAACTATAGTAAAATAATAAGTTTTTGAGATAAAGTTATAAACTTTTAAAAAGACCTGCCTTATTCGGCGATCTGGTCACACATTTGCTATACGTATAGTGACCGATCGACTACAGTCACAATAATGATCAGGGAATGTGAGTCCATCACCCATCTGCCTCCTCACATTACCACTGTCACCCGGTTGGAGCGGCCCTCCCTCGGCACACTCAGGCTAATAGGGAATCCCCTATTCGGTACCGTCACAAGCTATACAACCCGTCGATATTCAGCCATACATATAAATACATATATATAAATGCATATCCATCAATGCAATGTAAAATTATCAAGCAACTTACCATGAGCTTTACGCTTGCCATTCAATCATAATTAGTAACTTTATAGTTTTACAAATCAATGCCAAGTGCATAAATATTCAATTTATCATTTAATGAGAAATACATGTGAAATCAGATATACCATGAGTTTAAAAATCTATTTTCAAAACTATACTCTTCTTGAACTATATTCCAAATTGTAAGCAATTCAGATAATTTTAATGCATTTCAGAAACATTTAAAAGTGTAAATATCTCATAAACATAATCAAATACATGCTTAAAGATCAAGAAGAGTATAGGAAAAGTCATAGAAAGAATCATCTACTCATAGGGTAAGGGCTCTAGATTGGACAGCCCTAAAATACACTTTTCCAATCCACATTTGACTAGACATACTTAAAAAACATGTCCGGAGGGTCCAACAATCAACAAAATGACTCCGGGAGCTTGGTCACTATTTATGGCCGAAAAATACTATTCACCAAGCACAAAAAGTTGTTAAATAGCTTAAAAATTTAATATCCTAAGGTTTATCTAGCTCCTGAATCTATCTACGGTGTTAGATTTCCAATTTAAGATCTCTAAATAAGAGTTTCAGAGTTTACCTTTTTTTGAGATTTTTTACTTCTAATCTACGACGATTCTACTGCTGATTTGAGAAATTATTCGGTCAAAATCATAGTATTCTCCGTCCTGAATCTAATAGTATCCTTAGTTTAGATATCGAAAGGCCTGTAGACACTCCAGATCTAGAGAAAAAATATAGAGATACTATTTACACTATTCATACTATTCACTATTCACTATTCACTATTCATTCTTTTCCTCCCCCTCCCCCTTTCTACATTCGTCTGTCCCTCCCCCTTTTCTCTTTTTCATTTATAATAATAATAAATATTATTATTTAATAATTAAATAATGTAATTTTATTTTATATATATTCATATAAATACCGTTTTTAATCCTAAAATATCCCAAATTTTTTTAAAAATTTACATTATTATAAACCTTTAGTTAAACTTTTAAATCATGAATTTTCTTTATAAAATTCTTAATAAAAAAAATCACGAAATAAATATCTTTATACATAATAAAAGAAAGAATATTTCTAAAAATACAACAAAAATTTATTAAAGGCCAATATAATTATTTTAAGCAAAACAATAATTACTTTAATTAAAATTATACTTAATTTTAACAAAATATAATCATTTTTAAATAAATAAAAACATATTTGTTTATAGCAAAACATTATTATTTGAAAATAAAAATTACGGGTTGTTACATTCTTCCCCACTTAAGAAATTCGGTCCCCGAATTTTAGCCCGTCTTACCATATGTAGGGAATGAAATCAAGGCATAATTTAGAGTTACCAACCTTATTACTCAAATAATTGTGGATATCTTTTCTGTATATCATATTTACTTTTTAATATGTCTCTTCACTTGAGTGATTTTTCCATATAACTTAACTATAGGAATTTTTTTCATCCATAAGTTCTTCACTTGTCGATCAACAATAAACATCGATTGTACCCATAGTTAAGCCAATTTTTTGTCCAATTAAATTCCTTGGAATTAGGTAACATAAGAAGAATCTAATACGTACTTCCTTAGCATTGATGCAAGAAAGTATATATCCATCTTACTCAATCCTGATGGCAAGGTTAGGCAATATATTACTATGCCAACTTTGTTCAAGGTTTCAAAAGATTCTATATACTAGAGCTTAACTTTTTCCTTCTTTCCAAACCTCATTACCTCTTTCATTGGTGAATCCTTCAAGAATATGTGGTCACCAACTGATAATTTCTAGTGCTCAACATTCATGGTCCTTACAGACTTTTGACCTGTATTGAGTTGCTTGTATTTTTTTTTCATTCCATTTCACTTTATAAACGACATCTTACTATAAGTCTAACTGTAACAACTCCATTTATGTAAATGTAAATTTTTTTTGTATATTTGTAAAAGTCCATGAAGTTATTACTACTTTAATTCTAACCACTTAACTCGTAATAATAATCACTTTAACCAAGCATAATTGTTATTAACAGTGATACAATAATGAGTTTCCATACACACTATTATTTTACAAACTACACACCATTATTTTACAAACATTTGTACAAAGATACATATTAGTTCTAATCATCTATGTCAACTACTTCCAGGGACACTGGTGCGGGTGGCACGTCCACCGGAATCCCAGTCACATCTACAACAGATATATCTGAAATAACTGGAAGTTGCCCAAGGTAGGGCACCTCGATCCAACATACAGAAATAATAAGTGTCATAGAGAAAATATGCATATTTATTCTTCTGAACATGATATGGAAATATAGTGAGAATTAAATCCCAGTAAGTTCAACAATAAATCATAATTTACCATCAATATAGTTCATCATGTCATGTTCAGCTGTATAAACTACAGAAAATATCTTTGGTCACACGAATGCATTATATCTATGCACATAAGAATCATAATGATATGTATGACAGGATTAACTATTTTCAGAATATCATATGATGGCCATTAACTTATTCTCATTTCAAGCTACCCCGGTCAGGGTGAGTATCTTCTACTCTCCAGTACGGGCTTTTCTCGCTCCGTCCGACATGGCCCACTTTCTCTTTCTTTTCTCATTAACATGATCATAACCATTGGTAGGGCATCCCCTACTGGTGCACCACACGGATTGCCATGTGACCGTGCTCATTTCTTTTCTTTTCACAATGATAGCCAAAAATATGCTTTCAATAACAAGTATGTTCATCAAAATATAACTATTACCATAAATCATTAGTAATCATGCCATGAACATAACCATTTCAAATATCACTTTATAAAATATTTCCATGTCAGAATTTCACACTTAAGATGGTAAGAAGTTCATACAATGGCAATGGCTATGGCATATACTAGTCATTTATAAGATTCGTCTTCTTTTTTAAATATTAATTTTATTTCTTTATTTTCTTGATGCAGGTTTTCATCATATCTAACCTTCTCTTTATTCTTGGCCTTAGTCATTTTCTTCTTATTTATATCATTTCCAACACATGTTCTTACAAATTTATAGAGCATTGTTCCCCAATTTGATTTCTACTATTACCCTATAGTTAAAGAGGTTCATCTAGGGTAGAAAAATGTTAAAAATAGGCTTAACCAGCTTCCAACACAGTCTGACCATGTTTCAGGACGCAGCCATGCTTTAAAAATACTTCAAATGTACTCAAAAACAACCCCGAACACGGCTAGCCCGTGCTTGAAGCACCCAGAACACGGCCTGGCCGTGCTCTGTGACCTTTGCTCACTAATCAGAGCATAACTCCCCCATTTAAACTCCGATTGAGGTGCTCTTGGTGTCTATGGAAAGCTAAGACAATTATCTAAAACTCGTTTGTTAATAATATCAGCAAAATAGTAATAAATCGTGGTGTTATTACTCCCTTAAAGTCAATAATATTTCTTCTCGGGTAGGTTCTAACCTTTACTTACTAATCTGACTATATCTCCCACATAAGAATTCCAAATTAAGTGATTCCAGTGGATACACATCCGTGACAAAAAAATATATAATTCATATGTTAACCATTTATTTTAATTCCTTATAGAATGTTCCCAGAATTTAAAACACCGAAGCTATCCTAACATATTCTTCCCTCATTAACAATTTTCTGACCTTTGTTTACTAATTGGAACATATCTTCCTCATATGAACTTTAAATTTAATGATTCCAGTTGTTAAAAATCTGTGACACACATAGCTATAATTATTATGTTAACGATTTATTTTAATTCCATACAGATAATTCCCAGAAATTAAAATACAGAAACTATCCTAACATATTCTTCCCTGATGAACCATTTTCTGACCTTTGACTACTAATCAGACCATATCTACCTCAAGTGGACTCCAAATTGAATTATTCCAGTGGCTAAACTTTCGTGACACATATCTTTAATTCTTATGTTAACCATTTATTTTAATTCCTTATAGATTGTTCCCAGAAATTAAAACACCGAAACTTAAAATTCTGCCAACCGTAGCCATACCCATGCAGAACTATCTACACCAACCTAAGTATTCAAACATATATCACATGCAAGATCAATATGTAACATGATATAGCAACATCCATGACCAAGCATCAAAGTTCTAAGATCAAAATCTCATATAAATATTATAAGTTTCAAAAGTGTTCTTCAAAAAGAAATATTGTTAAACTTACCTAAGAATCTCCCTAGCTTACTTAGTGAATTGGTTTTCTTGTTTCCTCTTGAAAGAAGTAGCAAGATTCCTTCCTTCCCGTAGCTTTTCTAGCAGCTTAGGTAAGAGAAGGAGGGTGAATTTTTGAACCTCAAGGATGAAGAAGAAAAATGGACTCAAGTGGAGATTAAGGTAACTTACCTTGAGTACTTAGCCTTCTAAACTTCTCATTCTTCTTCCTTCCTTTCTTTTCCTCTCTTTCTCTCCTTTCCTCACTCTACCTTGCTTCTATTTCTCTCTCTTCCTTACTTGGACGAAATTAAAATGTTGTAGGGGTGGGTTTGGCTTATATAGACCACCAAATAATACACATTTCATGATCATGGGTCTACCTTATCACAATTAGGATACACTTTGTTGAATTTTTGGAAAACAAACAACTTATGTTCTTGTCTTCCTCTTCCTTAGTCAAGATATACATAGGAAAAGGAGATTTGTATTTTGAAAATTATGATGATATGTTCTTAAGATAAAGGACAAGGTCCCTTTGATTTAGGGATTCATTTCCATTTTCTTTTGTCTTAAACAAGTATGATAGGTTTGCCTTTTTAGTTGGCAAATTTCTAGCCCTTGAATCTCCATTATTTGGTTGATATTATTTGTGTGGGATATAAATGTTTTGTCCTAATACCATGTATTATCATACCACTTGCTAAAATTATGAGTGTAGGATATAGATGTTTTTGTCCTAAAGCCTTGTATTATCATGCCACTTTCCAAAATGATGAATGTAGAATCAAACCACTTGCTAAATTTTTGTCTTAATGCCATGTAACCTAATCTTTATTATTATTACATTATTATATCATCACCTAATTTATTTTATTTTATTTTTCCTCTTGGATTTGGGCTTATTCCTACCCATTATAGGCTTGTTCCTACCCATTTTCTTTGCTTAGGATAAAATTCTTCCTTTGTTGGAGGGCTTGGTCACATTTTCATAATTTTTGGGCTATTGGTCCAATTACTATATCCTAGTCCAAGTCTATGTTTTATTTCTTGTTTAGGTTATCCAGTGGACTTGCTAGAAACTTATGTGAAGTGAAAAAACTCTATATGAAGTGTCCACAGGTAAAAGCCCAATGTATGGGTAAAGATTTTAAACTTAGTAACTCTAGTTCTTGAATTAGGAAAAATTACCCTAATCCAATGTTCTTGAAATTTTAAGACCTTTACTTGTTTCTAAAAATTTATCTTCCTTATCCAAGAATTTTGCATCTCTTTAGTATGTTATTTCTAATTTTTTTCTATTAGGTTTTCCTTCTTTATTTGTTCTCTTAACGTTTGAAACATTTTCTCTGCATATACATAAGGTGAAGAATTTCTAAGGATTATATTTCCTTAGATATCTAAAATATTGTTTAATAAATTTTATTTCATTAATTAAATATTTATGTAATTTTGTCAATAAAAGAAACGAAATTAGGGATGTTACATTTCTCTCCCCCTAAAAGAAATTTTGTCCTCAAAATATTTGAAATTACCAAATAAGAACAATTGCGGATATTTCTTCCTCATGACTTCTTCCCGCTCCCAAGTTCCTTCTTCCGAAGTCAAACCTTCCCATAACACCTTAATAAGGAGAATAGTTTTATTTCTCAGTTGCTTCATGTCAATGTCCAATATGGATGTAGGTACTAGCTAGTATTCCATGTTCTCCTTTATTTGGATTGGTTCATCATGTATTACATGTGATGAATCTGGAAGATACTTTCGCAGCTGTGATACGTGGAAAAAATTATGCAGGTTGGACAAATTGGGTGGGAGAGCAACTTGATATGCTGATTTCCCTACTTTCTTCAGAATTTGGTAGGGTCCCAAAAATCGCAGACTTAGCTTTCTTGTTTTGGGAGACCTACCAACTCCAGTAGTCGGGGAAAGTTTTAGAAATACATGGTCTCATTCCTCAAACTTTAGAGGTCTATGTCTCTTATCGTAGTAACTCTTTTGCCGACTCTGAGATGTAAATATTTTATCTCGTATCATCCTGATTTGTTCAGTGGTTTGTTGAATTAGAACAGGACCCAACAAGTTCTTTTCTACTACCTCAAACAAACATAGTGGAGATCGGCACTTTCTACCGTATAAAGCTTCATAGAGGGCCATCTTAATACTAGAGTGATAACTATTATTATAAGCAAACTCTACTAAAGGTAGGCACTTATCCCATCCTTTACCTTGTTCTATCACACAGGCTCTCAACATATCTTCTAAGGTTTGAATGGTGCATTCTGTCTGCTCATCAGTCTGAGGATGGTAGGCAGTACTGAACCGCAACTGAGTACCAAAAGCTTCTTGCAATGCCTTCCAAAACCTCGATGTGAACCTCGGATCTCTATCAGAAACGATATTTAAGGGAATTCCATGCAGTCTAACTATTTCTTGGACGTACAATTGGGCTAATTTATCCAGTGAATAGTTAATTTTTATGGACAAAAAGTGAGCAGATTTGGTTAATCTGTCAATTATTACCCAGATAGAGTCATGTCCCATTGAAGTCTTAGGTAATCCCACAACAAAGTCCATTGAGATACTGTCCCATTTCCATTTAGGGATCTCAAGAGGTTGTAGAAATCCCGCTGGCTTTTGATGCTCCACCTTCACCTTTTGACAAATGAGACATTTCGCCACAAACTTAGCAATGTCCTTTTTCATCCCTGGCCACCAATACATCATTTTTAAATCCTGGTACATTTTAGTGCATCCAAGATGGACTGTGTATTTACTTTGATGCGCTTCCTGCAGTATTTTAGTCCTCAACTCTTGTTCTTGAGGGACACAAATCCTTCCCTGATACATGATTGCTCCATCTTCCATGACAGAAAAATTACCTTGGTCTTTATGATCCTGTAAGTATTGGTCGTGAGCTTGAGCCTCTTTGATCTGGGCTGTAAGGTCACACCCTATACTTAAACCATTAATGACTAGATTCTTTGGAGTAAGAGTAATGGCTAGCTTCAAATTTTGAAACTCCTCTAGCATCTGCATCTCATACACCATCATCTGACCCATGTGTAGAGATTTTCGACTCAAGGCATCTGCTACAACATTCGCCTTTCCGGGATGATACTTTATCTCAAACTTGTAGTCATTGAGGAATTCTATCCATCTTCGTTGCCTCATATTTAACTCCTTCTGATCAAAGAGGTATTTAAAACTCTTATGATCATAATATACTTCAAAGGTTGCCCCGTACAAATAGTGTCGCCAAATCTTTAAGGCAAACACTACTGCCGCTAATTCAAGATCATGGGTTGGATAGTTTCCTTCGTGGGGTCTCAGTTGCCTAGAGGCGTAAGCAACTACTCTCTTATCTTGCATCAGCACACATCCTAGCCCTTTCTTTGAAGCGTCACTATACACTTCAAAATATCCGATGGAGTCTGGAATAATTAAAACAGGAAGAGTGGTCAGTCTTGTCTTCAGCTCCTAAAAACTAGCATCACATTGATCAGTCCATTTGAAAGGACTTCCTTTCTTGGTCAATTTAGTCAATGGCAAGGCTATACGAGAGAAGTTTTGTATAAATCTCCTGTAGTATCCTGCCAAACCCAAGAAACTTCTGATTTTCGTAACCATCTTTGGTCTCTCCCACTTAATCACTGCTTCCGTCTTGCTAGGATCTATGGCTACCCCTCTATTAGAGATGACATGTCCGAGAAACTTCACCTCTGACAGCCAAAATTCACACTTCTCCAATTTAGCATATAACTTTTTCTCTTTCAACACTTGCAGCACGATTCGGAGATGTTGTTCATGTTCTTTCTCACTCTTAGAATATATCAAGATGTCATTAATGAACACTACAACAAATTGATCTAGGTAGGGTCGAAAAATACGATTCATGTAATCCATGAAAATTGTAAGTGCATTCGTCAACCCGAAGGGCATTACGAGAAACTCATAGTGCCCATTCCTAGTCCTGAAGGCAGTTTTTGGTACGTCCTCCTCCTTGATCCTAATCTAATGATATCCAGACCTCAAGTCAATTTTAGAAAAGATGGAGGCTCCCTTCAATTGATCCAATAAGTCATCTATCCTAGGGAGAGGGTACTTGTTTTTGATAGTCACCTTATTCAGTTGTCTGTAATCTATGCATAGTCTCAAGCTCCCGTCTTTTTTCTTAACAAATAATACAGGAGCTCCCCAAGGTGATACACTCATTCTAATGAATTGCCTGTCTAATAGTTCCTCTAACTGCTTCTTAAGTTCTTGTAGTTCCTTCGAGGCCATTTGATATGGTGCAATAGAGATAGGCCCTGTCCCAGGTAGGAGATCAATAAAGAACTCTATCTCTCTCTTGGGAGGTAAGCCTGGAATATCTGATGGAAATACTTCAGGAAACTCATTGGCTATTGGGATTTCATCAAGCTTCGATTCGACTTCTAGGTTTGATAAATACAAGAGAATGTATCCAAGTACTCCATTCTTCAACTCCCTATTAACTTGATTGGCATTTAGCATCAATAACTGGACTTCCGCTTTCGGAGTAGGAGGTAGAAATTCAACGGTCTTGTTACAACAATTCAATAAGACCCGATTTCTAGACATCCAGTCTAACCCTAGAATGACCTGAATACCTCTTAAAGGTAAACAGACGAGGTCTACAGAAAAAGTTTTCTCCTGGATGGTGACTTGACAGTCTTTACATACAGAGGAAGTTAATACCCGTTCCCCTGTAGGGGTTACTACGGATAGCTCATAGGGAGTTTCAGAAATAGGAAACTGAAACTTCCTAATACATTCTTCCGATATAAATGAATGACTAGCACCAGAGTCAAATAACACCATAAGAGCAAATCCATAGATATAGCATGTACCTTGAATCATTTCAGAAGATTGAGCTGCCTCTTGGCCGCTAAGGGTGAAAACCCTTCCTTTCACTTGAGGCCTCTGTTCTGGCTGCTTCCCCATATTCTGTGGGCAGTTTTTTGCAAAATGTCTCTTCTGTCCGTAATTGAAGCAGACATCTTGTCCTATGTAGCATGGCCGGTTACCATGCATTCGTCCGCACTTAGCGCACTTGACTGGGGCGAGGTCTTGTTGAAAAGGTCTAGGACCCCCAGTCAATGGCCTCTTACCAGCTCCATATCCACTTCTTCTCACATTCTTTCTAGGGTTGGGAAAATTTTTCTTCCTCTTCCATAGGTTTCACCTTTACTTCTCGTCCTCCACTGCCCTTAAACTCTTTTTCAGGAGTCTACATTTATTTATCAGAGGTACAAACTCCCTGATCTCCATAGCTATAACAGCATTCTTTAACTCCGGGTTTAGTCCCGCTTCAAACTTAACCGCCTTCCATGCTTCATCTGGGTTATATCGCAGATAAGAGGAGAACTTAGATAGCTCCTCGAACCTTGCGATATACTGGTCCACGGTCATGCTGCCTTGCCTGAGTTGGAGAAATTTGATCTCTTTCTCTGCCCGTACAGTACTTGGAAAGTACTTTTCAAAAAAGATGTCCTTGAACACTTGCCAGGTGATCTGTCTTCCCTGATGAGCTAAAAGTTCTCTAGTTCTACGCCACCAGTATTCTGCTTCATCCTTTAACATATATGCAGCAAAAATAACTTGCTGCTCTTCAGTACAGCCCATTACTTCAAAGATCTTCTCTAGTTCCCTTATCCACCTTTCGGCTACCGTTGGGTCATAGCCACCTTGGAAACAAGGTGGTCTAGTCCTCAGGAACTCGGATATGCCATTATCTTTTCCAGCCATCTGGTTGTTAGCAATATTCTCACCATTTGGGTTATTAGCATTCTGGAGATATTATAAAATTTGGTTGGTGGTCATGACTTGGTCTCGAATTGCCGTGGCAACGTTGTGCAGGGTTTCCTCTGCATTGTTTGCCGAATTCCTCCTTGGTGGTGCCATTTTCTACTATGGCAAAAATAAAGTTATGCTGCTATTGAGGTGATCAAGCCCAAAAGTTAGTTCAAAAATATTTAACAGCAGTCATAACACCACCTCGGCATGTAGGTAGGAAACACTAGTAATTTCTTACCTATATGAATTTACTGATCCCTACACAGCATAACCACAAACATACTCAAGACACTATAAGATCGATTCAGATAACCATCCACCCACTGGTCATCTAGGATCGACCTGCTCTGATACTAAATATGTAACAACTCCATTTATGTAAATGTAAATTTTTTTTTATATTTGTATAAGTCCATGAAGTTATTACTACTTTAATTCTAACCACTTAACTCGTAATAATAATCACTTTAACCAAGCATAATTGTTATTAACAGTGATACAATAATGAGTTTCCATACACACTATTATTATACAAACTACACACCATTATTTTACAAACATTTGTACAAAGATATATATTCTTTCTAATCATCTATGTCGACTACTTCCGGGGACACTGGTGCAGGTGGCACGTCCACCAGAATCTCAGTCACATCTACGACAAATACATCTGAAATAACTGGAAGTTGCCCAAGCTAGGGCACCTCGATCCAACGTACAGAAATAATAAGTGTCATAGAGAAAATATGCATATTTATTCTTCTGAACATGATATGGAAATATAGTGAGAATTAAATCCCAGTAAGTTCAACAATAAATCATAATTTACCATCAATATAGTTCATCATGTCATGTTCAGCTGTATAAACTACAGAAAATATCTTTGGTCACACGAATGCATTATATCTATGCACATAAGAATCATAATGATATGTATGACAGGATTAACTATTTTCAGAATATCATATGATGGCCATTAACTTATTCTCATTTCAAGCTACCCTGGTCAGGGTGAGTATCTTCTACTCTCCGGTACGGGCTTTTCTTACTCCGTCCGACATGGCCCACTTTCTCTTTCTTTTCTCATTAACATGATCATAACCGTTGGTAGGGCTTCCCCTACTAGTGCACCACACGGATTGCCATGTGACCGTGCTCATTTCTTTTCTTTTCACAATGATAGCCAAAAATATGCTTTCAATAACAAGTATGTTCATCAAAATATAACTATTACCATAAATCATTGGTAATCATGCCATGAACATAACCATTTCAAATATCACTTTATAAAATATTTCCATGTCAGAATTTCACACTTAAGATGGTAAGAAGTTCATACAATGGCAATGGCTATGGCATATACTAGTCATTTATAAGATTCGTTTTCTTTTTTAAATATTAATTTTATTTCTTTATTTTCTTGATGCAGGTTTTCATCATATCTAACCTTCTCTTTATGCTTGGCCTTAGTCATTTTCTTCTTATTTATATCATTTCCAACACAAGTTCTTACAAATTTATAGAGCATTGTTCCCCAATTTGATTTCTACTATTACCCTATAGTTAAAGAGGTTCATCTAGGGTAGAAAAATGTTAAAAATAGGCTTAACCAGCTTCCAACACGGTCTGGCCATGTTCCAGGACACGGCCATGCTTTAAAAATACTTCAAATGTACTCAAAAACAGCCCCAAACACGGCTAGCCCGTGCTTAAACCACCCAGAACACGGCCTGGCCGTGCTCTCTGACCTTTGCTCACTAATCAGAGCATAACTCCCTCATTTTAACACTGATTGAGGTGATCTTGGTGTCTATGGAAAGCTAAGACAATTATCCAATACTCTTATGTTAATCATATCAGCAACATAGTAATAACTCATGGTGTTATTACTCCCTTAAAGTCAATATTATTTCTTCTCGGGTAGGTTCTAACCTTTACTTACTAATCTGACTATATCTCCCACATAAGAATTCCAAATTAAGTGATTCAAGTGGCTAAACATCCGTGACACAAAAATCTATAATTCATATGTTAACCATTTATTTTAATTCCTTATAGAATGTTTCCAGAAGTTAAAACACCGAAGCTATCCTAACATATTATTTCTTGATTAACCATTTTCTGACCTTTGTTTACTAATCGGAACATATCATCCTCATATGAACTCTAAATTTAATGATTCCAGTGGTTAAAAATCCATGACACAGATAGCTATAATTCTTATATTAACCATTTATTTTAATTCCATATAGAGAATTCCCAGAAATTAAAATACAGAAACTATCTTAACATATTCTTCCCTAATGAACCATTTTCTGACCTTTGACTACTAATCACACCATCTCTACCTCATATGGACTCCAAATTGAATGATTCCAGTGGCTAAAATTCCGTGACACATATATCTTTAATTCTTATCTTAACCATTTATTTTAATTCCTTATAGATTGTTCCCAGAAATTAAAACACCGACACTTAAAATTCTGCCAACCATAGCCATTCCCATGCAGAACTATCTACACCAACCTAAGTATTCAAACATACATCACATGCAAGATCAATATGTAACATGATATAGCAACATCAATGACCAATCATCAAAGTTCTAAGATCAAAATCTCATATAAATATTATAAGTTTCAAAAGTGTTCTTCAAAAAGAAATATTGTTAAACTTACCTAAGAATCTCCCTAGCTTACTTAGTGAATTGGTTTTCTTGTTTCCTCTTGAAAGAAGTAGCAAGATTCCTTCCTTCCCTTAGCTTTTCTAGCAGCTTAGATAAGAGAAGGAGGGTGAATTTTTGAACCTCAAGGATGAAGAAGAAAAATGGACTCAAGTGGAGATTAAGGTAACTTATCTTGAGTACTTAGCCTTCTAAACTTCTCCTTCTTCTTCCTTCCTTTCTTTTCCTCTCTTTCTCTCATTTCCTCACTCTACCTTGCTTCTATTTCTCTCTCTTCCTTACTTAGACGAAATTAAAATGTTGAAGGGGTGGGTTTGGCTTATATAGACCACCAAATAATACACATTTCATGATCATGGGTCTACCTTATCATAATTAGGATACACTTTCTTGAATTTTTGGAAAACAAACAACTTATGTTCTTGTCTTCCTTTTCCTTAGTCAAGATATACATAGGAAAAGGAGATTTGTATTTTGAAAATTATGATGATATGTTCTTAAGATAAGGGACAAGGTCCCTTTGATTTAGGGATTCATTTCCATTTTCTTTTGTCTTAAACAAGTATGATAGGTTTGCCTTTTTAGGTGGCAAATTTCTAGCCCTTGAATCTCCATTATTTGGTTCATATTATTTGTGTGGGATAGGAATGTTTTGTCCTAATACCATGTATTATCATACCATTTGCTAAAATTATGAGTGTAGGATATAGATGTTTTTGTCCTAAAGCCTTGTATTATCATGCCACTTGCCAAAATGATGAATGTAGAATCACACCACTTGCAAAATTTTTGTCTTAATGCCATGTAACCTAATCTTTATTATTATTACATTATTATGTCATCACCTAATTTATTTTATTTTATTTTTCCTCTTGGATTTGGGCTTATTCCTACCCATTATGGGCTTGTTCCTACCCATTTTCTTTGCTTTGGATAAAATTCTTCCTTTCTTGGAGGGCTTGGTCACATTTTCATAATTTTTGGGCTATTGGTCCAATTACTATATCCTAGTCCAAGTCTATGTTTTATTTCTTGTTTAGGTTATCCAATGGGCTTGCTAAAAACTTATGTGATGTGGAAAATAGGTTAAAGCCCAATGTATGGGTAAGGATTTTAAACTTAGTAACTCTAGTTCTTGAATTAGGAAAAATTACCCTAATCCAATGTTCTTGAAATTTTAAGACCTTTACTTGTTTCTAAAAATTTATCTTCCTTATCCAAGAATTTTGCATCTCTTTAGTATGTTATTTCTAATTTTTTTCCTATTAGGTTTTCCTTCTTTATTTGTTCTCTTAATGTTTGAAACATTTTCTATGCATATACATAAGGTGAAGAATTTCTAAGGATTATATTTCCTTAGATATCTAAAATATTGTCTAATAAATTTTATTTCATTAATTAAATATTTATGTAATTTTATCAATAAAAGAAACGAAATTAGGGATGTTACATTTCTCTCCCCCTAAAAGAAATTTTGTCCTCAAAATTTTTGAAATTACCTAATAAGAACAATTGCAGATATTTCTTCCTCATGACTTCTTTCAGCTCCCAAGTTGTTTCTTCCAAAGTCAAACCTTCCCACAACACCTTAATAAGGGGAATAGTTTTATTTCTTAGTTGCTTCATGTCAATGTCCAATATGGATGCAGGTACTAGCTAGTATTTCATGTTCTCCTTTATTTGGATTGGTTCATCATGTATTACATGTGATGAATCTGGAAGATACTTTCGCAGCTGTGATACGTGGAAAAAATTATGCAGGTTGAACAAATTGGGTGGGAGAGCAACTTGATATGCTGATGTCCCTACTTTCTTTAGAATTTGGTAGGGTCCCAAAAATCGCGGACTCAGCTTTCTTGTTTTGAGAGACCTACCAACTCCAGTAGTTGGGGAAAGTTTTAGAAATACATGGTCTCATTCCTCAAACTTTAGAGGTCTATGTCTCTTATCGTAGTAACTCTTTTGCCGACTCTGAGATGTAAATATTTTATCTCGTATCATCCTGATTTGTTCAGTGGTTTGTTGAATTAGATCAGGACCCAACAAGTTCTTTTCTCCTACCTCAAACAAACATAGTGGAGATCGGCACTTTCTACCGTATAAAGCTTCATAGAGGGCCATCTTAATACTAGAGTGATAACTATTATTATAAGCAAACTCTACTAAAGGTAGGCACTTATCCCATCCTTTACCTTGTTCTATCACACAGGCTCTCAACATATCTTCTAAGGTTTGAATGGTGCATTCTGTCTGCTCATCAGTCTGAGGATGGCAGGCAGTACTGAACCGCAACTGAGTACCAAAAGCTTCCTGCAATGCCTTCCAAAACCTCGATGTGAACCTCGGATCTCTATCAGAAACGATATTTAAGGGAATTCCATGCAGTCTAACTATTTCTTGGACGTACAATTGGGCTAATTTATCCAGTGAATAGTTAATTTTTATGGGCAAAAAGTGAGCAGATTTGGTTAATCTGTCAATTATTACCCAGATAGAGTCATGTCCCATTGAAGTCTTAGGTAATCCCACAACAAAGTCCATTGAGATACTGTCCCATTTCCATTTAGGGATCTCAAGAGGTTGTAGAAATCCCGTTGGCTTTTGATGCTCCACCTTCACCTTTTGACAAATGTGACATTTCGCCACAAACTTAGCAATGTCCTTTTTCATCCCTGGCCACCAATACATCCTTTTTAAATCCTGGTACATTTTAGTGCATCCAAGATGGACTGTGTATTTACTTTGATGCGCTTCCTGTAGTATCTTAGTCCTCAACTCTTGTTCTTGAGGGACACAAATCCTTCCCTGATACATGATTGCTCCATCTTCCATGACAGAAAAATTACCTTGGTCTTTATGATCCTGTAAGTATTGGTCGTGAGCTTGAGCCTCTTTGATCTGGGCTGTAAGGTCACACCCTATACTTAAACCATTAATGACTAGATTCTTTGGAGTAAGAGTAATGGCTAGCTTCAAATTTTGAAACTCCTCTAGCATCTGCATCTCATACACCATCATCTGACCCATGTGTAGAGATTTTTGACTCAAGGCATCTGCTACAACATTCGCCTTTCCGGGATGATACTTTATCTCAAACTTGTAGTCATTGAGGAATTCTACCCATCTTTGTTGCCTCATATTTAACTCCTTCTGATCAAAGAGGTATTTAAAACTCTTATGATCATAATATACTTCAAAGGTTGCCCCGTACAAATAGTGTCGCCAAATCTTTAAGGCAAACACTACTGCCGCTAATTCAAGATCACGGGTTGGATAGTTTCCTTCGTGGGGTCTCAGTTGCCTAGAGGCGTAAGCAACTACTCTCTTATCTTGCATCAGCACACATCCTAGCCCTTTCTTTGAAGCGTCACTATACACTTCAAAATATCCTATGGAGTCTGGAATAATTAAAACAGGAAGAGTGGTCAGTCTTGTCTTCAGCTCCTAAAAACTAGCATCACATTGATCAGTCCATTTGAAAGGACTTCCTTTCTTGGTCAATTTAGTCAATGGCAAGGCTATACGAGAGAAGTTTTGTATAAATCTCCTGTAGTATCCTGCCAAACCCAAGAAACTTCTGATTTCCGTAACCATCTTTGGTCTCTCCCACTTAATCACTGCTTCCGTCTTGCTAGGATCTATGGCTACCCCTCTATTAGAGATGACATGTCCGAGAAACTTCACCTCTGACAGCCAAAATTCACACTTCTCCAATTTAGCATATAACTTTTTCTCTTTCAACACTTGCAGCACGATTCGGAGATGTTGTTCATGTTCTTTCTCACTCTTAGAATATATCAAGATGTCATCAATGAACACTACAACAAATTGATCTAGGTAGGGTCGAAAAATACGATTCATGTAATCCATGAAAATTGCAAGTGCATTCGTCAACCCGAAGGGCATTACGAGAAACTCATAGTGCCCATTCCTAGTCCTGAAGGCAATTTTTGGTACGTCCTCCTCCTTGATCCTAATCTAATGATATCCTGACCTCAAGTCAATTTTAGAAAAGATGGAGGCTCCCTTCAATTGATCCAATAAGTCATCTATCCTAGGGAGAGGGTACTTGTTTTAGATATCTAAAATATTGTCTAATAAATTTTATTTCCTTAATTAAATATTTATGTACTTTTATCACTAAAAGAAACAAAATTAGGGATGTTACACTAACTCCACTGTGTCATCAAACAAAAATTTTGTAACACCTTTACTTCAGGAATTAAATTATCCAATAACACTTTATTATAAGCAAATTCTGTTAAGGGATCTCCCTCCAAACTCGAAGACATACGCTTGAAGCATACTCTCTAAATTAACATCATCAATTTAGGTTAATCATATTCTATCTATTTCTTGATATTCCAAATTAGATTCGAAAAACTTAACCTTATTCAACTCATCCACCTTTTACGAGTCCTATGATGTTTAATGTAAAACCTCAAATAGTGCCATTTGTTTGTAAGGGCTAATAATTACTGATATGGACCAGTTCAACTAAGGATAAATGATTTTTTCCGAAATTTCACCAAAATTATATAAAGATACCTAAAGCATAATTTCTAATGTATAAACACATCATTTAAATTTACTATCAGCTATACTA
The DNA here is from genome assembly GCA_037074535.1 of Gleditsia sinensis. Taxonomy (NCBI): domain Eukaryota; kingdom Viridiplantae; phylum Streptophyta; class Magnoliopsida; order Fabales; family Fabaceae; genus Gleditsia; species Gleditsia sinensis. The sequence continues at coordinate 9,387,061 of CM073467.1, forward strand.
TAATCTAGTTAAGATCTTAAGTTTCATGATTAGCTCTCTTAAAAAAAATATTCAATTCTTACTTGCTGACATACCAAACAATGAAAAATATTTCACTTGTATCTTCTTTTACCATTATACTTGTACAATTATTTCATATCTTAGTATATCCTTATTGTCTCAGGTTATCCATGTTCACAATCTATGACTTCCTCTGAAATCTCCTTTCTCAACAATTGTTCACATGTGAATTTCCAATCTCAATATAATTCACATCCTAGGTACTAGATTCAACTTAGTATGGTATAAACCCTTAACACAAATACCTTGATCGATTTACATTATTTTCGAACATGATTCTCAAATTATTCTCATTTCCCTTCTCAACCACATTAGGTAAAATTAGGTGTTCTTCATACCTTACTACTCAATTGGTATATACTGTAAACTCATTATTCTTTCTAATTTGCACATAGACTGTCAACTTACACAGTTATACATACTTGATATAATTTTTTTAATACGTTCTTTGTTAGATAAATTCTTTCAAAATTTTCATATTTCTAAATTAAGAGTTCAAAGATTAATTTAAATCCTACTTCCCATATTTTATTCCTCAAGAACTTCAACAACACTAATCCTCTTGATTACATTCGTCAAAACACCATAAGGCCATCATCCGTCCATTCCTTTCAAACTTCTCATTACTTTAACCTACTGACAACTTGGACACCATAATAATTGAGTTTCAAAGAAAATAAATTAACTTTTCTTGTAATGAGGGAAAAGAACTTTGCATTTAATGCCAAACATTAATAAGGGAGAATCCAGTAGAATAGACAAAAAGTATAATAGAAAACAGTTCCAAAATAGAAAGTAAAAATTTTGAACGAAACATAGAAAAAAAATTAATATCGGTGGCCGTAATTCTAGAAAATATGTAAACAAAATCTAGCTATTATTTCAGAAAAAATCAGTGGCCACAAAATTTGAATATATGTGCCAAAATCTACTTTAAAATTGTTGATATTCGGTGGAAAAGAAACATTTATGAGTTTATAAAAGTATGTAAAAATCAAACAATACGTAGTTAACTGGTAAGATGTAGTTGATTGCTTCAAAATAGATATAATCAATCAACTGTAAAATAACCAGTCCAAATTAAAATTCGTCAAAATAGCTAGTCGACTTAATAATACCGATAGTGAACTGGCAAAAACATTGGGAAATTAAAATAAATCATTTGATTGTCCCTTTTTAACAACTAACTTGTTTACATTTTCACTTTTTTTGTTTTACAATTACGCCTATCACCTACAACTTCCCTACAATAATCAAGACATCAATGCTTCATCAAGGACAATAAGGAAAAGACAAATTTCTGGTGATATCTTAACCTTATTCGCTTTATATGCCTAATATGAGTGACTATCACAACTACTGTACATATACATGCTTACCATCATTTTTTGAAAATTTCACCTTTAATATAGCTTATATCCACCAATCACTCACATAGCTGTTCTAATTATTCCCAACCTATTCGCATAGCTATCATAAGTATACCCTTTTCTGCGTTTTATAAATGCACACGTTAATATCTTTACCTTCTCATACTCAAAGTTAAAGTGTGTGCAACTATGGAGGGAATCACATTCCATCAGTTTTCAAAATATTTGTGTCTTTTGTGGTTCTAGTCTTGGAAAAGATGGAGAGTATGTGAAAGCTGCACAAAACCCAAGTATGGTGATAGCTTGGAGAAAGAATCATTTAGTCTATGGTGGAGGTAATCGTGGATTAATGGGGTGTGTGTCTATTGCTGCACATGTAGAAGGATGTCAAGTTCTAGGTATTATTCCTACAGCTCTAGCTGCATCTAACATTGTAGAAAAGACAATTAGGGAAGAGTTTAGGGTAGCTTACATGCATGAGCGCATGGCTAGAATGATGAGCAATGTTGATGCCTTCATTGCCTTACCAGGTGGTTTTGATACTTTAGAAGAGATTTTCCAAATAGTTTCTTGGGTACAACTGAATATGCATCACAAATCGATAGGTTTGTTAAATGTTAACCATTTCTTTGATGGTCTGTTGTCTTTTCTTGATCAAGCTGTAGAACAGAGGTTCATCCCACACTTAGCACGACCAATTCTCATCTCAACTTTAAATGCTGAGGAGTTAATTGATGCTTTACAAGCATTTATTCATGTACCTGATCCAACTATGGCTCAAATAGAATGGACAACAGACAACCACAGGAAGCGCAAATTGGATTTGGATCTTCATCTTTAGATATAGTAAAACGTAGCCATTGTTGTACCACTTTTACTTTCTTAAAGTCTACTTGGATACCATCTTTACCAACTATACTTCCTTAGAGTTGGTAAAACTATCTTTAAATGTTACTTATGATTCTCTAAACTCTTGAAATATTATAGTATATCATCAATAAATATAATAACAAATTGATTCAAAGATGACTTAATTACTATTCATTAAATCTATGATTGCAGCTGGGGCATTTGTCAAACTAAATGACATAACCAAGAACTCATAATGCCCATAATGAGTCTTAACAGAATTTTTTTTGAATATCCTCTTCCCTTATTCTCAATTAATGATACTCATATCTCAAATCAATTTTTTTAAAAAATATTAAGCACCTTGTATCTGGTCAAACAGATCATCTATACGAAGTCATGAGTATTTATTTCACACTATCACCTTATTCAATTGTCTATAATATATCTTTTGTTTTTCACAAATAGTATTGGAGCTCTCCAAGAAGGAGTACTAGGGTATAAAATCCTCTTGTCCAACAAGTCCTACAACTAATTCTTTAATTCCTTAAGTTTAGTCGTTACCATTCTATATGGGGTTATAGACACTAGTTGGGTTTCAGGAAGTAAATCAATACCAAATTCTATTTTACGTTTCGAGTTAATCCTAATAATTTCTTAGGAATTACATGAAAAAATTATCTAACCATTAGAATTTGATTTACACTAGTATGCTTTATATCAACATCTCCCACTATTGCCAAATATCCTTGGCACCTTTTTGTAAAAACTTATAGGCTGCTAAATAAGATATTAGATTTTTGGGTACCCCAATATAGTCTCCTTATATCTAGAAAGAAGATTCTCCAGTAATATTGAATTTAATCATCTTCAGATGAAATTCTAAAATGGCCTGACATATTGCCAACCAATCCATTTCTAATATCACATCAAAGTCTACCATATCTAGACATTCAGGTAAAATGGATATTATATTCAGAAATGATCATATTTGACATTTGTCCTAATTCTTTAAATTCTCTAGCACATCTATCCCTTTCACTTTCAAGCAGTAATTGACCTATAGATACCTCTTAAGATGTCACAATACTCAATCAACTTTATATTAGGAAATTTAATAACTTGAAATAGAAAGGAAATTGAAATCCTATAGAATCCCTCAGTAGCACCTGAAGTATAAATATGTCCGACTCATACCCATACTAAAGGTCCTGCTAAAAAATCCTTTACTCCGATAGCCATAGGGAAACCTAATACTCTGATACTAACTTGTAACGGCCCTAATTTTTAAGCACGTGAAACAAACATTTTTTTTATTTTCCTCAATCAGATATTTTTCTTAACATGCATAACACTATTCTTTGTCATAGAAATAGATACATATAGGTTCTCTCATGTATATACATTATACAGACCAAGTTATAAATGTCAAAGTAACAATAGAGGCAAGGATCTTACCTGTAGCAACCAGAGCACACTCTAGAATAAAAACACAGTATAATTCAAAATTGTGAGCCTTGAAAGCAACAGAGACTCACCCAGAGAATATATCACCTAACTGATCACCTAACTGGAGAATCAGACTCTGTATTCTTATATGAAAAATGTGGAAATATCGTGTAGTGAGTTTGACAACTCAGTGAGCAGATAATACCTCCTATGACCTCTTAGGTTAGCATATGGATGTATTCATGTTTTAAAATTTGTCACTTAAAAAATATAGTTCAGAGGTACATCTATACGGGACTCGTATTTCAAATATTTTCAAATAAAAGGATATTCAGATATCCAAACCATATTCAGCACGGTATGATCATTAAACAAATGTTGTTATGCTCAGCTGTAAAAACTATAGTAAAATAATAAGTTTTTGAGATAAAGTTAAAAAATTTTAAAATGACTTGGCTTATTCGGTGATCTGGTCAACCCAATTTAAAATGACATACCTCATTTGGCAATCTGGTCAACCTACACACACATTTGCTATACGCATAGTGATCGATCGACTACAGTCACAATAATGATCAGGGAATGTGAGTCCATCACCCATCTGCCTCCTCACATTACCATTGTCACTCAGTTGGAGCAGCCCTCCCTCAGCTCACTCAGGCTAATAGGGCATCCCTTATTCGGTACCGTCACAAGCCATACAACCCATCGATATTCATCCATATATATAAATGCATATTCATCAATGCAATATAAAATTATCAAGCAACTTGCCATGAGCTTTACGCTTGCCATTCAATCATAATCAATAACTTTATAGTTTTATAAATTAATGCCACGTGCATAAATATTCACTTTATCATGTAATGAGAAATACATGTGAAATCAGATATACCATGAGTTTAGAAATCCATTTTCAAAACTATACTCTTCTTGAACTATATTCCAAATTGTAAGCAATTCAGATAATTTTAATGCATTTCAGAAACATTTAAAAGTGTAAATATCTCATAAACATAATCGAATACATGCTTAAAGATCAAGAAGAGTATGAGGAAAGTCATAGAAAGAATCATTTACTCACAGGGTAAGGGATCTAGATTGGAAAGCCACAAAATGCACTTTCCCAATACACATTTGACTAAACAGATATAAAAAAGTGTCCAGAGGGTCTAAAAATCAAGAAAATGACCCCGGGAATTTGGTCACTATTCATCGCCCAAAAAATACTATTCACCAAGAACAAAAAGTTGTTAGATAGTTGAAAATTTTCATATCCTAAGGTTTATCTAGCTCCTGAATCTGTCTACGCTGTCAGATTTCCAATTTAAGATCTCTAAATACGAGTTTCAGAGTTTACCTTTTTTTGAGATTTTCTACTTCCGATCTATGGCGATTCTACGACTGATTTGAGAAATTATTCAGTCAAAATCATAGTATTCTCTATCTTGAATCCAGTGATACCCTTAGTTTAGAGATCGGAGGCCTGTAGACACTCTAAATCTAGAGATAAAATATGGAGGTACTATTTACACTATTCACTATTCATTCTTTTCCTCCCCCTACCGCTTTTCTCTTTTTCATTTATAGTAATAATTATTATTATTATTTAATAATTAAATAATGTAATTTTATTTTATATATATATTCATATAAATACCATTTTTCATCCTAAAACATCGCAAAAATTTCTAAAAATTTACATTCTTATAAACCTTTAGTTAAACTTTTAAATCATGATTTTTCTTGATAAAAATCTTAATAAAACAAATTAAAAAATAAATATCTTTATACATAATAAAAGAAAGAATATTTCTAAAAATACAACAAAAATTTATTAAAGGCCAATATAATTATTTTAAGCAAAACAATAATTACTTTAATTAAAATTTTACTTACTTTTAACAAAATATAATCATTTTTAAATACATAAAAGTATATTTGTTTATAGCAAAACATTATTATTGAAAAATAAAAATTACGGGATGTTATAGCTGTTGGGTTGTTGAGGAAGGAATTTTGGGTGTGGGGAGACCGAGAGAGAGAGAGAGATAAAGGAGGCTTGGGTGTAGAGAAGGATTTGGGTAAGGGAGTGGAGAAGAAGGAAAGCATAGGAATGGGTTGTAGAGGTTGGCACAGGAAGTTTGGGAGTTGGGCATGGGTACAAGAGACCAAGAGGAAGAGGGAGATGAAGAAGAAGGGGAGCACGGAAAAGTCTAAGAGAAACACCGGCTAGGGATAAGAGGGAAATGGGATGAAGGTATTTTGGGGTCTAGGGCATGGGATTAGGTTGGAATTTGGCGGTGGAGAATATGGGACTTGTACAGAAGAAGAGCACAGTGCAAGGCTGGGTGAGGCATGGCTAGGGAACGGGAAAAAGGGAGAATGAACACAGGGGAAAAAAGGAAGAAAAGCACAAGAAATAACATACTTGGACCCGAAGCACAGCCGTGCTTATCAGCACAGCAAATCTGTGCTTCGGCCTGGAATTGCCCTTTTCTTCCTGGACTTGCAACACTGCCTAGGAACAGGCCATGTTTACCAACTCAAGTCACCCATGCTTCGCACTGGACTCTAAAATTTTCCAGAATAGACTGTGTTGAGTATCACGGGAGGGGTGTGCTTGGACTTGGACCGGGGGCACGGTCATGGTAGGAAGCACGGCCTGCCCTTACTTGGTGTTGGAGTCACCAAAATCTCTAAAATTTGGCCCATGCTTGAAGCACAGTCGTGCTCTGTGACACGGGTTTCCCGTGTTTCATGCTGGAACTTCTATTTTCTCCAATTTTACCTCGGTTTTCTTAATACTTTCGAATTTGCTTTGCATATCATTCTTTTCTCCAACCTTGGGGACATGGAATTGGCCTAAAAAAGCAAATGAAAACACTCATGAAACTCCTAACCTAAGAAATTAACTAAAATTAAAGATAAAAACAACACTAAAAGCAATGAAACTAAGCAAAAAGTAACTTAAAATTTAAAATGTGGGTTGCCTCTGACAAAGCACTTGTTTTAAGTAATTAGCTCGACTCCTTTGCACTTTATGGGAATGAGTGGGATTCTAAGAGAGTTTGGGTGGCTCTCTTTTCAACCGGTTGTCCTATGACAAAGTGCTTGAGGTACCACAGATAGAAAAATCATCCATAAATACTTCCATTATATCTTCAATAAAATCAGATATAATAGCCATCATACACCTTTGGAAAGTAGTTGATGCGTTACACAATCCGAATGGCATCCTTCTATAAGCAAATGTACCATAAGGACATGTGAACGTCATCTTTTCTTGGTCGTCTAGATGGATAGGGATCTGGAAGAATCCTAAATATCCATCCAAATAACAAAAATGTGAATGTTTAGCTTTCCTTTCCAACAGTTGATCAATAAAGGGCAAAAGGAAGTGATCCTTACTGGTGGCCTTATTTAGTTTTCTATAATCTATGCACATACGTTAACCCGTAACAGCTCTAGTAGGAATTAATTCATCATTTTCATTCTTAATAACAATCATACCTCCTTTCTTAAGAATTACATGAACATGGCTTACCCACTCACTATCTGAAATAGGATAGATAATACCTGCATCAAGTAATTTGAGCACCTCCTTCTCGACTACGTCTTTCATATTTGGATTTAGTCTCCTTTGGTGCTCTCTAGAAGGTTTACAATCATTATCAAGTATAATGTGTAATATCCCAAATTTTGATAATTGGAAATTAATTCTCATGGTGAAAGGAATGGAAGAGAATTGAATGGAACATTGACGAGACCTTGGAAAAATGATAAAATGGAAAAAGTGTAATTCTTAAAGAAAGAAAGGATATGTGTTAAGGGAGGCAACCTTTTAGAACCTTGGATTAAAATATCTTGTCTTGCTTGACTCAAGGGTGAGTCGACTAACCCAAGGAAGAGAAGGGGAGAGGCTTGGCTTATTGGATAAGCTTGGTTTAAAATATCTCATCCTTGGCTTGAAGAACAAGAAGTTGACTTGACCAAGTGGCTTAGAGGAGAAGTTGGCCAAAACATCAAGGGGAAGAGAGTGGCGGCCAAGGAAAAAGAAAAGAGAGAAGGGAGAAAGACCGAGAGAAGGATAGGAAGGAAAAGAATAGAGAGAGAGAGGGAGAGAGAAAGGCACAAGGTGAAGATCCAAGAGAAAGGAAGAAGGAGAGTGATCAAGAGGAGGAAAGCTTGAGAAGAGAAAGAATCTCTGGTTTGGTAGGTTTAACATTATTCATGTTTTTATGGAATTTCATGCACTTTGAATGATTTATAAGTTTTTCATATATCCTCTTTTGATGATTCATGATGTATATTTATGGTTGGTCATGAAAGGTGAGAGTTGGATGCATAGATCATGCATGTGTTTGTTGATTTTAGGCTTGAAATGGGTGGAAATCGATGCTCTGAAAGGTTGGTCCTGGGTGTTATGTTTTAAGTCGAATCTAGAAATATGTCTAACATATGCATTGTAGCTTTGCTTCTTAGATTTCTAATGCCTCTGGAATCACCTTGATCAGTTTTGAAATGAGAGAGATATCCCCTGATGAGTGAAGAATGGTCAGATTTAACGCACAGAATCGCGATGCTGTTTTCGAACACATTTTTTACCTCTTTATGTTTCTAATCTATTAAAGTAGTAAACCTAAACGTTGTAGATAGTTTTCTTAGCTTTCTATAGACACCGGAATCGCCTTAATTGGAGTTGAAATGAGGGAGTTATGAGCTTTTTAGTAAGGAAAGGTCTGGCTGAACGAAAATCTGGGTTGCAGGGAAAACCCGAAGCACGGCCGTGCTTGGTGACATGGCCAGGCCGTGCTTCGGGCTGTTTTGTGGGTTTTTAGCATGGTTTGCACAGCTTAAAGCACGGTCGTGCTTGGTGACACGGCTGGGCCGTGCTTGAGGCTGTTTTTGCTCTGTTTTGCATTTTGAAGGCTCTAAATGAACTCCAATGAATGGATGATGTTAAAGGGAACTAAAGTACAAATAAATACTTCTTTAATGATACATTCTAGTGTGAATTCTATCCTTTTTATTATGAGGAATTAAATCACATATTGCATATGAGCTAGATGTACAATGTATGGATGTAATGCATGTTGATTGGATGCCTATGCTAGCAGATCAATGCATGAGGATTACATGATATAAAGTATGCATTGTTGGTAAGTGTATTGATACATATTTGTTAAATGATGTGGTGATGATATTATGCATAATATTAGTGATGTGTTAGTTAATGCATAATCCTATTGTGATGATGGTCATGATGATTAAAGAGTATGACGTATACATTATTATATAACGATAAAGGGGTTATTACATAGTGATTGTCTAAAGAGACGAAGTTGATTGTGGATGGCAAGCATGATGTTAAAGGTGAGTTGTTGATGTATACATGGTCATATCATGTTGATGTACATTGTTGAGATGTGGCTATAGACGATTAGTCACTGAGTGTGGAGATGTGGCTACAGACGATTAGACACGGAGTGTTGTGATGTGGCTGCAGACGATCAGTCAACCTGCATGAAAATACTGCAAAGATAAATACAAAAGCATATTATTGAAGTATAACCTGGTTATTATTCCTGCTTGATATTGATGCATAACCTGTCTGTTGAATATGAAAGCATGCTGTACATTCTTGTTATTTTATCATATACAAAGAGAAAATGTTTTCTGTAGTTCATACAGCTGGACATAACATTGTGTTTTCCTTATTTACCGTATAATGCTTTTAATGTTAAACCTATTGGGAACCTTCGTTCTCATTATTGTTGGTGTTATGTTCAAATAAGAGCAAACGATACGCTAGCTGCTTCCGTGCACTTGATCATGGAAGATCCGGTGGATGGCTACGCTTTGTACAAATCCCGATGCTAGCACTACCTCCTCCATCCTTTACACCCAGGGGAGATGTACGGTATAGGGTTCATTGTTTAGTTGATGTAGTTATGTGACTCAGTGTCACTGGTGTATAAATAATAATCTCTGATGTAGTTCAAATATTATGATAATGAAATATTAGCGGTTTATATAAATGTGTATGGTTCGTTGCTTGGAATCCGTTATCAGTCGCTATATATATATATATATATATATATATATATATATATATATATATATATATATATATATATATATATATAAACCGGTCGTTACATAATGCGATCCATGCAAATAGATGGACTAATCCCTTTTATGTCATCAATGTTATACCCAATCACTTTCTTAAGCTTTCTGAGTACATCCAATAACTTACCAGTTTCTTCAGAGCATTCATAATTACTGGATATGAAGAGTCAGGGTCCAGAAATTCATACCTTAAATTGGATGGAAGTGGTTTGAGTTCTACCTTAGGTGCCTTAATTTCCTCTACAGTTGTTGATTTTTGATTGAGATCCAATTCCAGCTTTTCAGCTTTTGCTTCTAAGGTGAGCATGGGACTCTCATCAAGCATTTGAGCATATGCACCAGCTTCTACTTGTTCAACATAAGAAATAGGACTTTCCACAAGGCAAACCTCAAATGGGTTAGTAGAACAAAAACTTACTGCATTATTAACCATATTCTGCTCAATTATATCAATCATGCAACAAGAATCACCTAAAGATAGACATTTCATTACTTCTTTTAAATTGAATTCAATCTTTTCATCCCCTACATTCAAGGAAAGATTTTCATATTTTACATTGACAATTGCACCTGTAGTGGCTAAGAAAGGCCTTCTAGGAATGATGATGATTTGGTTATCTTCCTCCATCTCTAAAATAACAAAATCAATAGGTATAAAAATTTTACCGACCTTTAGAGGAACGTCATTTAATATACCTACCGAATACGTAACGGATCGGTCTGCCAACTGGAGGGAAAGAGTGTTAGGCTTCAAATCACCCATCTGGAGCTTCTTACATATAGATAATGGCATAAGACTTACACTTTCTCCAAGATCACATAAAGCTCTAGTAATGTGCACATCTCTAATGTAACAAGGTATAGAGAAGCTTCGAGGGTCATTGAGTTTAGGAGGAAATTTATTCTGGATTAATGCACTACACTTTTCAATTAATGCTACTGTGGCATACTCCTCAATCTTTCTCTCATTTGAGAGGAAGAGAAAGTGGGTCATATCGGACGGAGCGAGAAAAGCCTGTACCGGAGAGTAGAAGATAATCACCCTGACCGGGGTAGCTTGAAATGAGAATAAGTTAATGGTCATCATATGATATTCTGAAAATAGTTAATCCTGTCATACATATCATTATTGTATGATTCTTATATGCGTATATATAATGCATTCATGTGACCAAAGATATTTTCTGTAGTTTATATAACTGAACATGACATGATAAACTATATTGATGGTAAATTATGATTTATTGTTGAACTTACTGAGATTTAATTCTCACTATATTTCCATATCATGTTCAGAAGAATAAATATGTAGATTTTCTCTATGACACTTATTATTTCTGTACGTTAGATCGAGGTGCCCTACCTTGGGCAACTTCCAGTTATTTCAGATGTATTTTTCATAGATGTGACTGAGATTCCGGTGGACGTGCCACCCGCACCAATGTCCCCAGAAGTAGTCGACATAGATGATTAGAGCTAATATGTATCTTTGTACAAATGTTTGTAAAATAATGGTGTGTAGTTTGTAAAATAATAGTGTATGGAAACTCAGTATTGTATCACTGTTAATAACAATTCTGCTTGGTTAAAGTGATTATTATTACGAGTTAAGTGGTTAGAATTAAAGTAGTAATAACTTCATGGAATTTTACAAATATAAAAAAAATTGTTACATTTACATAAATGGAGTTGTTACACTACTAACTACATTAGTGCAACTCCCACTATCAATAATCAAGCTACATACCTTATTATTCACGTGGCACCTAGTTTGGAAGATGTGCTCACGTTGTTCATCATCAACATCATCTTTAGGTTGCATATTAAGAGCACGTCGAGTAACTAATACTTCTCCATGCACTGGTTCACCAATCTCCATGTCACTGCAATCTTCTAATGGTGGCATCTCGTCATCACTTGAATGCTCACTTTCCATGCCTCCATCATCAAGAAGAACAATGGCTCTCTTGTTAGGACACTGTGATGCAATATGCCCCAGCCCATGACATCTAAAACATTTTGTATCTCGTGCTCTAAAGGAAGTAGAAGTATCATTCTTAGCCTTGGGATTAGGGGCTGTAATTGAATTCCTCCCCTTGCTCTCTTCCTTCGGCCTAGTAGCAGCCTTATGGTTATCTTGCCAATTCGGCTTCCATGGAGTTTTAGGAATTGAGCCAAATTTAGAAGATGTTCTAACCTTTAACGGCTTCTCAACTTTAATTGCTTTATGCAATAAATCCTCAATCTCTACATAATGGTGCATATCTACTACATATGCAATTTCTTTCCTTAAACCACTTATAAACCTTGCCATTGTACCCTCTCTATCCTCTTCAATATTAGCTTTCATCATGGCCATCTCCATCTCATTGTAGTAATCTTCTACACTCATAGATCCTTGATGCAGATTTTGTAATTTTCTAAACAAGTCTCTATAGTAATGGCTAAGAACAAACCGTTTTCTCATCACAACCTTCATCTCTTCCCATGACCGAATAAGTCTCTCACCACTTCTCTGCTTATTAATTGCTAATTGATCCCACCAAATACTAGCATAGTCAGTAAACTCCACAGCAGCTAGCTTCACCTTTTTCTCCTCAGTACAATCATGACACTCAAACATATGTTCTACCTTCCTCTCCAACTCTAAGTAAAGTTCAGGGTCACCCTTACCTTGGAATGTAGGAATAGTCATTTTTATGTTTCCCAAGCCACTATCACGGCTAGGAGCTATCCTCCTTTCCTTTCTTGACCCGAATGCTTCACTATATGAATATTCCCCTTCTCCCTCATCAAACCCAAACTGTTTGGTAAGCTTAGGCTGGGATGGTGAATCAAGGTTATCCAGCCTCATATTCAGCAACTTAAACTCATCTTGAACTGCTTTCATAAAGATTTTAAGGTCAATTTCAGGTTAATCTCTTTCACTACTCATGTTTGTCTCACAAACCTCACGTGTTTTGCACTCAATTTTACTCTCTTTCCCTTAAAGCTCTTAAACAAGAACCTAATTAACAAACTTATCTAAGATAACAAGTGAATTAAGAAGAATAAATTTTTAGACAATGACAACCCTAGGAACTGAATTTTGAAAAATATGCGGGATACTAATATCAGTATGCTGTTTTTTTTAACGAATTTCTCTTATTTCTTTCTTTTTTTGAATGAACTTCAGCTGACCTCTTTTTTTTTAGCGAATTTCCTTTTTTTTTACAATTTTTTTTTTTGCAGAAGAGACCAAATTTAACTAGGACTAGGAATCTGATTTTTTTTTAAATTTTGAGTTTTGAATTTTTGAACAAGAAACCAAATTGAAATAGGAATAGGACTCTTTTTTTTCGAAATTCAAATTTTTTTGGAAGAAAAAAAACTAAATTGACTAGGACTAGGAATTAGAATATAAGTAGGAAAAAAAATTGACTAGAACTAGAACTCTTTTTTTTTTCTATGTCGACTACTTCCGGGGACAATGGTGCGGGTGGCACCTCCACTGGAATCTCAGTCACATCTACTACAGATACATCTAATATAATTGGTAGTTGCCCAAGGTAGGGCACCTCGATCCAACGTACGGAAATAATAAGTGTCATTGAGAAAATCTACATTATTCTTCTGAACATGATATGAAAATATAGTGAGAATTAAATCCCAGTAGGTTCAACAATAAATCATAATTTACCATCAATATAGTTCATCATGTCATGTTCAGCTGTATAAACTACAGAAAATATCTTTGGTCAAATGAATGCATTATATCTATGCACATAAGAATCATACAGTAATGATATGTATGACAAGATTAACTATTTTCAGAATATCATATGATGGCCATCAACTTATTCTCATTTCAAGCTACCCCGGTCAGGGTGAGTATCCTCTACTCTCCGATACGGGCTTTTCTCACTCCGTCCGACATGGCACACTTTCTCTTTCTTTTCTCATAATCATAATCATAACTGTTGGTAGGGTGTCCCCTACTGGTGCACCACACGGATTGCCATGTGACCGTGCTCATTTCTTTTCTTTTCACAATAATAGCAAAAAATATGCTTTCAATAACAAGTATGTTCATTAAAATATAACTATTACCACAAATCATTGGTAATCATGCCATGAACATAACCATTTCAAATATCACTTTATAAAATATTTCCATGTCAGAATTTTACACTTAAGATGGTAAGAAGTTCATACAATGGCAATGGCTATGGCATATACTAGTCATTTATAAGATTCATCTTCTTTTTTAAATATTAATTTTATTTCTTTATTTTCTTGATGCAGGTTTTCATCAAATCTAACCTTCTCTTACTAATTAGAGCACAACTAACTCAATTGAACTCCGATGTAGGTGATCTTGGTGTCAATTTCAAGATAAAACAATTATCTAAAACTACTATGTTGAACAATGTAGCGAAATATTAAGAAATCAAGGTGATATTACTCCCTAAATGTACAGGTTATTTCTTCTTGGATAGGTTCTGACTTCTACCTACTAATCGGACCATATCTACCTCATATGGACTCCAACTTGAGTAATTCCAGTGGCTAAATATCCGTGACACATATATATTTAATTATTATTTTAATCATTTATTTTAATTCCCTATAAATAATTCCCAGCAATTAAAATACAGAAGCTAACCTAACATATTCTTCCCCGATGAACCATTTTCTGACCTTTGACTACTAATCAGCTCATATCTTCCTCATATGGACTCCAAATTGAATAATTCTAGTGGCTAAAAATCCATGGCACACAGAGATATAATTCTTATGTTAACCATTTATTTTAATTCCATACAGATAATTCCTAGAAATTAAAATACAGAAGCTATCCTAACATATTCTTCCCTGATGAACCATTTTCTGACATTTGACTACTAATCGGACCATATCTACCTCATATGGACTCCAAATTGAATGATTCAAGTGGCTAAAACTCTGAGACACATATATCTTTAATTCTTATGTTAACCATTTATTTTAATTTCCTACAGATAATTCCCAAAAATTAAAACACAGAAGCTATCCTAACATATTCTTCCCTGATGAACCATTTTCTGACATTTGCTTACTAATCGGACCATATCTTCCTCATATAGACTCCAACTTGAATGATTCTAGTGGCTAAAAATCCATGACACATATGTATTTAATTTGTATGTTAACCTTTTATTTTAATTCCCTACAAATAATTCCCAAAAATTAAAACACAGAAACTATCCTAACATATTCTTCCCTGATGAACCATTTTCTGACCTTTGATTACTAATCGAACCATATCTACCTCGTATGGACTCCAAATTGAATGATTCCAATGGCTAAAAATCCATGACACATATATCTTTAATTCTTTTGTTAACCATTTATTTTAATTCCCTATAAATAATTCCCATAAATTAAAACACATAAGCTAAAAATTTTGCCACCCATAGCCATACCTATGCAGAACTTTCTATATCAGTCTAAGTATTCAAACATACATCACATGCAAGATCAATATGTAACATGATATAGGTTATCCATGACCAATCATCAAAGTTCTAACATCAAAATCTCATATAAATATTATAAGTTTCAAAAGTTTTCTTCAAAGAGAAATATTGTTAAACTTACCTAAGAATCTCCCTAGCTCACTTAGTGAATTAGTTTTCTTGTTTCCTCTTGAAAGAAGTAGCAAGATTCCTCCCTTCCCTTAGATTTTCTAGCAACTTAGGTAAGAGAAGGAGGCAAGGATGAAGAAGAAAAATGGATTCAAGTGGAGATTAAGGTAACTTACCTTGAGTATTTAGCCTTCTAAAAATTTATCTTCCTTTTCCAAGAATTTTGCATCTCTTTAGTATGTTATTTCTAATTTTTTTTCCTATTAGGTTTTCCCTCTTTTTTTGTTCTCTTAATGTTAGAAACATTTTCTACGAATATACATAAGATGAAGAATTTCTAAGGATTATATTTCCTTAGATATCTAAAATATTGTCTAATAAATTTTATTTCCTTAATAAAATATTTATGTATTTTTATCAATAAAAGAAACGAAATTAGGGATGTTACATAGACAATTAAACCTAACCCTAGTAGGAAAGCCAGAAGGCCTTAAACTCCTAATTGGACTTTTAATAGAATATGGCTTAAATAACACTAGTTAATTGTCCCAACTAAACTAACAAAAATAAACCCATAATTAAACTACTATTTGGGCTGCATAAAGAATGGGCCCAAATACTAATAATATCCAAAATAAAACATTTAAACTAAAGTCCATAATACATCTTTAAATCAATGTAGATTTGAGCTAGTTATCTTCAAGATCCAACAAACTTTATTGGGCCTTTGGACTGCCCTCTTTAATGCCATCCTCAAGGCTGCAAAGTGTGGCCCACTTGATGTCTTGACTTGGCCCAATAACTTCCTCTTTAGCCTGCACATCCAAGATCAAGCCCAGTAAAGCTTCTTTGGCCCGCTTCGCCCTGCTCCTAGTCATTAGACCGCCTATCCCTTGCAAAGGATCTTGGGAACGGTTTATAGTAGCTTTGACAGCACCTTGATCTCCATCATTTGATGCGTTCCTCTAAAGGAAGAAACGAAGTGTTTGGCGAAAGCAAGGATCGTCTTGAAAATTCAACGGATGTTTGATCACCACGAGTTGCCTCGATAAGACCGGATTCAGTTCTTTGCCCAAGAACTGAGGGAAGCTTTCACGTTAGGAGAAAACTCAATCTTTATTAATCATCAAAATATGTTTGAATACATGAACCTAACGAACTCTTATATAGACAATCAATTTTGGCCATACTCTCTTTTTTCTCTTTTTCTTTTGTTTCTCTCAACTTACACTTTTTTGTAATCCTCACTTGATCAGCAAAAGTCTCAGCTAGCTTTAGGGGTGTTAACATAAAAGTTCGATTATGCATGGTCAATGTATATCGATTCTTGTAGCCATCATAATTAACCCTTCTATCAAATTGTCATGGACGTCCCAACAACAAGTGTCCAGCATACATCAGTACTACATCACAAAGCACCTCATCTTTGTAGTTACCAATACAAAAAGATACCAAATCCTAATTTGTCACCCATATCTCTCCACTATCATTAAACCATCTTAGCCTATATGGCTTAGGATGTTTCAATGTGGGTAGACCCAATTTATCAACCATCAAGGTACTAGCTACATTAGTGCAACTCCCACTATCAATAATGTGAACTGATACCAAATGATGCATCCCTCTATACCAAGAAATGGAGTGGTTGGCGAAAGCAAGGATCGTCTTGAAAATTTAATGGATGTTTGATCGCCACGAGTTGCCTCGATAAGATCAGATTCAGTTCTTTGCCCAAGAACTAAGGGAAGCTCTCACTTTAGGAGAAAACTCAATCTTTATTAATCATCAAAATCTATATTAATACATGAACTTAAAGAACTCTTATATAGACAATCAAACCTAACCCTAGTAGGAAAGCCAGAAGGCCTTAAACTCCTAATTGGACTTTTAATAGAATATGGCCTAAATAACACTAGTTAACTGTCCCAACTAAACTAACAAAAATAAACTCATAATTAAACTACTATTTGGGTTGCATAAAGAATAGGCCCAAATACTAATAATATCCAAAACAAAACATTTAAACTAAAACCCATAATACATCTTTAAATCAATGCATATTTGAGCTAGTTATCTTCAAGATCCAACAAACTTTATTGGGCCTCCAGACTACCTTTTTTAATGCCATCCTCAAGGCTGCAAAGTGTGGCCCACTTGATGTCTTCACTTGGCCCAATAACTTCCTCTTTAGTCTGCATATCCAAGATCAAGCCCAGTAAAGCTTCTTTGGCCCGCTTCGCCCTACTCCTAGTCATTGGACCGCCTATCCCTTGCAAAGGATCTTGGGAACGGTTTATAGTAGCTTTGATAGCACCTTGATCTCCATCAACTTATTAATGTTCTTAGGATCCCAAATCTTTAGAAAATATATGATTTAATGAAATCTGAAACCACTTTAGAATCATCAGTCCTAATGGGATTAGCTTCCACCCGCTTTGAGATATAATCCACGGCTAGCAAAATATAAATAAACCTAGATGATAAGGGAAAAGGTCCTATGAAATTAATACCCCAAACATAAAAAATTTCACAAAATAATACTCGTGTTTGTGGCATCTCATTTTTCCTATATATATTACCTAATTTCTGACAGTTTGTACATGACTTACAAAAGTGATATGAATCTTTGAACAAAGTAGGCTAGTAAAAACCATAGTCTAATACTTTCTTTGCTATCCTTTTTAACCCCAAAATATCCTCCACATGCATAAGAATGGCAAAAGGTTAAAATGGATAAAACTTCAAAGTCTGGAACACACCTTATAATTTGATTTGAGCACTGCTTCCATAGGTAAGGATCATCCTATATGTAGCGTTTGGCATCACTCTTAATCCTATTTTTAGTTGCCCTGGTCAAAAGAGGAGGTAACTAATTAGTAGCCAAATAATTTACAATATTTGCATACCATGGAATATGAAATGAAATTGAAAATAAATTTTCATCTGGGAATGATTCTTCAATTTTCAATTTCTCCTCCACATGCATCAAGCGGCTTAGGTGATCTACTACATTATTTTCAGACATGTTCTTGTCTTTAATTTCTATGTCAAATTCTGTAAGAAGTAACACCCATCTGATTATTATAGGTTCAGCTTCCTTTTTCATCACCAAGTATCTAAAAGTTGCATGATCATTAAATATAATAATTTTAGTACATATTAAATATGACCTAAATTTTTCTAATGCAAAGACAACAGCTAAAAGTTCCTTTTCAGTAGTGGTATAATTTTTTTGGGCATCATTCAATATTCTGGAAGCATAATATATCACATGGGACCCCTTTCCAACTCTTTGGCAAAGTACTACTCTAACTGTGTGATCACTAGTGTAACAACTACATTTAAGTATCAATTTTTTTTTAAATACCATGAAGTTATTGCCTCGTTACAACTTAACTCAATATAACATTTATTTAATTTATACAATACAGAGTTCACATACATGTCATTAATCAAAACATACGTACAACATATCAAACACATAAAATCTACATCTTATTTATTCTGGTTGACCAATTCCGGAGATACAGGTATGGGTGGTTGCACCTTCACCGGGATCTAAGCCAACTTGACCACAAACATTTTATTTGCTTCTGGGATCTACCCAACATAAAGTACTCGATCCAACGTGCACTAAAAGCCAGAGCTATAGAAAAATCTGCATAACTAATTTTCTGAACATGATATGGAAATATAGTGAGAATTAAATCCCAGTAAGTTCAATAATAAATTATCATCAATATAGCTCATCACATCATGTTCAGCTGTATAAAATACAGAAAATATCTTTGGTCACATAACGCATTATATCTATGCACATAAGAATCATAATGTAATGATATGTATGAAAGGATTAACTATTTTCAAAACATCATATGATGGCCATCAACTTATTCTCATTTCAAGCTACCCCGGTCAGGGTGAGTATCCTTTCCTCTCCGGTACGGGCTTTTCTCGCTCCGTCCGACATGGCCCACTTTCTCTTTCTTTTCTCATTAACATGATCATAACCGTTGGTAAGGCGTCCCCTACTGGTGCACCACACGGATTGCCATGTGACCGTGCTCATTTCTTTTCTTTTCACAATGATAGCCAAAAATATGCTTTCAATAACAAGTATGTTCAACAAAATATAATTATTACCAAAAATCATTGGTAATCATGTCATGAACATAACTATTTCAAATATCACTTTATAAAATATTTCCATGTCAAAATTTCACATTTAAGATGGTAAGAAGTTCATACAATGGCAATGGCTATGGCTATACTAGTCATTTATTAAGATTCATCTTCTTTTTTAAATACTAATTTTATTTCTTTATTTTTTTGATGCAGGTTTTCATCCTATCTAACCTTCTCTTACTAATCAGAGCATAACTCCCTCAATTTAACTCTGATGTAGGTGATCTTGGTGTCAATTTCAAGATAACACAATTATCTAAAAGTATTATGTTGAACATTGTAGCGAAATATTAAGATATTAAGGTGATATTACTCCATAAATGTATAGGTTATTTCTTCTTGGATAGGTTCTGACCTCTACCTACTAATTGGACCATATCTACCTCATATGGACTCCAACTTGAGTGATTCCAGTGGCTAAAAATCCGTAACACACATATGTATAATTCTTATGTTAACCATTTCTTTTAATTCCATACAGATAATTCTCAAAAATTAAAATACAGAAGCTGTTCTAACATATTCTTCCCTGATGAACCATTTTCTGACCTTTGACTACTAATAAGCTCATCTCTTCCTCATATGGACTCCAAATTGAATGATTCCAGTGGCTAAAAATCCATGACACACATAGATATAATGCTTATGTTAACCATTTATTTTAATTCTATACATATAATTCCCAGAAATTAAAATACAGAAGCTATCCTAACATAATCTTCCCTGATGAACCATTTTCTGACCTTTGACTACTAATCAGCTCATATCTTCCTCATATGGACTCCAACTTAAATGATTCCAGTGGCATAAAATCCATGACACACATAGCTATAATGATTATGTTAACCATGTATTTTAATTCCATACAAATAATTCCCAGAAATTAAAATACAGAAGCTGTCCTAACATAATCTTCCCTGATGAACCATTTTCTGACATTTGACTACTAATCAGCTCATATCTTCCTCATATGGACTCCAAATTAAATGATTCCAGTGGCTTAAAATCCATGGCACACATAGATATAATTCTTATGTTAACCATTTATTTTAATTCTAAACAGATAATTTCCAGAAATTAAAATACAGAAGCTGTCCTAACATATTCTTCCCTGATGAACCATTTTCTGACCTTTGACTACTAATTAGCTCATATCTTCCTCATATGGACTCCAAATTAAATGATTCCAGTGGTTACAAATCCGTGACACATATATCTTTAATGCTTATGTTAACCATTTATTTTAATTCCCTACAGATAATTCCCAGAAATTAAAACACAGAAGCTGTCCTAACATATTCTTCCCTGATGAACCATTTTCTGACTTTTGCTTACTAATCGGACCATATCGACCTCATATGGACTCCAAATGGATTGATTCCAGTGGCTAAAAATCCATGAGACATATATCTATAATTCATATGTTAACCATTTATTTTAATTCCTTATAGGTTGTTCCCAGAAATTAAAACACCGAAACTAAAAATTCTGCCAACCATAGCCATAACCATGCAGAACTATCTACACCAATCTAAGTATTCAAACATACATCACATGCAAGATCAATATGTAACATGATATAGCAACATCATGACCAATCATAAAAGTTCTAAGATCAAAATCTCATATAAATATTATAAGTTTCAAAAGTTTTCTTCAAAACGAAATATTGTTAAACTTACCTGGAGCACTTAGTCCCCTAGACTTCTCCTTCCTCTTTCTTCCTTTCTTCCTCTCCTTTCCTCACTCTACCTTGCTTCTATTTTTCCTCTCTCTCACTTAGACGAAATTATAATGTTGTAAGGGTGGGTTTTCTTATATAGACCACCAAATAATTCACCTTTCATGATCATGGGTCTACCTTATCACAATTAAGATACACTTTGTTGAATGTTTGGAAAACAAACAACTTATGTTCTTGTCTTCCTCTTCCTTAGTCAAGATATGCATAGGAAAAGGAGATTTGTATTTTGAAAATTATGATGATATGTTCTTAAGATAAGGGACAAGGTCCCTTTGATTTAGGGATTCATTTCCATTTTCTTTTGTCTTAAACAAGTATGATAGGTTTGCCATTTTAGGTGGCAAACTTCTAGCCCTTGAATCTCCATTATTTGGTTGATATTATTTGTGTGGGATAGGAAATTTTTGTCCTAATGCCATGTATTTTCATACCACTTGCTAAAATTGTGAGTGTAGGATATAGATGTTTTTGTCCTAGAGCCTTGTGTTATCATGCCACTTGCCTAAATGATGAATGTAGAATCACACCACTTGCTAAATTTTTGTCTTAATGCCATGTAACCTAATCTTTATCTAATTTATTTTATTTTATTTTTCCTCTTGGATTTGGGCTTATTTCTACCCATTATGGGCTTATTCCTACCCATTTTCTTTGCTTTGGATAAAATTCTACCTTTCTTGGAGGGCTTGGTCACATTTTCATAATTTTGGGCTATTGGTCTAATTATTATATCCTAGTCCAAGTCTATGTTTTATTTCTTGCTTAGGTTATCCAATGGCTTGCTAGAAACTTATGTGAAGTGGAAAAACTCTATATGAAGTGTCCATAGGTAAAAGCCCAATGTATGGGTAAAGATTTTAAACTTAGTAACTCTAGTTCTTGAATTAGGAAAAATTACCCTAATTCAATGTTCTTGAAATTTTAAGACCTTTACTTGTTTCTAAAAATTTATCTTCCTTATCCAAGAATTTTGCATCTCTTTAGTATGTTATTTCTAATTTCTTTCCTATTAGGTTTTCCGTCTTTATTTGTTCTCTTAATGTTAGAAACATTTTCTATGCATATACATAAGGTGAAGAATTTCTAAGGACTATATTTCCTTAGATATCTAAAATATTGTCTAATAAATTTTATTTCCTTAATTTAATTTTTTATGTACCTTTATCAATAAAAGAAACGAAATTAGGGATGTTACAACTAGCATCACACATAATTTCAAAAGGGAGGTTCCAATCTGGTGCTTGGATGATTGGAGCTAAAATTAAAGACTCTTTCAATTTGTCAAAAGCTTCCCTGCATTCTTCATCAAATTCAAAAGGTACATCTTTTTAAAGCAATTTGCACATAGGTGCTGCTTTCTTAGAGAAGTTGTCACATCCTTAATTTTGTTTCTTTTATTAATAAAGATACATAAATATTTAATTAAAGAAATAAAATTTAATAGACAATTTTTAGATATCTAAGGAAATATAATCCTTAGAAATTCTTCACCTTACGTGTATGCATAGAAATGTTCTAACATTAATGGAATAGGAAAAGAAAGAAAACCTAAGAGGAAATATTAGAAATTAGCATGCTAAAGAAAGGTGAAATTCTTAGGTAAGGAAGATAAATTTTTGTCAAGTAAAGGTCTTAAAATTTCAAGAAGATTGGATTAGGGTAATTTTTCCTAATTTAAGAGCTAAAGTTACTAAGTTTAGTATCTCCACCCATAAATTGGGCTTTCACCTATGGACACTTCATATAGAGTTTTTCTACTTCACATGAATTTTTAGCAAGCCAATAGGATAGCCCAATGAAGAAATAAAACATAGACTTGGACTAGGATATAGAAAGAGGAAGGAGAAGTCTAGAGGACTAAGTGCTCAAGGTAAGTTAGCTAAATCTCCACTTGAATCCATCTTTTCTCTTCATTCTTAAGGTTCAAAAAACTCACTCTCATTCTCTTATTTAAGCTTCTAGAAGAGCTAAGGGAAGGGAGGAATCTTGCTACTTCCTTCAAGAGGAAACAAGAAAACGAATTCACTAAGTGAGTTAGGGAGATCCTTAGATAGGTTTAACAATATTGCTTTTTAAAAAGTTTTGAAATTTGTAACATTTATATGGGATTTTGACCTAATAACTTTGATTATTGGTCATGGATGTTGCAATATCATGTTACATATTGATCTTGCATATGATGTATGTTTGAATACTTAGGCTGGTGTAGATAGTTTTACATAGGTATAGCTATGGGTGGCAAAGTTTTAAGCTTCTGTTTTTTAAACTTTTGGGCAAAATCTATAAGGAATTAAAATAAATGGTTAACATTAAAAATGTAGATCTATGTCGCACGGATTGTTAGCCACAAGACTCACTCAATTCGGACTCCATATGAGGTAGATATGTTTTGATTAGTAAGCAGTGGTCAGAAAATGATTAATCAGGAAAGAATCTGTTAGGAAAGCTTCTGTGTTTGAATTTTTGGGAACATTTTGTAGGAAATTAAAAAAACTGGTAAACATAAAAATTATAAATATATATGTCACATAATTTTAGCCACTGGAATCACTCAATTTAGAATTCTTATGAGAGATATATGGACAAATTAGTAAGTAGAGGTCAGAACTTACCCGAGAAGGAATAATCTATCACTTGAGGGAGTAATATCATCAAAAATCTTTAATATTTGGCTAAACTATACAACATAATAGTTTTAGATAATTGTTTTATCTTTAAATTGACACCACGATCACCTAAATCAGAGTTAAAAGGAGAGAGTTATGCTCTGATTAGTAAGAGAAGGTCAGATAGAATGAAAATCTGCATCAAGGAAATAAAGAGATAAAAATAATATTTCAAAAAGAAGACGAATCTTATAAATGAAAATAATAAATGACTAGTATATACAATAGTCATTCTCATTTCATGAACTTCTTACCATCTTAAGTGTGTAATTTTGACTTGAAAATATTTTATAAAGTGATATTTGAAACGGTTATGTTCATGGCATGATCATCAATGATTTTTGGTAATAATTATATTTTGATGTGAGTTTAATGAATGTACTTGTTATTGAAATCATATTTTTAGCTATTATTGTGAGAGAAAAATGAGCACGGTCACATGGCAATCCGTGTAGTGTACCAGTAAGGGACGCCCTACTAACGGTTATGATTATGTTAATAAGAAAAGAAAGAGAAAGTGTGCCATGTCGGACGAAGCGAGAAAAGCCCATACCGGAGAGTAAAAAATACTCACCCTAATCGGGGTAGCTTCATATGAGAATAAATTCATAGCCATCATATGATATTCTGAAAATAATTAATCCTTCCATACATGTCATTACTGTACGATTTTCATGTACATAGATAAAGTGCATTCATGTGGCCTAAGGTATTTGCTGTAGCTTATACAGATGAACATGACGTGATGAGCTATATTTATCATGATTATGATTTATTGTTGAAGGGATTTAATTCTCACTATTTTTCTATATCATGTTCAAAAGATTAAATATGTAGCTATTTTCCATGACTCTTATTATTTTTGTACGTTGGATCGAGGTGCCCTACCTTGGGCAAATACTGATTATATCAGATATATCAGTAGTAGACATGACTGAGATTCCGGTGGAGGTGCCGCCACCCGCACTAGTGTCCCTTGAAGTAGTCTACATGGATGATTAGGCTTCATATGTACATGTATATGTTAAACTTTTGTAAGGATGTTTGTAAATTAATGATGAGTATGTGAATTCAGTATTGTATCAATAATAATGATAGATTTTAAACCTTAATTACGCTTAGTTAAATTAAATAAATGTTATTATGAGTTAAATAGTAAAAAGGTAATAACTTTATGGAATTTTACAAATATAAAAAAAATTGAGTTGTTACATAAATGGTGTTTTTACACCAACCATACATTTGGGCCTTCACCTATGGACACTTCATATAGAGTTTTTCCATATCACACGAATTTTTAGAAAGTCAATTGGATAGCCCAAGCAAGAGATATAACATAACCTTGGACTAAGATATAGAGGTTAGACCAATAGCTCAAAAATCATGAAAGTGTGACCAAGCCCTCCATGAGAGGTAGGAATTTTAGCCAAAGCAAAGGAAATGAGCAAGAATGAGCCCAAATCCCAAAGGAAAAAATAAGAACCATGTGATGAAATAGTAGTGTAATAACAATCAAGATTAGGTCACAAGGCATTAGGACAAAATATCTATATCCTTCACTCATAAATTCAGCAAGCCATGTGATGATATAGTAGCTAATAATACATGACATTAGGACAAAACATCCCTATCCTACACAAATAATTTCAGCCAAGCAAGGGAAACTCAAGGACTGAAAATTTGTCACTTAAAAAGGCAAATCTATCATACTTAAGTGAGACAAAAGAAAAAGGAAATGAATCCCTAAATTAAGGGAACCTTTCCCTTTGTCTTGAGAACATTATATCATAATTATCAAATAACAAATCCACTTTTTGTTGTGCATATTATGACTAAGGGAGAGAAAGACAAGAACATGATTTGTCTTCCCTAAAAAAGTAACCAAGTGTATCCTAATTGTGATAAGGTAGACCCATGATTATGAGATGAGGACCACTTGATAATTTATTTAAGCAAAAACCACTCTTATAACATTATAATTTCATCCAAATGAGGGAGAGGGAAAAATAGAAGCAAGGTAGAGTGAGGAAAAGAAAGAAAGAGAGGAGAAGAGAGGAAGGAAGAAGAATAAGAAGTCTAGAAGACTAAGTACTCAAGGTAAGTTAGCTTAATCTCTACTTGAATTCATCTTTTCTCTTCATCCTTGGGGTTCAAAAACTCACCCTCTCTCTCTTATTCAACCTGTTGGAAAAGTTAAGGGAAATGAGGAATCTTGCCACTTCCCTCAAGAAGAAATAAGAAAAATAATTCACTAAATGGGTTAGGGAGATCTTTAGGTAGGTTTAACAATATCTCTTTTTGAAGAAAAGTTTTGAAATTTTTAACATTTATATGGGATTTTGATCTTAGAACTTTGATAAAATTTATAATATTTGCTACCTTGATAATTGGCCATGGATGTTGCTATATCATGTTACATGTTGATCTTACATGTGATGGATGTTTTGAATACTTCGGTTGGTGTGGAAAGTTCTACGTAGATATAGTTATGGGTGGCAAAATTTTAGGGCTTTTATGATGTTGTTATGTATATTTGAATGTAATGAAAAATTAATAGAATATGATTAGATTGATAAAATGAGTATGGCCTTAAACACTTAGAAGAAGACCATAAGTAATCTCTGTTGGGAAACACCCTTAATAATACATGATTAGATTTCTGTTTTCTTGAGAAGTAGATGATAGAATATGTTAAATTAAATGTAAGGAATTTAATTAAAATGTTTAAATGTGCAATCTTATGGTTAGATGTAAATTAGGAAGAAAATGGAATAGGTCGTAATAAAATGAAGAACTAGAACCTTAGGAAGGGTTTGATTAGAAAACTAGATTTCGGAGTAACCAGGGAAACTTTTGTTTTTGAATTTTAGGAAAAATCTCTAAGGAATTAAAAGAAATGGATGTTGATTGAGTTCTTGGAGTCATTTTCAAGGTTTTTGGACTCTATAAACTTGTTTTTGAAGTCTATTTGGTCAAATTTGGATTGGAAAAGTGCATTTTGGGATGTCCAACCTAAAGTCTTACCCTATGAGTAAATAATTCTTTCTATGACTTACCCTATGCTTTTCTTGAACTTTAAATATATAATTGGTTCTATTTACAAGTTATTTATGCTATCATAAGTCTCTGAAATGTGTTAAAATATTTTCTTTGCTTACTAACTAGCATATAGTTCAAGAAGAGTATGGTTTTGCAAATAGATTTTGAAATTTATTAAATATGTGGTTCTAAATATATTTCTCATCATTTGATAAAATGAATATTTTGTGCAAGCGGCATTGATCTGTAAAGCTATAAAATTATCTTGGAAAAATGCATGAATATGTAATAACCCCGATTAGGAAGTTTCTGACAAAGGAATTCTACTGAGACTAAAAATTCTTAATTATATTGAAACCTCTATTTTGAATGATATGGCATATGTGCAAATAATGATTTCTGTGGAGGAATCCTATTGGAAACACTGTTTTCTAACAGTAAGTGATGTTAGCCCTAGTGCACCTTGACACCTCTGCTAGTAGAGGTAGTTCTAGCCTTGTGTGATGGCCAACACACGAGATATGATATGTGAAAGAGAGTAGGATGCCTCCTATCTAGGAAAGATGTTGACTATATGATATGTGATTTGCCCTACATTGCTGTGTGCTTGGAAAATATCCATATTAAAGTCCCTTCGCTTGTCCTCTTGAACGGTGGTAGGGCAAACCTTAATTGGGATGCTGAGTTTAGGCAAATCCTACACCGCCAAAGTATGGAAGGGATAAAACTTTGATATAGTGGTTCTGATATGGGATCCTCCTAATGTTTTCATAAGAAATATTTTGATACATATTAATATTTGATTAACGATCATATCGTATCTCATATGGTTTTGGATATTTGAATATGTTTTGAACTGAGAATATTTGAAATGCGAGTCCCATATAGATGTATGTCTGAACTATAATTTTCTATGTAATAAATTTTAGTATATGAGTACTTTCATATGCTGACCTAAGAGGTCATAGGAGGTATTATCTGCTCACTGAGTTGTCAAACTCACTACATGATATTTACATTTTTTTTATATAAAGATACTAAGTCTGATCCTTCAAATAAGTGATTAGCTAGACGACATATTCTCTGGGTGAGCCTACTTTGTTTCTAGGGCTCGTAGATTTTGGTTTACATTGTATTTGTACTCTAGAGTATGCTCTGTTCGCCACAGGCAAAATCCCTACTTCTGTAGTTACTTTGATATTTATAGACTTGGTCTGTATATTGTGTATATATAGGAATACCTATATGAAGCTATTTCCAATGATAAAGGAGTGTATTATGCATGTTATGAAAAATATATGTTTGTAAAGTATGTGTTTCACGTGCCCTTAAATTAGGGGCGTGACACACCGCAGCGCTGCCTTTGCGCTGTAGTAAAAAAGTGCAATTTAAGCCCTTTTTTACTCCAATTGAAGGTCAAAATTTTGGGAACCAACCATAAAGCAATCCTACTTCATTTAGGACTTTTCCAACCTATAAATAAGAGACAAAATAAGCATGAAAAGATCATCCAATCCATCCAATTATCCAAAGATCAAAGTATCAAATTCTTAATCATCTTCTTCTCTAGATTTTCTTATGGCCTTGCGTGACTAGTTTCCCTTTTGTTGGTTTAAGAAGATTGAAACCTCATGGATCTTGTATGCATTATGAGATGTTGATTTGAGTTTATTATGTCAATTTTAATTGAGTATTAATTATTCATCCATTATTATTCCTATGATTGTTTCAAGTGATATCTAAGGTGCACAGTAGTGATTTCATTGTTTTAATATAATGTTGAATCATATTTTCAACAAAGTTTTCATTATTATGATTTAAGAGGCAAATAGGATTAATAATTTTGGATTATGAATTATTAAACCTATAATGAATGATTGACTAAATTAAATATAGACGATGTGTCTATGTTGTTTTAACTCTATCAATTTCTCTAATGCTTTATACGGTTTATAAGTTATCCTTTACCGATGTGCTAAAGGTTAACTTGTTAATTAGGGTTAATTGAGGCGATTGTCATCAATTATTAAACTTAAGGAGGAACAAGGATAGAATTCCAATGATAGATACTCAATTTAAGGTTGATTATGTTGTCAATGATCAATGTGA
Organism: Gleditsia sinensis; assembly: GCA_037074535.1. Classification (NCBI taxonomy): domain Eukaryota; kingdom Viridiplantae; phylum Streptophyta; class Magnoliopsida; order Fabales; family Fabaceae; genus Gleditsia; species Gleditsia sinensis. The sequence goes on from CM073467.1 coordinate 9,416,273, forward strand.
TTCCTTGATGGTGGATATCAACTAAAATCAACGCTTTTATTATTAATCACTCTCTTTTATTTAAAATCATTCTATTTTACTTTCATTATTCAAATCGCCTTTAATTGATTCACAAAAGGTAATACAAATCTCTGTGGGATCGACCCTTACTCCCACTACTATAGATAAGTTTTGAGGTAAAGTATTTATTATATTTGGTGTACCTGCGATAGTACTCACCAAATTTTGGCACCTTTTTTGGGGACTATGTTTATTTACCTATTGTGAATTTTTTTTCTTTTTTTTCTTTTTGTTCATAATTGTGAATATGCCAGCCAATTTTCAATAATTTAGCACTAGGCTAACATTTCCATTAAGACATACTAGTGAGGTATATGGTTCTTCCCTTAAATAGAAACTTACAAATTTAACTTCTCTTGTTTGTCAACATGTAGAAAATATGCAAAGAGAGAAGTGAAATGGAAATCATTCAGCCATGAGGCATCCTTTTAATAGGTACCCAACTTTCCATGAAAAATCATTTGAGCAGGTAAATATGGTTAGCAGTTTTCCTAGACCACCACAAGCGAGGTATGATTTTTATTCAAACATGTATAATCCTGAATGGAGGGATCAATCATACCTTAACTATGAAACTTCACAAGCATATCAGGTTCAATACTACCCCTATTAATAGTAACATTGGCATTTATACCTCCCGAACCAACAATCAACCCAATATCCTAATTCAGATATGTCATTAAAGGATTTGGATAAAATTAAGACTAATATTTTGCTAATTCAACAAGAGAAGTAACAATTTCAACAAGAGGTAAGGGCCAGCATTCAAAGCTTAACAAATCAAATAAGCTAACTAGCAACAGCAGTCAGCTAGCTAGAGGCTCAGAATTTAGAAATTGAAATTTTAACCCTAGCACCATCAATACAAAAAGAGAAAAATTCTGCACTTAATGAAAAAATGACTTGGAAGTTGACACTGGTAAGCTTACTAAGAAAGAGGTTATGGAATCCACCCTGAATTCTAAATTCCAAGAGAAAAAGGAGTAATCTAGTTATACAGACGAGTTATCACTTGGAGGGAAGTACTTGGCCAAGAATGCGTGTGATATTGGTTGCCAAGTAGTGATCGAACCTAATAGAAGAGAATGCAACCATGCTATAGCTTTATCTCGCAAAAGAAATGGAAACAACCACAGGCAAATAACATCAGAAGAAACTCCATTGAGCTATAATGTATGACAACACTCCAAGAACATTGAGAAGTGGAGGTTCAGATCTTCAGTAAGGGAACCTCCAAATTGGTTCTATTAGACCATTTCTAAGAGTGATGGTTTTAGCTCGAAGTTGTTTGCTTCTATTGCTAGCTTGACTATACTGGGGTTTAAGCCTTAAGAGTTCAGGGCGGTCAAGTCTTTTAAAGATTGATTATTGCAATCTGTCATTGTAGGTTGTTCTTGTTTTTGTTCCCTTCTCCTTCTGCATAGTGTTCTTTCAATCTTAGGATTAAAGTTAGTAAGGAATTTAGGGTTTCTTCACATAAAAGGACAACACACATAGAAAAGCGAAACAAGAGATATAATCAACAAAATACAAAAAAATGGGAAAAAAAGTAAGAAGAGGATTCAGTTGTAGCTAGATCAGAAAGTATTGGTCGTGTCCCTCAGAGACCAAAGTATCAATTACCAATTACCAATATTTCATGAAACGAGATATCTAAATCAATGGAGTTTGAGAGAAATATTGAATGGAAATTCGCAAGAAATTAAAGTAAATAGATGAAGTCATGCCCTCAATTTAAGAGAATGCAATTAACAAAATCCTTATTCAAAACATATTTCATATAACCATCCAAAATATAACATAACAGATTTAACAAAATCAAAAGCATATATTCATAAGTTTCCAAGTAACACCACATATACATGCCAAGTCTATACATCCATATTACAGTAAAAACAAGGATCTTGCCTGTGGCGTTCAAAGCATACTCTAAAGTACAAGTACAATATAAGCAAAAATCTGTGATTCCTGAAAACAAAAGTAGGCTCACCTAGAGAATATGTCTCCTAATTGATCACCTATTTGAAGGGAAAGGACCAGACTCTATATTTTTATCTGAAAAATATAAAAATATTGCATAGTGAGTTTGATAACTCAATGAGCAGATAAGACCTACTATGATCTTCTAGATTGGCATATGGATGTACTTGTATAATAAAATGTTGTTTTCCTTCAAAGTAAAATATAAATCACAAGTGACCCATATTTTCAATATTCTTAATAAAAAGATAATATGAAACTTAAAGATAAATACAATGTAACATGTTTATAAAAAGTTTCACCATAAAAGGTTTCATAAGTTCTTCAAAGTACAAACTTTGAAGTTTATGAGGACTCCCAATCAGAACCATTATTTAATTCCAAGCACACAGCAAGAAAGGCCAATCATAAATCAGATAGTCGGCATTTTGTCCAAAAATATGAGGCATTCCACTTTTCTTCACATAATAGATCTCGTGTGTTGGCCGTCACACGAGGCTAGCAACACCCTTACTAGTTGAGGTTTCAAGGTGCACCAGAGCTAGCATCCCCTACTGGTAGCAAATAGTTTTTCCAAATAGGATTCCTACATAGAAAATAATTGCATAAAATATGTTGTTATTCAGAATCAAAAATACTATTCAAGGTTAATTTCCTTGTCAGAGATTTCCAATCAAAGTGTAACATGTGTTCATTTTCAAATAACAATATACGTATGTATCAATGTCACTTGTAAGGAGATGTATTCTTCCCAAAATCATGTATGCAATCACATGTTTAAAGAATTTTGAAATCAATATTTAAGCGATATTATTCTTGAACTTATACCAGCTAGTAATCAATTATGACAATATAAACCATTCTCAATGTCAAATAATAAAAATAAACTCATATGCTAGATTAGGTTCATATTTATAGTTCAAGAATAGCATAGGGTAAGTCATAGCAAGTATTATCTACTCACAAAGTTAGGGTTCCAAGTTGGACAGCCTTAAAATGCACGTTTCTAAGCCAAATTTGACAAATTAAACCTCAAATTTGAGTCCGAAGAGTCCAAAAACATGTGAAATGACTTTGAAATCACAAAATTTGGCCTCTGGGAGCTCGATAGACTCCACTCAATGCAACAGGGCTGTTGGTACGCATGACCCCTACAGAGGCTATGCTGGGATTCATAGGCTCAGAGGGAGGAAGCTCGTGGCAGCGCATGAGGCTATCCAGAATTAATCTGAGTCCTAAATTTGAGATCCCAATATTTATCCACCTCTTGAATTAATCTCTAGTGTTAGTTTTTCATTTTGAGAATTGTAAATAGGAGTTTCGAAACTCACCCTTTTATGGAGTTTTCTCCTCCATTTTTTAGCATATTTTCAGCCAATTTTCTAGAATTCAATCAGATAGATTTGTAGAGCTCATCGTTTTGAGTCCGATGGTAGTGGTGGTGTCGAAATTCAAGGTCTGGAGCTAGAATTCTAGAGAGAGAAAATAAGGTTTCTAGAGAGAGAAAATAGGGAGAGAGAGGGTTTAGAATTTTCCATGCCATTTTGGCTGCAGACTTGCCTAAAAATCATCTAGGGGACCTATTGAAAAATTTTCAATTATTGGGGGAAGTCCTTCAAATTTTTATTATTTACATTTTGATCCCTAAAATTTTAAGAAATTGCACTTTGTCCCCCAAAACTTGAATCCTCATAGTACCCTCATAAATTTCCATAAATAGGTGATAGATAAAAAAAAAATCCTCCAATCCAATTGTAATCTTTCTTTGAGTTATAATTTTTCTTTTCATTAAGGTTTTTCTCATTTATTCAGGTTTTTTCATTTATTTAGGGCTTTTCCTTATTTTGGGGCATTACAGATGATGAAATTCAATTATAAAAGACCTAGGACTAAGGTTCACCACACTTACAATATTCAACAACCAACATAAGTGTTTCCAATTGCAATTATTTGCGTGATTAGGGATGGCTTAGCCTAAGTTCATTACTAGTCTCTTTCAAGGTCTAGTAACAGTACCTAAATTAATCCAACTGTCTACTTTCATAGTTTAGATTAATTTAGATGCTTTAAGATTTATGCTAACTAACAGATTTAATTCCTAAATGATCTTAACACACTTTTGTGATTAAAATTCCCCTAATTAACTATTAGGTTCTAATGACAACTTTCACCTTTTAGTTCATCAATTATCTACCTAAGATTTAGACAAAATGGTGGCCAAACTCTCCATTAAACACATACCATGCATAATAGTTAATCTGATTACCGATAAACAATCACAAAGGTAATTCAACAATTCAACATCAGTATATCATAAATGGGTTTCCCCCAATCCTAAAATAAGATCTACTCTGACATTATTGAAACGAAAATCAAACTCAATTGCATTAAATTAAACATAATTCTCCAATTTAAAAAAGAAATAGAGATAGGGATAGAGAGATAAAACCGATTAAGGAGCGATGTAGATTAATCCAACTAGATACAATCTTCAATCCAATGTAAATCTAACCTAGAACACAAAGAAACTAAAACCCTAATGAAAACCTAACTCTAAAATTTGTAAAATATAAGACAAACTCGGAATATGGCCCTCTATAGCTCTTGGCAATGTTAAAACATATAAAAAGCATTGCCTTGTCACAAGACACGGCCATGTCATGCTTCGAGCTATTTTAAGGCCCACTTCACAGGTTCATGCACATAACACGATCAGATTGTGCTTAGAGTCACAAAACATGGACAGGTCGTGTTTGGGGCTGTTTGGACCTTTTTTGGATCTTTTGAAGCCCATTCTTTGCGTGGTTCCTCTTTATCCTGCTCCTGGTCTATTAAAATCTTTAATTATTATTTTTGCTTTATTTCTTGGGCCCACTTGCTTACCTACAACAAGAGAACACAAATAATCAGTATCCAAGATAAAAAAAATAGAACATAAACAGAGAAATAATTACAAGTCAATGGCGAGTTAAGGAACAAAAGATAACATATTTATACCCAATTTTCCCATCCATCAGTTTGTCGCATGTAGAGTTTACATTCTAAAACTAAGTTTTCACCTTTTTAAAATAAGGTATGGTTTTAATCCATCAACTATTTTGCATTTAACTTATTTACTTCTAGATGGGCATGTTAACTTAGATGGAAATAATCAAATTGATTTTGTTAAGCCAATCTGTGAGAAAGCTCAAAAAAATTGAGAGAAAAACTAAACAATACGCCAACCAAGCTCATAAAGGGTGCAATAGAGTTATATTTGAGCTCATAAATGGGTTTAGTTACATATAAAGAAGGAAAGGTTTCCAGCTCAAAGGCATTCTAAACTACTTCTAAGAGGAGATAGTCTATTCCAAGTGATTGAAATGATAAATGACAACACCAACAGGCAAGATCTTCTAGATTATTATAATGTTAGAGAACTTTCAATGTTACTAATTTCAGCCTTTTTGATGTAGGTGATGATGGTACAAACCTCACCAAGAATTGATGAAACCCATGATCTAAGAAGGCTCTAAGACCATTTCCACAATGAGGTTTGTATGAAACCATGACCCATTGCTTATATGGAAGCAAGAACCATGGTATAAGGAAGATGCCATAATCAGTGGTTGAAAATTTAATTGATAAGTCAAGGATGAATAATAATTTTTTGTCTCCTTGTTGATCATTCTTGCCTATTTATATGCTAATTTACATTAAGAAGTCTTAAACAAACTACGTAATTTAATCCTAAACAAATTAAAAAAAATTAATAATAATCAAAGTAATCAATTTAATGCTGATCAAACTAAGTAACTAAAAATAAGAAAACTCTCCTAGTCAAATAAGGGATTTAACTTTTCTAGTCAAACTAGGAAACTGAAAAAAAAAATGAAACTCTACTAGTCAAACAAAAAAACTTATTTTCGTAGCCAAACTAAGAAACTAACTTTTCTAGTCAAACTAGAATACTAACTTTCCTAGTCAAATAAGGAAACTAAAAGAAATTAGGCAACTAAAATAATGTTTCGCTCTTGACTTTAATCAAACACGTCAACTTGGTCTTGGACCATATCCAAATTGATATATTCAGATTGATAAAGTGGACCAATTTTGGCTCAACTTGAGTAGTGATGCACATCTCTTCTTGTTAGACTTCCAAAATAAAGCCATTAATTACTTCTTAAATCTTTTAGCTCGAGCTCATGTAATAGGTCAAACTAAAATTTGAAGCTGGTTTGCATTCCATTTGTTAGCCTTAGCCTTGCCCTCATCTTTCCCCCTCCTCTTGAAAATGATTTGTCCTTAATTCACACCTACATAAAAAAGGACTTAAATCAGTAACATTGAAAGTGGCACTAATATTGTACTCATCAGACAAATCTAGCTTGTATACATTGTCATTGATGCACTCAAGGGCTTGAAAGATACCATCTCCTCTCAGAAGTAACTTAGAATGCCTTTGTGATGGAAATATTTCTTCTCTCATGTGTAACCTACCCAACCTCTAGGTTCAAATGCTAGCTTGTGACACCTTTTGTTGGCTTGTTTTGCATATTGTTACATTCTTCGCTCAATATTGAGTTTAGCTTTCTCATGTATCTATTTAACAAATTCAACCTTTTTCTTTTCATATAAGTTAGCACATTTAGATAAAGGTAATAGCATTATACCCAATGAAGTTAAAGGATTAAAACTATAAACAATTTCAAATGGTGAAATTTGGTGGCAAAATGAACAATACAATTATAAGCAAAATCAATGTGTGTTAAACACTCTTCCCATATTTTTATGTTCTTTTTAATAATAGCCCTCAACAAATTAGAAAAATCCATATTCACTACTTTGGTTTAACTATCAATTTATGGATGAAAATAGTAGAAAACAATAACTTAGTTCCTAACTTACACCACAAAGTCTTCCAAAAGTAACTCAGCATCTTTATTTGAAACAATTATTCTAAGAAAGCCAAGTAATCGGAACAAATTAGAAACATGCGAAGCATCATCAGTTTTGTGACATGGAATAAAATGTCCCATCTTAAAATATTTATCCACAACCATAAAAATTGAATCTCTACCACATTTAGGCCTAGGCAAACCTCTCATAAAATCCATAAATATGTCAATTTAAGGTTCACTAGGTATAGGCAAAGAAGTATATAAACATGAGGCTTAATCTTATACTTAGATTGTCTACAAGAGATACACTACTCACATATTCATTCTACATCATGTTTAATATAAAGCCATAAGAAGTGTTCATGCAAAACATCTAAAGTCTTAGATCTACCAAAATGCCCCCATCGAACCACCTTTATGGGCTTTTTAAACAAGCAAGTCAAACAATGAACATTTAACCACACACAACTTATTTTCTTTAAACTAAAAGCCCTCATGGCTAAAAAAATTACCCAACACTATTTTCTCTCATCCATTTAATACATTACCAAAAATTAGAACCATTAGCATACAAGTCTTTAATGTATTCAAAACTAAGAAATTTTGCATCAAAGGTAGAAAGTAAAATGTACCTTCAAGACAATGCATGAGCCATAATGTTTTCCTTATCTTGCTTATATTTAATCATATAAGAAAATGTTTCAATGAACACTACCCACTAGGAATGCCAATTTTTTATCTTGTATTAACCTTTAAAATGCCTCAAAGATCAATGATTAGTGTAAACCATAAACTCTTTTAGCCAAAGATAGTGCTACCATGTTTCCAATGCCCTAACCAATTTATATGTCTCCTTGTCATATGTTGGGTAGTTTAAGGTTGCCCAACTTAGTTTTTCACTAAAGTAAGCACTGGGATGTCCTTCTTACAATAGAATAGCTTCAATGCCTATTTCTAAAGCACTACACTCAATTTTAGAATTTTTTGTGAAGTTAGGTAAAGCAAGCAAATGTGCATTAGGCAAATTTTCTTTAATCAAACTAAATGTCTTTTATTGTTCATCACCCCCTTAAAACTCACATTCTTTTTTTATAACTTTAGTCAATGGTGCAGCTAGACAACAAAAACCTCTTACAAATCTCCTATAAAACTTACCCAACTAATGGAAACTTCTAACATTACCTACACTAGTATGATTAAGCCAATCTTGAATTGCCTTTATCTTTTCTTCATCCACCTTACTTCTTTTAGCAGTAACAACAAAACCAAGAAACACAAGTTTATCTATACAAAAGATACACTTTATGAGGTAAGCAAATAATTTTTTTTTCTCAAGACATCTAAAACAAGTTTTAAATGCTCAACATGATTATCCAAGTTTTTGCTATAAATAAGAATATTATGAAAGTACATACCTACAAATTTTACGTTAAAAGCATGCAAAACATAACTAATCAATCTAATGAAAGTAATTAGTGCATTAGTTAATCCAAATTGTATAACTAACCATTCATATAAACCATATTTTGTTTTAAATGTGATTTTTCATTCATCACCTTCACTTATTCTAATTTGACGATATCCACTTTTAATATCAACTTTTGTAAGAACACAAGAACTATGTAATTAATTAAGCATATCATTTAATCTATAAATGGGATGTCCATACTTTATAGTGATTTTATTAATGGATTGAAAATTAACACATGTACTCTATGTCTCATCCTTCTTAGACACAACCAACACTGGAACTTCACAAGAACTTATGCTCTCTCCTATATACCCCTTCTCTAAGAGCACTCTAACTTGCTTTTGAAGTTCTTTTCTCTCCTCAGGATTGCTTTTATAGGATGGCTTATTTTTCTAAGTATAAAATCTATTTTATCTTTAATTCCTTGAATAGATGGTAAACCATATGGAATCTCCTAAGGAAAGACATCATCAAACTCTTGCAAAGGAGAAATAACATAACTAGGAAAAGATGCATCATGTTAGTTTGTGTTCAAAAGCACCTCTTAGTACAAAAGTACAATCATTGGCTTATTTAAAAACATTGCTATTTTTATTTCACTAGCTTGCGCATGGCAATTTATTTTTCTCACTACTTTTCTCTCAATAGCTGAATCTTCTCTCTTATTTTCTCTCCTAATGTTATCGGCCCCTTTCTCTTTTTCTCTCTTACTTTCACTTGTTTTTTTCACTCTCTTTCTTTTGGTCACCTTTTTTTGTAACGTCACTTGATCTTCATAAAAAAATTTCACTTAGTCTCCTAGTTTAACTAGAAAAGTTAGTCTCCTAGTCTGACTAGAAAATTTAGTCTCTTAGCCTGACCAGAAAAGTTAGTTTCCTTGTTTGACTAGGAGAGTTTTCTATATTTTAGTTTCCTAGCTTGACTAGGAAAGTTAGTTTCCTTATTCGATTAGGAGATCTTCTTATTTTTAATTACTTAGTTTGATAAGTATTAAATTACTTAGTTTATTAATGATTAAATTATCTAGTTTGCTTAGGATTAAACTACCTAGTCTATATAAAACCTTTGATGTAAATTGGCCTATAAATAGGTATGAATGATCAATAAAAAGGAGCATATTATTATTCATAAAAGTGAAAGTATTTTCTCTTTATATCTTTGCAGAGCTTATCAAAAAATTTTGTGGCATTCATCCTTAACTTATCAATCGGATCTTCTATCACTGATTGTGACATCTTCATTATACCAAGGTTATTTCTTCCATATAATAAACATGTTGCGATGTCATATAAACCTGACTTTAGAAATGATCGTGGAGCCTTATTAGATCATAGGTTTAGTTAGTTCTTGGCAGGGTTTGTATTATTTGGCATCAAAGCTCAATTCTAGTCTCAAGTTTGCCACTCAATTTTTTCTTATCAATTTCGATCCAAATCCTTTCTCCTATATATATTCTTGTTTAAGTCTTATTAGAATCCTTGTTCTTATGTATTTGATTCTCTCTATCTTCTTTGGTTTTCCTTTGTTTCTAGCTCTAGTGTTGATCTGAAAAGAGAAAGAGAAAGAATTTCAATAAAAACAAGAGGAGAAATTAGAATTCCAAAAAAAAGAAAGAAAATTTGAATTCAAAAAAAAGAGAAAATCAAATTACAAAAAAACAGAGAGGAAATTCAACTTTTAAAAAAGTTGAATTATTGCTAGAAATTTTGATTATTTTCTTGTTTATTCTCAAAAGATCCAGAAGAGAAAATCGAGTAGAAAAAGGCAAGAATGGTGAGCACATTAGAGGGTTAAGGAATGCTAAATTTATTTTCTAAGAAACACAAGAGTTGAATTTCATCAATCTTAAGAGATACACATGAGGAATTGTTTGTGAGGCTTTTTATCTTTGTTTTGTAGGTTATTAAAATGACACACACAAAATATGTTGGAGAGCTTTTGGTTGCAAAAAGAGTTCTTAGTGTGCAAACCAAGGAAGAAGAAGAGATACAATGTGACTATATATTTCATACTAGGTTTCATGTTTATAATAAGGTATGTAGCATGATTATTGATGAAGAAAGTTGTACTAATGTGGCTAGAACAACTTTGGTTGAAAAATTAAATCTAGCCACTTTGAATCATCCAAATCCATATAAGCTATAAAGGTTGAATAATTGTGGAGAAATTAAGGTGACTAAACAAGTCTTGGTGTCATTCTCCATTAAAAAGTACAATGATGAAGTTTTGTGTGATGTGGTACCTATGGATGTACAGCATGCTCTTTTAGGAAGACCATGGTAGTTTGATAAACATGTGATTCATGATGATTATACCAATAGATACTCCTTTGTACAAAAAAAAGAGAAGCTACCCTTGTATCCTTAACCCTAAGATAACTGTATGAAGATCAAGTCAGGTCAAAAGAACTTAGTCATATAAAAAATGAATGATATTTCAAAAGAAAAAGAGGTTGATAAAGAAAGAGAAAGAAAACGCAAAAAGGAAAAAGAAGTTTCAGCTAGTGAGAAAAGAAAAGAGAGAAAAAAGTAAAAAATTTATGCAAGAGAGAGTAAAATTAAAAAAAACCTTTATTTTCAAATTAGCCTTTGATTATTGATGTCTTCATAATTAAGCATGATTTTAATACCTTTAAACTTACTTTTTGTTTGATTTAAGTAAAATACTATTAGGAATTAGCTTAATTATGTATTTGGTGTTGTAAGAGCAAAGGAAGAAGAAAAGAGGATAAAACGCTAAGACATTCACGAAAAAATGATGAATTATAGTGATTCTAGACCTTTCGGGTACTAATTAAATTATATATCCCACATATAAGCTACAATTAAAGTGATTCAAGTGCCTCAAAAAATATAAGACAATAATCTACAACTTTTATGTTGGGCACTTTGGCAAATTCAAGCGAATTTAGAGCTTTACAGAGCTCATAAGTCAAATTGTGGTGCAGTAAGATGAATCCTGATCTTTTGTAACTAATTAGGGTATATCTCTCTCATATTAGCTCCATTTAATATTATTTTAGCTGCATTGGAAAGATAAGAGAAAGAGCTACAAATTTCATGTTGAACACTTTCTCAAGTTCTAGAAAAAACAAATCACCCCACTGCCCGTAATTCAACACTGCAACATTACGTAACTAACTGTTAGAGAAATCTATACCGCCACAATGATCACCATCGTAGCACGAATTTTACCGCAATTTTTAGGTTTTTTTATCCCAATTGAAGTCCAAAATCCTAGGAACTGACCTAGAAGTAATCCTCCTTCATTTAGGACTCTTTCAACCTAAAAATAAGAGGGAAAGCAAGCATGAAAGTATCATCTAATGATCTAAGGATCAAATTATCAAATTCTTAATTATCTTTTTCTCTTCTTTAGATTTTCTAATGGCTCGGCATGGCTAGTTTTCTTTTTATTGGTGAAGGGAGGTTGAAACCTCAAGGATCTTTTATGCATTGTGAGATTTGAATTTGATTTTATTAGTTCAAATTTAATTGAGTATTGATTATTCATCTGCTCTTCTTCTCCATAATTATTCATATGATTGCTAGAAAGCCTACTAGTATATTGTTTGTCTTAATCTACTGCTGAATCATATTTTGAACAAAGTTTTCATTATTATTATTTAAGAAGCAAATGGGATTAATAATTTTGGATCATGAATTATTAAACCTATGTTGAATGATTAACTAAATTAAATACAGTCAATGTGTCTATGTTTTTTTAACTCTACTAGTTTCTCTAATTCTTCTTGTAGTTAATAGTTAAACTTTATTGATGTGTTAAAGGTTAACTATTAATTAGGGTTCATTGAGATGATCGTTGTCAATTGACTAAACCTAAGGAGGAACAGGGATAATATCTCAATGGTAGATACTCAAATTAAGATTGATTATGTTGTCAATAATCAATGCAATTCCTTAATGGTGGATATCAACTGAAACTAATTCTCTCATTATTAATCACTCTTTATTGTATTGTGATTATTCTCTTTTTACTTTAATAATTTTCGTATAGCTTTCAATCCCCCATATATTCCACTCACAAAATTTAATACCAGTCTCTGTGGGATTGACCTTTCCTTCCACTACTACAAGTTAATTTTGAGGTAAGATATTATATTTGGTGTACTTGCGACAATATCCACCAATTGTACTTTTGTACAAAGAGGCTTAAGCATTAATGAAACTAACTTTTATTTGCCTAGTATTATAGCTTCTCTTTTGCAAGACAATGATTATGTTTTTTCTAAGGAGATTCCATATGGTTTGCCACCTATTCAAGGGATTGAACATCAAATTGATTTTGTGTTTGGTGCCACCATTCCAAACCAACTAGCCTATCAAAACAATTCTGAAGAGACAAAAGAACTACAAAGGTGGGTTAGTAAATTGATGGAAAAGGGGTACATGAGAGAAAGTATACTTTGTGTGCTATTCTAGGAATTTTGGTTCTAAAGAAGGATAGGACATGGAGAATGTGCATTGATTGCCAAATAATCAACAATATGACAGTAAAGTATCGTCATCCTATTCCTCCTTTAAATGATATGTTAGATAAGATGCATGTTGCTTGTGTATTTTCTAATATTGATTTAAAGAATGGGTGTTGTCAAATAAGAATGAAAGAGGGCAATGAATGGAAAACTGCTTTTAAAACGAAATATGGTTTATACGAGTAGTTAGTTATGCCGTTTGGATTAACTAATGAGTACTTTCATGCGATTAACGAACCATGTTTTGCATGCATTCATTGATAGATTTTTTGTCTTTTATATTGATGATATTCTCATTTATAACAAAAAATTGGATGATCATGTATGCACAATTATGGCTTACATGAGTGGTTAGTTATGCTGTTTAGATTACCGAATGCACCAAGTACTTTCATGAAATTGATGAACCATGTTTTACATTCTTTTATTGGTATATTTATGGTTGTATACTTTGATGATATTTTGATTTATAGGAAAAAATTGGATGATCATGTTGAGCATTTAAAACTTGTTTTAGATGTTTTAAGAAAATAAATGTTTATTAACCTCAAAAAGTGTCTTTTTTGCACATATGAGCTTGTATTTCTTGGTTTGTTTTGTTTGATTAGGTTTAAATTACTTAGTTTATTAATAATTAAGATATCTAATTTTTTTAGGATTAAACTATTTATTAAGTTCAGGACTTTTGATGTAAATTGGCTTATAAATAAGCATAAATGATCAATAAAAAGAAGTAGATTATTATTGATAAAAGTTAAAGTATTTTCTCTTTGGTTCTTTGAACTATTCAAACTTATTAGAATTTTTTGCACTCATCCTTGATTTATCAATCAAATCTTCAATCACTAATTATGTCATCTTTATTATGCCAAGGTTCTTTCTTCCATATAAACAATGGGTCATGAGTTCATACAAACCTGATTTTAGAAATGATCCTTGAGCCTTTTTAGATCATAGGTTTTGATAGTTCTTGGTGGGGTTTGTATTAACTTCATCTTCATATTGTTTGATATGGAAGGAAACTTACATCTATATGTTCACCTTCACCTCACCACTACCATTCAGCCATTGCAATTTGTACGCTAAGGATGTTTGATTGTTAGCAGCCCTAATTTCTCCACCATTGTGGTACTAGCAACATTAGTATAACTACCACCATCAATAATCATACTATATACCTTATCCTGCATGTCACACCTAGTATGAAAGATATTTTCTTACTACGCTTCATCATCTTTTCTAACCTGCATACTTAGAGCTCTCCTCACAACTAACAAGTCACCTTGGGCATTGTACTCATCATCTGCCATTCCCAACATAACTTTGAAACAAACCTCACAACACTTTCTCCTATGTCTAACTTGAAAGTAATTCACTCATCCCTCGTGTTTCACACAAAATAAATTTGGCTTTTTCCTAACCTGCATAATTAGAGCTCTCCTTACAAATAACAATTCACCTTGGGCAATGTACTCATCATCTGTCATTCCCAACATAACTTTGAAACAAACCTCACAACACTTTCTCCTTTGTCTAACTTGAAATTAATTCACTCATCCATCATGTTTCACACAAAATAAATTTTTCTTTTTAACCTTCTAATGTGCTCACCACTCTTGCCTTTTTTCACTTGATTTTCTCTTTTCAGTCCTTTTGAAACCAAAAAATCAATAATCAAATTTTCTAGCAATAATTCACTAAGAACTTTACCAAAATAAATTCGTATTAAAAGGCTAGAAAACAAGGTTGCATAACAAATTTAAGGGTTTCAAAATTGCATCAAAGAAATCATAGTCCTTTGGCACTTTCAATAACACAATAACTGCTAAAAAGATTAAATGACCAATTCACCTCTTTTTTTTCTTTTCTTTAAATTCAAATTTCCTTTTTTTAATTTGAATTTTCCATTCCTTTTTGTTTGAAATTCTCTTTTAGGAAGCAAGAAACTTGGTATAAGGAAGATGCCACAATTGGTGATGGAAGAATGCCACAAAAAATTGTGATAAGGTAGAATATTTCTTCAAATCACCAAAGAGAAAATACTCTTACTTTTATGAATAATAATATGGAGTCTTTTTATTGATCATTCATGCCCATTTATAAGCCAATTTACATCAAGAAGTTTTAAACAAACTAAGCAATATAATCCTAAACAAACTAGACAATTTAATCATATTCAAACTAAGTAATTTAATAATAATTAAACTGAGTAATTTAAAGATAATCAAACTAAGTAACTAAAAAAAAGAAAACTCTCTTAGTCAAATAAGGAAACTAATATTCCTAATCAAACTAGGAAACTATCCTAGTAAAATTAGGAGACTAACTTTCCTAGTCCTAATAGAAAATTAGATGATGAGGGCACAACTAAGGCTAATAAATGGAATGTAGACTAGCTTTAAATTCCAATTGAACTTATTATAAGAACTCAGGCTAAAATATTCAAAGAAGCACTTAATGGCTTAATTCGATAAGTCCAACAAGGAGACATACATCACTACTGAATGTGAGACAAGAGTGGTCCACATTATCAAAGTCAATCCAAATATGGACCAAGTCCAAGCCATCCCAAGGTGAATTATTGGTCGTAAGCATAGCTCTAAGTGTGCAAATTAAAGAAGATGATGAAGTGCAATAAGGAAACATCTTTCATAGTAGGTTCCACATGCAATACAAGGTATGTAGTGTGATTATTGATGGATGTAGTTGTACTAATGTTGCTAGGACTACAATGGTGGAGAAATTAGGGTTGCCAACATTTAAACATCCTTGGCCTTACAAGTTGTAGTGGCTCAATGATGGTGGTGAGTTGAGGGTGAATAAATAGGTGTTAGTTTCTTTTCACATAGGAAATTATGAACATGAAGTTTTGTATGATGTAGTTTTAATGTAAGCTGAACGCTTACTATTAGGCCGATTATGGTAATCTGATTGACGCGTTACGCATCATAGCTTCACTAACAAATACTTGTTTGGGTTTAATCAAATGACAATTACTCTAGTTCCTTTTACCCCAAAACAGGTTTAAAAAGATAAAGTAAGGCTAGAAAAAGGGAGTAATAAAAATAGTCAAAAAAAATGAGTGAAAATAAAGGAGAAGAAAGAGAGGCCAAGAAACTTGAGAAAGAAAATAAAATAGTAGATTTGGCCATTAAGAGACAAACAAATTTTTATGCAAAAACGAGTAAAATAAAAAGAGTGGTGTGTTTAAATTAGCCAATTATTGTACTTTTGTACAAAGATGCATTTTTGAATACTAACCAACTTCATGCATCTTTGCCTCATTTTATTATTTCTCTTTCACAGGAGTTTGATAATATTTTTTTGATGAGATTCCACATGGTTTACCACCTATTCGGGGGATTGAACATCAAATTGATTTTTTACCCAGTGCCACCATTCCAAACCAGTCAGCTTATCGAAATAATTTTGAGGAGACAAAGGAATTAAAAAGGAAGGTTAATGAATTGATGGAAAAGAGGCATATAAAACAAAGCATGAATATGTGTGCTATTAAAGTAATTTTGGTTACTAAGAAGGATAAGATATGGAGAATATGAATTGATTGTTGAGTAATCAATAATATAACCGTAAACTATCATCATCCTATTTCTTGCTTCTATGATATATTAGATGAGCTATAAGGTGCTTGTGTATTTTCTAAGATTGATTTAAAGAGTAGGTATCATCAAATAAGAATGAAAGAGGGTGATGAATGAAAAATTGCAATAAAAATAAAATATAGTTTATATCAGTAGTTAAGTATGCCTTTGGATTAACTAATGCACCAAGTACTTTCATGATGAATCGTGTTTTGCATATTTTTATTGGTAAATTTGTGGTTATGTACTTTTATGATATTATGATTTATAACAAAATTTTGAATGATCATGTTGAGAATTTAAAACTTATTTTAGATGTTTTGAGAAAAGAAAATTCTTTTGCTAACCTCAAAAAGTGTACATTTAGCACAAATAAACTTGTATTTCTTAGTTTTGTTATTAGTACTAAAGGAATTAAGGTGGATAAAAAAATGTAAAGGAAAAATCCAGATTGGCCAAGTCTTACAAGTGTAGGTAATATTAGAAGTTTCCATGGGTTGGCTAGCTTTTATAGGAAATTTGTAAAACATTTTAGTAACCTAGCCACGCCTTTGATTAAAGTTATTAAAAAGAATATGGTTTTTTAAGTAAGGTGATGAACAAGAAAACACATTTAATTTGATATGAGAAAAATTAAATAACGCCCATTTACTTGCTTTAACTAATGCTAAAGGGGAAAATTGTTTGTTTAATTGTTATATTTTATCCCTTATTTCACAATTAACTTGTGATTATTTCCTTGTTTTGGTTCTGTTTTGTTTTGCTTGCTCTGGATACTTCTTGGCTTTGTTTTTTGTTTGTAGGTAAGCAAAAGAGGCCAAGAATAAAGGGAAAAAGCACATGAGAAGAGATTATCTGGACTTGGGATAAGCTAAGGAAGAAACCCAGAAGAAATTAGCAAAGAACGGACCATACAACCATCAACACGGCCAGGCCATGTTAGGTGTACCTGGAACATAGCCATTCTGTGTTTTGTACAAGAAGTAGAGAAATTCCCATATTCTAGCCTGAAGCACAGCCAGGCCATGTCCTGGAACACGACCGTGCTTCGGGTCCATACAGGCCGTGTTTTTAAGGGTTTTAAGTAGCCAAAGTGATATATATACAAGGAGGAAACGAGGAGAAATACATTGAGATGCAAACAAACTCATTCAAACTCAATTTACACTTAGAAAACACTTAGATTAGGTTTAGAGTAGGATTATTGTTTACTTTATGTTCTTATATTGGAATTGAGATTGATTCAAGTATTGTATCCCTAATTCATTACTTTATGCAAATCAAATTTTATCTTTCTATCTTTACACATATCTCTACTTCTCCTCTTTTCTCTTGAATTGTATTGAATATTTATGAATTGTTTAATGAAATGGATAATGATTTCCCTTTCAATCATGTGTTAGTAGATTTAATTTAGGGTTTCAGTAAACCTACTTGTGATATGATGATACTGAATTGAATTGGAATTGTGGAACCCTAATTGAATTATCTGTGGTTAATTAGGATTAACTATTATGCACATGTATACAAGTTAATAGAATTCTTGATCACCATTTTATCACATCTTAGGTTAATGAAAGATGAACTAAAAGGTGAAAGTTAATGTCTGAACTTAATAGTTAATTAAGGATATCTTAATAATGAAAGAATTATATGATTCTTGAGGAATTGAATCAATTGGTAGGTAGGAGAACCCATATAAATTGAATCATATAGTTAGCATAGAACTTAATGGGCTTAGATTAAACTAAGAACCACAAAAGTAGGTAATTAGAATAACTTAGATACAATTAGTAAAGTTTGAAAGAGGTTATTAATAAATTAAGGTTAAACCATCCCCTATTACTCGGATAATTGCAATTAGAGGTACATTTTGATTGTTGAATATCATAAGTGCAATAAAACCATAACCCTAGGCTTTTGATAATTGATTACCTTCTTTACTTAATTGAGACTTCATACCAATTGAATTATATTGATTTAGATAGCTTGTTTTGTAAAATACTAGTAATTGGTCATTGGTCTTTGTGGAATATGACCCGTACTCATTGGACTAGCGATAGCTATGCCGTACGCTTGCGGTTATTTAGTAAAACATACACAATGTAACATCCCCGATTTTTCCTTATGTTACTAATTGGAATTTATTTCTTTCAGAGAGGAGAAAGCATTTTGGATCTCAAGGGAGGATTAAATTATTTTACAAATTTACTCAAGTCAAACAAGATCTTAGGATGGTTAAAATGGTATTTATGTAATTTAATTGAAAAGGCATTTATGTAAATTCCTTGAGATGGCATTTATGTAAATTTCTTAGGATGGAATTTTTGTAAATAATGGAAGATGGTAAAGTTGTAAATATTGGGTGGTAGGTAGGCAAAATTTAAATAATTATAAGGGAGTTAGGTAAGGAAAATTATTGATAATTATGAGGGAGAGAAAGGAGTGTCGGTTAGGAGTGTTGGTAAGGAAGAGAAAGAAAAGAAAAAAAAAAGAGAGGAAAAGAAAGTGGAGGAAAAAGAAAGAGGAGGAAAAGGAAGAGAAAGACGAAGAAGAGAAAGAGGAAGAAGAAGGAGAAAGAAGAAGAAAGGGAAATCAAGGCATCAAGTTTAAGGATTTGTTTGAAGTAAGTTTAACATCTACTCATAAATTTTGTACAAAAATATATATATGCTTTTAGATTTGTTTAGATGTGATTTTGGATAACATGTGGTCTAGATATTTATATGAAATTCTATTTTGGTTGTATGGACATGCATATGGGTGCATGGGATTACATAAAAGAAAAACAAAGGAGAAGTTAGACTAAGCATAATTTCAAAATAATTTGGATAGCCTCTGTTTTTAAAATTCTGGGAAACTTTTGCATGGATTTTAAAGACATGGTCAACATATTAATTGTAGATATATGTCTCACAGATCTATAGGCTCTGAAATTACTTGATTTAGAGTCTATATGAGAGAGATATGGCTAATTAATTGAACAGGGGTCAGAATCCAGGATAGTAAAAATAATCATTTTTATTTTTAATTTTTTGGAACTAATTTGTAAGGAATTTAAAGCAATGATAAACATAAAAGTTGTAGAGACATGTCTTATATTTTTATAAGCTTTGACATCAGCTCAATTAGAGTTCATATGAGGGAGATATGGCTGATTAATTGAGCAGAGGTCAGAATTAGTCTAGAATTTAGATTGGTAAAATAATTATTATTATTTTAATTTTTTGGGAATAATTCGTAAGGCGTTTAAAGCCATAATAAACATGAAATTTGTAGATAATTGTCTTAGATTTCTATAGGATTTGAAAGCACCTCAATCAGAGTTCGTATGAGGGAGATATGGTTGAATAAGTGAGGAAAGATCACTGAACACGGTCAAGCCATGTTTTGTGTTGCTTCAGCATGGGTAGGCTGTGTTCAGGGCTATTTTTTAGCATGTTTGAAGTTTTTTTCAAGCATGGTCATGTCTTGAACATGGCTAGGCCGTGTTGGATGCTAAATTATCTTATTTTTCACTATTTTCTACCTAAAAATAATCTTGTTTGTTGAAATATTTTTAAGAAACATATATCTAAGAAAAATACTTTTAAAATGATGATTTTGGTATCACAAATTACTCTTTTTCTTTATTTGATTTAAAATGAATCATATTGGATATTGGTATGTGATGAATGTTTATTAATCATTTGTTATAAAAATGATGCATCATATTACAAAAGTGATTAAATGACAAGTGTAAAACTCATCGCAAGTTGCTTGATAATTATATATTGCATTTGATGAATATGCATTTATATATATACATTTATATATATGGATGAATATCGATGGGTTGTATGGCTTGAGACGGTACCGAGTAGAAGATGCCCTATTAGCTTAAGTGAGTCAAGGGAGAGCCGCTCCAATCGGTTGACAGAGATAATATGAGGAGGCATATGGTTGATAAACTCACATTCTCTGATCACTTATTGTGACTGTAGTCGATCGGTCACTATGCGTATAGCAAATGAATGAATTGAGAACTGTGATATGTCTGAGCATTTAAAAAAAAGAGTGAATTTTCAGTGCATATATAGTATGTTAATTATGTATAAATTGAAGTGATGATTTTATGTTCAAATCTTAATATTTTCTTTAGCTTATACAGCTGAACATAACTCATATTTTTCTCATTATATTTTATTTATGTTAAGTCTACTGGGAACCTTTTTTTCTCACTATTATTGTGGTGCTATATTTAGATAAAAAGAAATGAAATACAATAGGGAATGGCGTTACTGATGGAGATCTCGATGTCAGAACCACCTCCTCACCCTTTGCATTTCAAGGGTGAAGTGCTGTATAGGGACTCTTATTTATGTACTGAAATGTTGTATAGTATAATTATAACATGTGTGAGGTTTGTAATATATATGTATACATATATATTGTGTTTTGAAATGTTGTATTGTATAATTATAACATGTGTGAGGTTTATAATAAATATGTATACATATATATTGTGTTTATACATATGGCTTATTTAATATGCGTAATGTGAAAAAAAAATTAAAAGTAAATCGAATCTTACAAAGTTACTATAATAATAATAAATAAATAAATAACTAGATGTTACACACAACAAGTTTTTGGCGCCATTGCTGGGGACGAATCATATCAATATTATATATTTTACGAATTAGCTAGACTATATCATTTTTCTTTCAATTTTTTTGCATACTTTTATCTTGTTGATTTTTGTCTCTTTTCTTCTTTTGTAGGTATGCTACTCTTTTATGCGAAGAGATCGGAATACTTTGCTGAGTTCGACCTGGAAATTGAACGCACCTTACGAAGGAGAAGAAGAAGAAAGTAGCAAGATCCTGCAATACTTATCATGGTAGACAGAGACAATCATTCTCTTAAAGATTTTACCGCCCCGAATACTCATGGCTTGAATCCGAGCATAGTTAGACTAGTTGTAGAGGCCAACAAATTTGAATTGAAACCTTCTCTTCTTCAGATGGTTTAGCAAAACCAGTTTAGAGGGTCCCTTACTAAAGACCCAAACCTCTATTTACCAGTTTTTTTGGAATATTGTGATACATTAAAACTGAATGGAGTATCTATTGATGCTATCCGACTGAGGTTATTCCCATTCTCTTTGTGGGACAAGGCCCAAGCATGATTGCATTCCCTTCCATTAAGGTCTATAACTACTTGGCAGCAACTTTCACAAGCCTTTCTAGCCAAGTACTTCCCCCAAGTAAGACAGTTCATCTTAAAAATCAAATTACTACTTTTGCTCAAAAAGATGGTGAGTCATTATACGAAGCTTGGGAGAGATTTAAGGAGCTTCTCATATTATGCCCTTGCCATAGGTTGGAAAAAAATTTTATAATCCATATATTCTACAATGGACTAATTTATAGCACCCGTATGTCTATGAATGCTGCAGCAGCAGGAGCCTTAATGAATAAAACAGTTGATGAGGCTTATGAGCTAAATGAAGATATGGCTACAAATCACTACTCTTGGTCTAGTGAAAGGCAGCCATCTAAAAAACCAACAGGTATGTATGAAGTTAATTCATTTAATCATCTAACTTCTAAAGTTGATGCATTATTTTAGAAGTTAGATAAATTGAGCATCAATGCTATTATTTCTTCTCTATCTTCTGCATCTGAGATTTATGGGTGTGTTGGCCATGTGTCCAATGAGTGCTAGCTTGGAAACCCTACACCTCAGGATTGTGAATAGGTAAATTTTGTCAATAACAATCAAAGAAATAATCTATACAACAACACCTATAATCCAGGCTGGAGGAATCAACCAAATCTATCATACAAGCCTAATGTGAATCAACCTCCTCAAAATAACTTCAGGCAACCTCCTCGGTTTCAAAATCAGATGCCATTCAACCCTCCTCCATAGCCAAAGTCAAATTTGGAGGCTTGGATGGAGAACTTTATAGATACTCAAAGTAATCAAAATAATGAGTTTAGAGCCCATAACCATTTAATGAATGAGGCTATAGAAAACCTAGCCTCTAAGGTTGACTCGCTTGCTACTCATAGCAAAATATTAGAAACTCAGATAGCATAGCAAGCTAGCTTTTCAAATAGGAACTTTGGCATACTACCAGGATAAACTGAGAACCCTAGAGAGCACTGCAATGCTATTACCTTGAGAAGTTGTTAATAGTTGGTTGAATAAAAAAGAAGTGGGGAAGTAAAGAAAGATGAACCTCGAGCTGAATCAAAACAAGCCAAAGAAGAGGAAAAGAGTGAAGAAGAACCCAAATATAAGGCTCTTGCACCATATAAGCCACCAATCCCTTTTTCTCATAGATAGGTCAAAGCAAAGTTACTGAAGCAGTATGGGAAGTTTCTAAATGTATTAAAGAAGTTGAATATCAATATTCCATTCTTATAAGCCATCTCTCAAATGCCTTCTTATACAAAGTTTTTGAAGGAAATCCTCTTAAATAAAAGGAAAATTGAACAGCATGTTGTTGTGGCACTGACAGAGGGATCCAGTGCATTAATTCAAAATAAGCTGCCATAAAAGCTTAAGGATCCCAGAAGTTTCTCTATTCCTTTCTCTATTAGAGACATGAATATTGATAAAGCCTTATGTGACCTTGGAGCAAGTGTGAGTCTCATGCCTCTATCTGTCTGCAAGAAACTTCAAATGGGTGATTTAAAACCGACTACTCTTTCTCTTCATTTAGCAGACCGATCCATTAAGCATCCAGTAGGTATATTAAAGGATATCCCTCTAAAGGTAGGTAAGTTTTACATACCAGTAGATTTTGTAATTTTAAAGACAGAGGAAGATGATAAAAGCCCCATCATTCTTGAAAAGCCTTTCCCAGCTACAACTAGAGCTAATATTAATGTACGAGTGACATGCTATAAATTAAGCATGTATTTAGCATATTTTATGTTACTTTTTATTTTATTTAAATAGTGAATAAATAGGATTTAATTAATTTTTTTGTTTTATGTTTTAGGAATAATAAAGAAGAAAAGAAGAGAAAAATATAGAGAAAAACATGAAAAATGTTTATTTCTGACCTTTTATCACTAATGGAGGTATATCTCGCTCATTTAAGCTCCGATCGAGGTGATTCTAGTGGCTATGGAAAGAAGAAACATAGAGATACAACTTTCATGTTCGGCACTTTGGCAAAATCCAGAGTTTTCTGGGCACCGTGGCGCTCACAGGTTAGCGCCGCAGTGGCCCATCATGGCCAACTCAGAGCACCGCGACACCCCTCCCTAGGAACCATAGAGCGCCGCGGCACTGACTGAGGGCACCGCGGTGCCCCGTGACATCTTCTCCATAGCTCTGCGGCGCCCGCCATCGTACAGACTTGCTGATTTCACGATTTTAGGTCATTTTCACTCAAATTGAAGCCCGATGGACTAGGATTTGACCTAAAGACATTCCTACTTCGATGAGGAGGAGTGAATCTTGTGCGCCAAATGGCTACAGGTACACTACAGCAAGTTAAAGTATGTGGAATATGCTCAGCTATAGAGCACCCAACTAACATGTGTCCTACACTTCAAGAAGAATCCACAGAACAAGCGAATGTTGTAGGAGGTTTTCCTGGCCAACCAAAAAGGTATGATCCATATGCTAATACATACAATCCTGGATGGAAGGATCATCCCAATTTCAGATATGGGAATGCACAAAATAGGCCTGCAGGACAAAATTTTCAACAAAACAGCAAGCCTATTATCCTAGACAGAATGCATCCCAGGATCAACAGGTAAGTAATCCATTGGAAGATGTTGTGAAAACTCTTGTACATAATTCTCATCAATTTCAGCAAGAGACAAGAGCTAGCATTCAGAATCTGACAACTCAAATAGGTCAGTTAGCAACTACAGTGAGTCGATTGGATGCTCAGAACTCAGGTAAGTTACCTTCTTAAACTGTGGTGAATCCTAGAGAAAATGCTAGTGCAATTGTTTTAAGGAATGGTAAAGAAATTGAAAGCCCACTAGTACCCTCTTCTCCTAAGAAAACTGAAAAATCAATTAAGAAGAATGAAGCACCCACAGGTAAGTCTTCTTCTAATTTAAATTATGAAGTAGTGCCTCCTTTTCCAGAAGCTCTTAAAGAGAATAGGCTAAATGAGAAAACTTCTGAATTTTATGACATCTTTAGAAAATGTGAAGTTAATATTCCCCTCCTAGATGCTATTAAGCAGGTACCAAGATATGCAAAGTTCTTGAAAGAATTATGCACTCAAAAAAGAAAGCAAAAATTGAAGGGGTTTGAAAAGGTTCAAAAGAGTCAGAACGTATCTGCCATGATACAAACAAAACTCCCCACTAAATGCAAGGATCCAGGTATGTTTACTATTCCATGTAAAATTGGGGATACTCATGTTGAAAAAGCTATGTTGGATTTAGGAGCCTCCATAAATGTCATGCCATATTCTATATATGCTTCCTTGAAATTAGGACCATTAAACTCTACTAATGTGGTCATTCAATTAGCTGACAGGTCCACTGCATACCCTAAGGGAGTAATTGAGGATGTTTTGGTACAGGTAGATGATTTGGTTTTCCCTGCAAACTTTTATGTACTAGACATGGAAAATGGGGATTTTACATCCCCAATATTATTAGGGAGACCATTTTTGAAAACCTCAAAAACCAAGATAGATGTTCACAATGGCACACTCACTATGGAATTTGATGGTGAAGTAATAAATTTTAATATGTATGAAGCCATGAAACATCCAGGTGATGATACTCCTGTTTATTCTATAGATATCTTTGATTCCCTAGCACATGATGTATTTGAATTAGATGGGCAGGATAAATTGGACGTGATTGTGAGCAAATCCATAGAAGAGGATGATGGTAAGATAGAATTGGATGAAGAAACAAAAGAGGAACTGGCTACACTAAATGGTTTTTCAGAAGAACCACCAACAGGTAGTGTTTCTTATATAGAATTACCAATTTCTGATACTTCTCTTCTACCTTCTGTTGTGCAGGCTCCTACTCCTGAACTAAAGCCACTCCCTAATCACCTCAAATATGTATTCTTGGGAGAGGGAGAAACACTTCCTGTTATTATCTCCAACAAGCTTGAAAATGATCAAGAGGCAAAACTAATCCAAGTTCTTAAAGAACACAAAGCTGCAATAGGTTGGACCATAGCTGATCTTAAGGGAATAAGCCCTTCTACATGTATGCACAGAATATTGATGGAAGAATGATCTAAACCATCTAGACAGCCCCAAAGAAGGCTAAATCCACCTATGATGGATGTAGTGAAGAAAGAAATTCTTAAATTGTTGGAGGTTGAGGTAATATACCCTATTTCAGATAGTTATTGGGTGAGCCCAGTGCAAGTGGTTCCCAAGAAAACAGGAATAATTGTGATAAAAAATCAAAAGGAGGAATTAGTACCCACCCGGATTCAAAATGGGTGGAGGGTTTGTATAGATTATAGAAAATTAAATTATGTAACCCGAAAAGATCATTTTCCTTTACCTTTTATTGATCAAATACTTGAAAGATTATATGGTAAACCTTACTACTGTTTTCTTGATGGTTATTCAGGCTATTTCCAAAATGCAATTACTCTTGAAGACCAGGAAAAGACAACCTTCACTTGTCCATTTGGGACATTCGCATATAGGCGCATGCCATTTGGGCTTTGTAATGCCCTTGCTACTTTTCAAAGGTGTATGGTTAGCATATTCTCAAATTACCTTGAAAAATTTATTGAGGTATTTATGGATGATTTTTCAGTTTATGGGAATTCATTCGATGATTGTTTGCATAACCTTTCACTAATTTTGAAAAGATGTCAAGAAACTAACCTTGTTTTAAATTCTGAAAAGTGTCATTTTATGGTTGAACAAGGTATAGTTTTAGGCCATGTTGTCTCAAAAAGAGGAATAGAGGTAGATAAAGCAAAGATTGATATTATACAAACTCTACCTTATCCCACTTGTATGCGGGAAGTTCGTTCTTTTCTTGGCCATGCAGGTTTTTATAGGAGATTCATAAAGGACTTTTCTACGAAAGCTGCACCTATGTGCAAATTGTTTCAGAAGGATGTCTCTTTCGAATTTAATGAAGAATGCAGGGAAGCTTTTGACAAATTGAAAGAGTCATTGATTTCAGCTCCAATCATCCAAGCACCAGACTGGAACATCCCTTTTGAAATTATGTGTGATGCCAATGACCATGCAGTTGGAGCAGTACTAGCCCAAAGGATTGGAAACACATCCCATGTGATATATTATGCCTCCAGAATACTGAATGATGCCCAGAAGAACTATACCACCACTAAAAAAGAACTCTTAGCTGTAGTCTTTGCATTAGAAAAATTTAGATCATATTTAATATGCACTAAAATTATTGTTTTTACTGATCATGCAGCTTTGAGGTATTTGGTGATGAAAAAGGAGGCTAAACCTAGGATAATCATATGGGTGCTACTGCTTACAGAATTTGATTTAGAGATTAGAGACAACTGAAAACAATGTAGCAGATCACCTAAACCGCCTGACATATGTGGAAGAAAAATTGAAAATTGAAGAATCATTCTCAGATGAAAATTTATTTTCAATTTCAATTCATATGCCATGGTATGCAAATATTGTAAATTATCTGACTACTAATCAGTTACCTCCTCTTTTGACCAGGGCAACTAAAAATAGGATCAAGAGTGACTCCAAATACTACATATGGGACGATCCTTTCCTTTGGAAGCAATGCTCAGATCAAATTATAAGAAGGTGTATTCATAATTCTAAAGTTTTATCCATTCTAACCTTCTGCCATTCTTATGCATGTGGTGGACATTTTGGAGCAAAAAGGACAGCAAAAAAGTATTAGATTGCGGTTTTTACTGGCCTACCATATTCAAAGATTCATACCACTTTTGTAAGTCATGTACAAACTGTCAAAAAATAGGTAATATCTCCAGGAAAAATGAGATGCCTCAAACACCAGTATTGTTTTGTGAAATTTTTGATGTTTGGGGCATTGATTTCATGGGACCTTTTCCTTTGTCAGCTGGATATAATTATATTTTGTTGGCTGTGGATTATGTCTCAAAGTGGGTGGAAGCTAAACCCACCAGGACTGATGATTCTAAAGTGGTTGCAGATTTCATTAAATCCCATATTTTTTTCAAGATTTGGGATTCCAAGAGCTTTGATAAGTGACAGGGGAACACATTGTTGTAATAGGACTATTGAAGCCCTATTAAAGAAATATAATGTCACTCATAAATTGTCAACTGCATATCACCTCCAGACCAATGAGCAAGCTGAGGTATCCAATAGAGAAATCAAAAATATCATTAGTAAGACAATAAATCCCAACCGCAGGGATTGGAGTCTCAGATAGAGCATACAGAACAGCCTATAAGACTTCAATTGGTATGTCTCCATACAGGTTAGTATTTGGAAAAACTTGTCATCTTCTAGTTGAATTGGAACATAAAGCATTTTGGGCTATAAAGAAATTTAACATGAATGTGGAAGAAAGTGGAGAATGTAGGAAATTACAACTTCAAGAATTAGAGGAAATTAGAAACGAGGCCTACGAAAATGCAAATATTTATAAGGCCAAAACTAAACTCCTACACGATCGTATGATTTCACGCAAGGAGTTTACCAAAGGACAGAAAGTCCTCCTCTATAATTCTAGGCTCCGATTGTTCCCAGGTAAATTTCGTTCTAGATGGGAGGGACCATTTATTGTTACTGATATTTTTTCTCGTGGTGCAGTTGAAATAAAAAGCATGGATAACCAGAATAGCTTCAAAGTCAACGGGCATAGGCTCAAACCTTACTATGAAGGATTTCAACAAGAGGAATCACAATGGACAACTCTTCAAGACCCTCCTTGATTTTTTTTTTTAGTTTATGTTGAGCCAACGACATTAAACAAAGGTGCTGGTTGGGAGGCAACCCAACAACCATTCTTCTTCTTCTTATTTTTTCTATTCATAGTTTAATTTTTCTTTATAAAAAAAATTTTGCAGAACTGCGGACACACATGTGCCGCGGCGCTCTGCGTTACAACAGAGAGCGTCGTGGCGCTCTCTATAATAAGGTCGCACGCCTCTTCGTCTTCCCCCTCCGATTTTGCATCCTTTTCACCTCTAAATCTACTTTCTTGCCTTAAATCAACCATACCCACCTCCCATTATGTTATCTTGCTTACATTACATGATTTTTCATCTTCTTTTACAGGATTATACACCCCTTTCAGCATTTGAGTTGGATTCTAAGACAATTTTCTAGGGTTCAAAGGCATATTTGATCTTGCAATTCCAGCCACCATTCCAGCTAAATTGGGTATGGTTCTCCTCATTTTTCCTGTTGGAATTGATCCCTATACTTAATTGCTACTGGTCTACACTGAATTGGGACTTCTACTTGAGAATCAACCATTCATTCTTCCAAGTTTTTAAGAGCGCCCACAAGGTGTTCGATAAAACACCTTAGTGAACTTTCCAAGCAAATGGCTCCAAAAATTTCTAAGTTGAGTATCTAAAAAAGGAAGACTAGAGCTGAGGACCCTCCAACATTTGACACCGTGGCATTTGTGACTGAAGAGGTTTATCAACACCACATCAAAGTGGTGGTGCATAAGCCTATCGTTCTAGAATGTGGATTTATTACCACCGAAGGGCTACTTCACAAAGACACTATCCTCCATAGGCATTGGGAGATGTTCTGCAGAAACCCAGAACCAGGAGTTATCCCTGTAGTACAGGAGTTCTACTCCAATGCTACAGTTCACAAACGTCATATAGCACGGGTTAGAGGCAAGATAGTGCCATTCACTCCACATGCCATTAATGAATTCTATTCACTACCTGATATTGAGGATGATGAATATACGACGCTTCTTCAATCATACATTGACTTTGACGACGTTATATGCACTCTATGCTACAGGGGGCCTCCTAGAAATTGGATAGCAATGGCCATCCGGTATACTTTGCTAGGGCTGATATGAATAAAGTGGCTAAAGCATGGTATTATTTCGTGTCAGCAAGATTCATGCCCAGCTTCCACATGAGTCAAGTCAGGAGGGACAGGGCCATTTTGCTTTATGCAATACTAAAGGGCCTTTCTATTGATGTAGGCAAGATTATTCATAGGCAGATGCTTGGCTGTATTAGTGCTAGAGGCGGATCCCTCTTTGCCCCTAGTTTAATTACTGGTCTATGTCAGAAGGCGGGAGTAAGCTAGGATTCCATTGAGGCTCTCATTCACCCAATGAGACCTATTTCCTATTCCGACATACAAAAATACAAAGGCCATGAAGAAGCAGCAGAGGAGGAGCTAGGGATTCAGCCAATACCTACAGAGGAACCGGGCGGCAGCTCAGCTCCACCACCATCCCAGCATACCATTGAAGATTTATGGGAGCGCACAGAGTGTCTGAGCCACCAAATGAACGATCTGGCCCTCTACCAGTACTCTATTGCACAACATCATCATGCATGTTTTAGCCAATTAGCTCATGCCTTGAACCTCCCAATTGCATTCCCGGCGCCTCCTACACCTCCTTTTAGGCGTGGCCCCTAGCATGATGAGATGGATGGCGACAATTAATCAAGGAAGTTTCACCGAACCCCTCCTTATGTTATTACTTGTCCCTATTATATTCTCTTTTATATTCTTACATTGGGGACAATGTATGTTTTTAAGTATGGGGGGGTCACTTTATGATTCAGCTGGATGACTGTATAATAAATCATACACTTGTGCACTTTCCTACTTTTATGCATAACTATAATTTTATGATATGTGCACTTTTAATCCTATCATGAGGTGAGCATGTGAACAAAATTTCAATTTATGAGTTTGTGTTAGCTGAACCAATAGCCAATGATATAACTGTTTAAATTATTTATAGCTCTTGGGAGACGTAGGAAAGTCATAATTATGTGTAATTTTAATTTCTTTTCAATTTATGATTACCTATTTTCTAAAAATCCTGAAATTCTTTTGCACAGTAATTTTGGATATTTAATTTGTCTTTTACTTAGAAAAAGATTATATAACTCAAAAATATTTTATGATCTCATTTAAATTTCTAGAACTTATTTAAATGCTACTTGAGGTGAAATCCTAGGCTAATACTAACAATTAAGAGATGATTTAGGCATTTTTTTTATGAGATTGAGCCTTTCAAGCTTAACCCAAACAAGTAAATATCCTTAGAACCTCTATTTTGAGCTTAATTAACATTTTATTCTATACCCACAAAACAGCCAAGACCAAATTTTGTGATTAATACCTTTATTTTTTCTACCTAATTCACTCACTCCATGATTAATTTCTGAATACTTGTTTTGTATATCTACATTAATGAAAGGGTGGAAGGGTGGAGCAAGGACAAAAGAAAAGAAAAAAAATCTCAAAAGACTAATGAAAGTCTATCCAGTGATTGAAAAAGAAGAAATAGAGAATCAAAGAAAAGTAGAATGCAGAAAAGCAAGGAAATAAGTGTGGGAGAAAAATTCCCCAATCTTGAGAATTAGCTCAAATAGATCAGAGTTAATCATGTGGTGTTGGGAGATTGAGCTTTAAATTATATCTTATATCTCACCCCATAGCCTAGCCACATTACAAGCTGATTTTAGTCCTTTTGATCCTAAGAAGTAGTTTTAGCCTACATTAGTGGAGAGTAGCATGAAAAATAAGTCTATGAAAATCTTAAATAGAGAGCCATGCTATAATTCTTGAGATATATAAACTCATTTAGGTAAAATTAAATTAAATTATTCAAAGACACACACACACTATGGATTTTAGAGAATAAAATCATGAATTGCATTTGAATTGAATATTGCACATAGTCATTAAATTTTCTGAAATTTCTTTAAGAGCATACAATTTTCACTATGAGGCCACATATTGGTAAGTCTTTAACTCATCTTATTTGTTGAATATTGTTCGCATAAATTAATTTGCTTGAGGACAAGCAAAAGAGTAAGTGTGGGAGTATTTGACATGCTATAAATTAAGCATGTATTTAGCAAATTTTATGTTACTTTTTATTTTATTTAAATAGTGAATAAATAGGATTTAATTAATTTTTTTGTCTTATGTTTTAGGAATAATAAAGAAGAAAAGAAGAGAAAAATAGAGAGAAAAACATGAAAAATGCTGATTTCTGACCTTTCATCACTAATGGAGGCATATCTCGCTCATTGGAGCTCCGATCGAGGTGATTCTAGCGGCTATGGAAAGATGACACATGTGTTTGGCACTTCAGCAAAATCGAGAGTTTTCTAGGCACTACGGCGCTTGTAAGTTAGCGCCGCGGAGGCCCGTCATGGCTAGCTCAGAGCGCCGCAGTGCTGGTCATAGGCGCCGCGGCGCTGGTCATAGGCGCCGCGGTGCTGGTCATAGGCGCCGCGGTGCCCCGTGACATCTTCTCCATAGCACCGCAGTGCCTACCATTGTACAGACTTGCTAATTTCGCGATTTTAGGTCTTTTTCACTCAAATTGAAGCCCGATCGACTGCGATTTGACCTAAAGACATTCTTACTTCGATGAGGAGGAGTGAATCTATAAAAAGAGAGGAAAGCAAGCAGAGAAAGCATCCAATTCTTCATCCAAGTTCTTCAATTCTTCTTTAGATTTTCTTATGGCCCTGTGTGGCTAGTTTTTTTTAGTTGGTTGAGGTAGGTTGAAACCTCAAGGGATTTTCATACATTGTGAGATTTGGATTTGTTTTTGTTATTTCAATTTGAATTAAGTATTGATTATTCATCTGTTATTCTTCTTAATGATTATTCATATGATTGCTAGGAGGCCTACTAGTATATTATCTGCCTTAATCTACCGCTGAGTTGTGTTTTGAACAAAGTCTTCAATTCTGCGATTCATAAGGCAAATAGGTTTGAGGATTTTGGATTATAAATCATTGAACCTATGATGAATGATTAACTAAATTAGATATAGCCGATGTGTTTATATTTGTTTAGCTTTGTCAGTTTCTCTAGTTCTTCATGCGGTTAACAAGTTATGTTTTACCGATGTGCTAAAGGATTGCTTGTTAATTAGGGTTTAATTAGTGTGATTGTCATTAATTTACTAGACTTAAGGAGAAACAGAGTTAGAACCCCAATGATAGATATTCAATTACAAATTGATTATGTTGTCAATGATCAATGTAATCCCTTGACGGTGGATATCAACCGAAACCAACGTCTTTATCATTAATCACTCTCTCTTATTTATTTTCATTATTGTTTACTTTACTTAAATTGCGATTATCAATCCCCCCTTTTTCAATCACATGAGGTAATTCCAGTCTCTGTGGGATCGACCCTTACTCCCACTACTACAGGTTAGTTTTGAGATAAGATATCAATTTGGGTGTACCTGCGACAGTGCGCACCAACAAGACGAAAAACTTTCTTTAAATGTAAGGGATGAGAAAGTAGAGTTTAATTTAGCTGAAATAATGAACTCTTCCTTTCTAAATGAATCTTGTTACATGGTAAGCTAACCTGGCCCAAATATAAGTAATGATGTTATGAACTTTTCTTTTACTGACCCACATGAGCTATGCCTTGTGGAAAGTCCTTCATTTTGTGCTAAACAGGTTGGAGTTGACATAAATACAAGGATAGAAAAACAAGCAATTGAGAAGGAAGTCAAAGTTCCAAAGGTAGAACCAAAACCACCTCCTTTCATCTTGAATGGAGCAAAAGAAAAAGTGAATGAACCAAGAGGATCCCCGAAGGCTATTATTGGGCAATGCCTCAAGCACCATAATAAGAGGAAATGGATCAAAAAGAAAATTATCAACCCACATTTTAATTTTTGAGTTTCTTTTTGCATAGTTTCATTGTTTATGGTTTTGTTTTCTTTAACATCCCTAAAAAAAATTATTAGTAATTCTCATTTATATATGAATTAATAAAAGAAATAAAGGAATATGGATGTAATTGAAAAATTTTAAGAATGAAAATTAAAATTTATTAATATTTTTGGAGTCAAAATATAATTTTCTCAAAGTTTAGGGGTCAAAGTGTAAATAATAAATTTGCAAGGACTTCCTCCAACAATTAGAAAATTGCTATTTGGTCCCTCCATCATTTTTTAAAAAAAAATTCGTAGGTTTATCGGGAGAATACTATTCACTCTTTCTTCTTTATTTTCTCTCTTTAGATCTAGAGTACTTTCGAGCATCCGATCTCAAAACTAAGGGTACCACTAGATTCAGGACGGAGAGTACTACAATATCAGCCGAACAATTTTTCAAATCTGCCGAAGAATCATCGTAGATCGAAAGTAGATAATCTTTAAAAAATATAAACTCTGAAACTCCTATTTAGAGATTTTAAATTAGAAATCTGACACCGTAGATGGATTCAGGAGATAGATAAACCATAGGATATGAAATTTTTCAGCCATCTGACAACTTTTTGGGTGTTGTGAACAGTAAATACGACCGGTATGAATGATGATTCCGGCAATGAATAGTAATTCTGACCGTGAATAGTCTTTGATATGTTGACCAAGCTTTTGGAGGCCAAATTTCGCAATTTCGGAGTCATTTCCTAGGTTTTTGGACCTTCTTGACTCATTTTTTAGGTCCATTTGATCATATTTGACTTGAAAAAATAAATTTGAGGATGTCCAACCTGGAGCCCTGACCCATGAGTACATAATTCTTTTTATGACTTACCCCATGCTCTTCTTGTAACAACTCCATTTTTTTTTCTTTGGACATATATACATATATATATAATTTTTTAAAGTCCCATGAAGTCATTACCTTTAATTAACTCATAATAACATTCAATTAATTTAACCAAGCATAATTAAGGTTTACACATCATTAATTAAAAACATCCGTGCACAAACCAAACACTAATATGTCTACATCTTTTTCATTCATATTGAATAGTTTCGGGGACATGGGTACGGGTGGTTGTACTTTCACTGGGATCTTAGCCAACTCGACCACAAACACCTTATTAATTTCTAGGATCTGCCCAACAAAAAGTAACTCGATCCAAAGTACACTAAGAACTAGAGCCAA
Organism: Gleditsia sinensis; assembly: GCA_037074535.1. Lineage (NCBI taxonomy): Eukaryota > Viridiplantae > Streptophyta > Magnoliopsida > Fabales > Fabaceae > Gleditsia > Gleditsia sinensis. The sequence continues at coordinate 9,450,821 of CM073467.1, forward strand.
AGAAAAATCAGAAAAACTAGTTTTCTGAACATGATATGAAAATATAATGAGAATTAAATCCCAGTAGGTTCAATAATAAATCACAATTTTCATCAATATAGATCATCATGTCATGTTCATCTGTATAAGCTACAATAAATATCTTAGGTCACATGAATGCACTTTATCTATGCACATGAAAATCATACAGTAATGACATGTATGGCATGAATAACTATTTTCATATTACCATATGATGACTATCAACTTATTTTCATATCAAGTTACCCCAGTGAAGGTAAGTACTTTCTACTCTTCGGAACGGGCTTTTCTCGCTCTGTCCGACATGGCACACTTTCTCTTTCTTTTCACATTAACATAACCATAGCCATTGGTAAAGTGTCCCCTACTGGTGCACCACATGGACCACTATGTGCCCGTACTCATTTCTTTTCTTTTCACATTAATAGCCATAAATATGATTTCCATAACAAATATATTTATTATACTCACATGTCATAATTTTCATCAAAATATAATCATTATAAAAAATCATTGGTAATCATGCCATTAACATAATCATTTCAAACATCACTTTATAAAATATTTCTATGTCAAAATTACACACTTAAGATGGTAAGGAGTTCATGCAATGGCAATGGATATGGTATACACTAATTATTTATTATTTTTATATATAAGATTCTTCTTTTTTAAATATTATTATCCTCTCTTCACTAAACAGAGTATAACACTCTCATTTTAAATCTGATTGAGATAATCTTGGTGTCAATAAAGATAAGACAATCCTCTAAAACCCTTATGTTGAACATTTTAGTGAAATCTTAAGTAATCATGATATTACTACCCTCTCAAATTCAATTTTATTTCTTCTCGGGTAGATTCAGACCTCTACTTACTAATCAGACCATATCTTCCTCATACAAACTCCAATTGAGGTGATTCCAAAACCTATAAAATGTTAAGACATTCATATACAACATTTATGTTTATCATTGCTTCAAATTCCTTACTACGTATTCTCAAAAAATAAAAAACAAAAACACTTACATTTTCAACCTTGGATTCTAAACTGATTCTAACCTTTACCCATTAATACGCCATATCTCTCTCATATGAACTCCAAATTAAGTGATTTCAAAGCCTATAGATCCGTGATACATATATCTATATTTATTAGGTTAACAATTACCTTTAATTCCCTACATATGTGGCCCAAAAATTCAAACACAAAAGCATACTTAATAGATTCTTCCCTGGTTAGCTAGTTTCTGACCTTTGCTTACTAATCTAACAATATCTCCATCATATTGATTCCAATTTGAATAATTACAGTGGATAAAAATCCATAAACCATAGATCTACATTTTTCATGTTAAGCATTTCTTTTAATTCACTACAGATTTATCCCAGAAATTCAAACACATAATCATACCTAACAGATTCTTCCCTGGTTAACCATTTTCTGAACACTGCTTACATATCGGGAAATATCACCCTCATCTGGACTCCAAATTAAGTAATTCCAAGTGGCTAAAAATCCTTGATACATAGATATACATTTTTCATGTTAACAATTTCTTTTAATTGCTAACCGATTCTTCCCAGAATTTCAAAAACAAAAGATTCCCTGGTTACCCTGAAATCTAGTTTCCTAACCAAACCTTCTCTAAGGTTTTAGTTCATCATTTTATTATGTCATCTTCCATTTTCTTCTTAATTTACATCTAATCATATTTTATCAATTTTTCACCACATTTAAATATACAAAATAGCAGCATAAAAATCTTAAAATTTTGCCACCCATAACCATACCTATGCAGAACTTTCCACACAACCTAAATATTCAAACATACATCACTTGCAAGATCAAGATGTAACATGATATAGCAACATCCATGGTCAATCATCCAGGTAACATATATAGTAAATTTCATCAAAGTTCTAGGATCAAAATTCCATAAAAATGTTTCTAATTTCAAAGCTTTTCGAAAAGGAAATATTGTTAAACCTACCTAAAGATCTCCCTAGCTCACTTAGTAAATTATTTTTCTTCTTTCTTCTTGAAGGAAGTAGTAAGATTCCTCTCTTCCCTTAGCTTTTCTAGCAGCTTAAATAAGAGAAGGAGGGTGATTTTTTGAACTCCAAGAATGAAGAAGAAAGATAGATTCAAGTGGAGATTAAGTTAACTTACCTTGAGTACTTAGTCCTCTATACTTCTCCTTCCTCTTTGTTCATCTCTTCTCCTCTCTTTCTCTCCTTTCCTCACTCTACCTTACTTATGATTTTTCTCTCCTTCACTTGGACAAAATTATCATGTTATAAGGGTGGGTTTTGCTTAAATAAACTATCATGTGGTTCACCTTTCATAACCATGGGTCTACCTTATCACAATTAGGATGCACTTGGTTGTTTTTTTTTTTGAAAAAACAACTCATGTTCTTGAATTCTTCTCCCTTAGTCAAGATATACACTGCAAAAAGATATTTGTATTTTCAAGATCATGTTAAAATGTTCTTAAAACAAGGGACAAGGTCCCTTTGATTTAGGGATTTATTTTCTTTTTTCTCTTTTCTTAATCAAGTATGATAGGTTTGCCTTTTTAGGTGGCAAATTTTCAACCCTTGAATCTCCCTTTTTTGGATGAAATTATTTGTGTAGGATAAGGATGTTTTGTTATAATGCTATGTATTATTACCCACTTCTTGAAATTATGAATATAGGATATATATATATATATATATATATATATATATATATATATATAGAGTAAACACACAATTTAATCCCTAAATTTACTAAGTCATTATGTTTTAATCCCTGAATTTAACATATTACACAATTTAGTCCCCGAATTTATCAAACGTCAGACAATTTAGTCCTTCCATTATCTCTAGATTAACTGCTTGCTGACGTGGTCCGTTAAGTGCTGACGTGGCCTGTTAAGTGTTTATGTGGCACATTGAATGTCAACTAATAATTCCACATCAGCGCCGACTCAGCTTACAAAAATAGTAAATACACAATTTAGTCCCTGAATTTATTATATTCCTACAATTTAGTCTTTGAAATAAGTTATTGTACAATTTAATCCTCGAATTTACCAAGGATTAAACAATTTAGTCCTTCTATTATTTTCACACTAACTTATTATAATTTTTGCTCTAATTCATATATTTTAATGTTGAAGATTTTATAGTTGATATTTATTAGTTAACCCTCGTGATTATATTTGAATATTGTTGTGTATTTTAATAAAATACTTCTTTTCTTGTAGATCTTTTTGCTTATCATTTTTTTCCTTTGGGGACAGAGAAAAATGTACTTTAATTTATAGAAAATATTGTCACTCTGCTGCTAAATAGTTGATAATATGAAGAAATTTTTTATTGAATTGTCAATACATTTATGACACTTCTTTTTTATTCGAATGCTTCTACAGTTTTTCTTGCCCCGCAAAACAAATGCAATATTTAGTTCAACAACTTAAAGCAAACAACATTGTATGAGGTTGAGGGAACAATTTTATTTCAAAAATTTTATAGATGAGTCAATGCTAATGTGACATAATTAGTTAGCATTTAACGTATCATGTAAACACTTAACAAGTTATATTAGCAAACAATTAAGATAAAAATAACATAATGACTAAATTATTTGATGTTTGATAAATTCAAAAATTAAGTTATGTAATGACATGAATTTAGGGACTAAATTATAGGGATATAATAAATAAAAGGACTAAATTGTAGGGACATAATAAATTCAAGGACTAAATTGTATATTTATTCTTTTTTTAAGTTAAGTCAGCGCTGATGTGGCATGATTTAGACTAAATTGTCGGGATATAATAAGTTAAAGGACTAAATTGTAAATACCTAATAAATTCAGGGACTAAATTGTGTATTTACTTTTTTTTTTAAAGCTGAGTCAGCGCTGATGTGGCATGATTAGTTGGCATTTAACGTGCCATGTCAGCACTTAACGGGCCACGTCAGCAAGCAGTTAATGTAGAGATAACGGAAGGACTAAATTATCTGACGTTTGATAAATTCAGGGACTAAACTGTGCAATAAGTTAAATTCAGGGATTAAAATATAATGACCTAGTAAATTTAGGGACTAAATTGTGTATTTACTCTATATATATATATATGTTTTGTCCTAAAGCCATGTATTATTACCTACTTGTTGAAATTATGAATGTAGGATACAGATGTTTTGTCTTAATGCCATGTGACCTAATCTTGATTATTATTACACTATTATTTCCTCACATGATTCTTATTTTTCCTTCTTGGATTTGGGCTCATTCTTACCCATTTCCTTTGCTTTGGCTGAAATTCTACCTTTCATGAAGGGTTTGGTCACATTTTCATGATTTTTGGGCTATCGGTCCAACTTCTATTTCCTAGCCAAGTCTATGTTTTATTTCTTGTTTGGGCTATCCTATTGGCTTGCTAGAAATTCATGTGAAGTGGAAAAATTATATATAAAGTGTCCATAGGTGAAAGTCCAATTTATAAGTGGAGATGTTAAACTTAGTAACTCTAGATTTTGAATTAAGAAAAATTACCCTAATCCAATCTTCTTAAAATTTTAAGACCTTTACTTACTTCTCAAAAATTTATCTTCCATACCCAAGAATTTTGCATCTCTTTAGTATGTTATTTCTAATTTTTCCTATTAGGTTTTCTCTCTTTACCTATTCCCTTAATATTAGAAACATTTTCTATGCATACACATAAGGTGAAGAATTTCTAAGGATTATATTTCTTAGATATCTAAAAATTGTCTAATAAATTTTATTTCCTTAATTAATTATTTATGTACCTTTATTAATAAAAGAAACGAAATTACAGATGTTACATTAAATATTTATGTACCTTTATTAATAAATAAAACGAAATTAGGGATGTTACACTTCTTGAATTTAAAATGTATAATTGGTTCTGTTTTCAAATTATTTATGCCATCATAAGTTTTTAAAATGTGTTAAAATAACTATTTTTCTTAAGAACTGGCACATAGTTCAAGAAGAGTATGAATTTTGAAACTCATTGAATATGTGGTTCTAAATGTATTTATCATTATTTGGTAAAGTGAATATTATGTGTACGAGGCATTGATTTGTAAAGCTATAAAGTTGCTGATTATGAGTGAATGGCAAGCGTAAAGCTCATGGCGAGTTGCTTGATAATTATACATTGCATTTGATGAATATGCATATATATATATCTGTGTGTGTGTGTGTGTGTGTGTGTGTGTGTACCGAGTAGAGGATGTCCTATTAGCTTGAGTGAGCCAAGGGAAGGCTGCTCAAACCAGGTGACAGTGGTAATGTGGAGAGACAGTAGGGTGATGAACTCATATTCCCTTATCACTTATTGTGACTGTAGTCGATCGGTCACTATGCGTATAGCAAATAAGTGAATTGAGTGTATTAAGAGCTGTAACATGCTTGAGCATTATGTAAAAAGAGTATATTTTTAGTGCATTTATAGTATGTTAATTATGCATTAACAAAAATTATGATTTTATCTCAAAAGCTTAATATTTTTCTGTAGCTTATACAGCTAATCATATCACAAACCCTTGTTGTGTGCTTGGGATTATTTGATGGTTCTGATATGGGATTCTCCAAATGTTTTTATGAGAAATATTTTGATGCATAACAATATTTGAATAATGATCATACTGTATTGCATATGATTTTAGATATCTGAATGTGATTTGAACTAAGAATATTTGAAATGCAGGTCCCATATATATGTACTTCTAAACTATAATTTTCTATGTGATAAATTTTAATATATAAGTACATCAATATGTTAACCTAAGAGGTCATAGGAGCTATTATCTACTCACTGAGTTGTCAAACTCACTACTATATTTCCATATTTTTTAAATAAGAATACAGAGTCTGATCCTGCAGATAGGTGAGCAGTTAGGTGATATATTTTATGGGCGAGTCTACGTTGCTTCTAGGGCTCACAGTTTTTCAATTATACTGTGTTTATATTCTAGAATGTGCTCTGAACACTACAGACAGTATCTTTACTTCTGTTGATACTTTGATATTTATAACTTGATGTGTATAATATGTATACATGAGAGAACCTATATGTATCTATTTTCATGGTAAAGAATAGTGCTACACATGTTATGGTAAATATTTGATTGAAAAAAAAATTTGTTTCACGTGCCCATAAATTAGGGGCGTTACATTTTGTATCTTTAATTTTAATTAATTTCGTAGGTTAAAGGATAAATGAGTGTTGCCATATGCTATTTAGGTCAATTTCCATGTCTCCAAGGTTGGAGAAAAAGATGCAATGCAAAGGAAGTCCAAGAGGATCAAAAGCAATAGCAAAATATGAAGAAAAGAGAGACTCCATCACCCAACACGAGTATCCCGTGTCATGGAGCATGCCCTTGCTTCAAGCACAGGCAAAAATTTGGAGAATTTGCAGTTTTTTACAGCCAACACGGGCAAGCTATTTCCTCGAACACAGCTGTGCCCGAGGTAGCACAGCCTTCCCGTGTCATCCAACATAGCCTGTCCTAGAAAATTTTGGACTCTAGCCCACAACACTAGTGGGCCGTGTTGTGCAACACGTCCTTGCCCTAGTCCGTGTTCCACATCTAGGAATAAAAAACCCCTCTCTGTAACAACTCCAATTTTTTTTAATATATATATATATATATATATATATATATATATATATATATATATATATATATATATATATATATATATATATATATATATATATATATATATATGTAAAGTCCCATAAAGTCATTACTTCTTTACTTCTAATTACTTAACTATAATAACATTTGATTAATTTAAGCAAGCATAATTCAAGTTTAAGGTCTACCATTAACACTGATACAATTCTAATTCACATACACATTATTAATCAAAACATCCGTACAAAAATAAAACACATAAATATCTACATCTTATTCATCCATGTTGACTAATTTTAGAGATACAGGTCCGGGTGGTTGCACCTTCACTGAGATCTTAGCCAACTCGACCACAAACACCTTATTTATTTTTGGGATCTGTCCAACATAGAGTAACTCGATACAACGTATACTAAAAGCCAGAGCCATAGAAAAAATCTGTATAACTAGTTTTCTAAACATGATATGAAAATATAGTAAGAATTAAATCACAGTATGTTCAACAATAAATCATAATCATCATCAATAATGCTCGTCACGTTATGTTCATCTGTGTAACATCCCTAATTTCGTTTCTTTTATTGATAAAAGTACATAAATATTTAATTAAGGAAATAAAATTTATTAGACAATATTTTAGATATCTAAGAAAATATGATCCTTAGAAATTCTTCACCTTATGTATATGCATAGAAAATGTTTCTAACATTAAGAGAACAAATAAAGAGGGAAAACCTAATAGGAAAAACAATTAGAAATAACATACTAAAGAGATGCAAAATTCTTGGATAAGGAAGATAAATTTTTAGAAACAAGTAAAGGTCATAAAATTTCAAGAACATTGGATTAGGGTAATTTTTCCTAATTCAAGAACTAGAGTTACTAAATTTAAAATCTTTACCCATACATTGGGCTTTTACCTATGGACACTACATATAGAGTTTTTCCACTTCACATAAGTTTCTAGCAAGCCCATTGGATAACCTAAGCAAGAAATAAAATATAGACTTGGACTAAGATATAGTAATTGGACCAATAGCCCAAAAATTATGAAAATGTGACCAAACTCTCCAAGAAAGGTAGAATTTTATCCAAAGCAAAGAAAATGGGTAGGAATAAGCCCATAATGGGTAGGAATAAGCCCAAATCCAAGAGGAAAAATAAAATATAATAAATTAGGTGATGTTATAATAATGTAATAATAATAAAGATTAGGTTATATGGCATTAAGACAAAAATTTAGCAAGTGGTGTGATTCTACATTCATAATTTTGGCAAGTGGCATGATAATACAAGGCTTTAGGACAAAAACATCTATATCCTACACTCATAATTTTAGCAAATGGTATGATAATACATGACATTAGGACAAAACATTCCTATCCCACACAAATAATATCAACCAAATAATGGAGATTCAAGGGCTAGAAATTTGCCACCTAAAAAGGCAAACCTATCATACTTGTTTAAGACAAAAGAAAATAGAAATGAATCCCTTAATCAAAGGGACCTTTTCCCATATCTTAAGAACATATTATCATAATTTTCAAAATAAAAATCTCCTTTTCCTATGCATATCTTGACTAAGGAAGAGGAAGACAAGAACATAAGTTGTTTGTTTTCCAAAAATTCAACCAAGTGTAATCTAATTGTGATAAGGTAGACTCATGATCATGAAAGGTGAATTATTTGGTGGTCTATTTAAGCAAAACCCACCCCTACAACATGGAAATTTTCTTTCAAGTGAGGGAGAGGAAAAATAGAAGCAAGGTAGAGTGAGGAAAGGAGATGAAGAAAGGAAGAAAGAGGAAGGAGAAGTCTAGGGGACTAAATGCTCCAGGTAAGTTTAACAATATTTCTTTTTAAAGAAAACTTTTGAAACTTATAATATTTATATGAGATTTTGATCTTAGAACTTTGATGATTGGTCATGATGTTGCTATATCATGTTACATATTGATCTTGCATGTGATGTATGTTTGAATACTTAGACTGGTATAGAAAGTTCTGCATAAGTATGGCTATGGGTGGCAAAAAATTTAGCTTCTGTGTTTTAATTTTTGGGAATTATCTGTAGGGAATTAAAATAAATGGTTAACATAAGAATTAAAGATATATGTGTCACGGATTTTTAGCCACTGGAATCATTCCATTTGGAGTCCATATGAGGTAGATAAGGTCCAATTAGTAAACAAAGGTCATAAAATGGTTCATCAGGGAAGAATATGTTAGGATAGCTTCTGTGTTTTAATTTCTGGGAATTATCTGTAGAAAATTAAAATAAATGGTTAACATAGGAATTAAAGATATATGTGTCACAGATTTTTAACCACTGGAATCATTCCATTTGGAGTCCATATGAGGTAGATAAGGTTCGATTAGTAAGCAAAGGTCAAAAAATGGTTCATCAGGGAAGAATATGTTAGGATAGCTTTTGTGTTTTAATTTTGGGGAATTATCTGTAGGTAATTAAAATAACTGGTTAACATAAGAATTAAAGATATATGTGTCATGGATGTTCAGCCACTGGAATCATTCAATTTGGAGTCCATATGAGGTAGATAAGGTCCGATTAGTAAGCAAAGGTCAGAAAATGGTTCATCAGGGAAGAATATGTTAGGATAGCTTTTGTGTTTTAATTTCTAGGAATTATCTGTAGGGAATTAAAATAAATGGTTAACATAAGAATTAAATTTATATGTGTCATGGATGTTTAGCCACTGGAATCATTCAATTTGGAGTCCATATGAGGTATATATAGTCTGATTAGTAGTCAAAGGTCAGAAAATGGTTCATTAAGGAAGAATATGTTAGGATTGCTTCTATATTTTAATTTCTCAAAATTATCTGTATGGAATTAAAATAAATAGTTAACACAAGAATTATAGCTATGTGTGTCATAGATTTTTAGCCACTGGAATCATTCAATTTGGAGTCCATATGAGGAAGAGATGAGCTGATTAGTAGTCAAAGGTCATAAAATGGTTCATCAGGGAAGAATATGCTAGGATAGCTTCTGTATTTTAATTTCTGGGAATTATCTGTATGGAATTAAAATAAATGGTTAACATAATAATTATATATATATATATATATATATATATGTGTGTGTCATGGATTTTTAGCCACTTGAATCACTCAAGTTGGAGTCCATATGAGGTAGATATGGTCCAATTAGTAGGTAGAGGTCAGAACCTATCCGAGAAGAAATAACGTGTACATTGATAAAGTAATATCACCTTGATTTCTTAATATTTCGCTACAATGTTCAACATAATAGTTTTAGATAATTGTTTTATCTTGAAATTAAAACCAAGATCACCTACATCGGAGTTCAATTGAGGGATTTATGCTCTGATTAGTAAGAAAAGGGTTAGATATGATGAAAACCTGCATCAAGAAAATAAAGAAATAAAATTAATATTTAAAAAAAAAGACGAATCTTATAAATGACTAGTATATGCCATAGCCATTGCCATTGTATGAACTTCTTACCATCTTAAGTGTAAAATTCTGACATGGAAATATTTTATAAAGTGATATTTGAAATGGTTATATTCATGGCATGATTACCAATAATTTATGGTAATAGTTATATTTTGATGAACATACTTGTTATTGAAAGCATATTTTTGGCTATCATTGTCAAAGGAAAAGAAATGAGCATGGTTACATGGCAATCCGTGTGGTGCACTAGTAGGGGACGCCCTACCAACGGTTATGATTATGATTATGAGAAAAGAAAGAGAAAGTGTGCCATGTCGGACGGAGCGAGAAAAGCCCATACCGGAGAGTAGAGGATACTCACCCTGATCGGAGTAGCTTGAAATGAGAATAAGTTGATGGTCATCATATGATATTCTAAAAATAGTTAATCCTGTCATACATATCATTACTGTATGATTCTTATGTGCATAGATATAATGCATTCATGTGACCAAAGATATTTTCTGTAGTTTATACAGCTGAACATGACGTGATGAGCTATATTGATGATGATTTATTGTTGAACTTACTGGGATTTAATTCTCACTATATTTCCATATCATGTTCAGAAAATTAGTTATGCAGATTTTTTTATAGCTCTCGCTTTTACTGCACGTTAGATCGAGTACTTTATGTTGGGCAAATTCCAGAAGCAAATAAAATGTTTGTGGTCGAGTTGGCTTAGATTCCGGTGAAGGTGCAACCACCCACACCTGTATCTCTGGAATTGGTCAACTAGAATAAATAACATGTAGATTTGTATGTGTTTGATATGTTGTACGTATGTTTTGATTAATGACATGTATGTAAACTCTGTATTGTATAAATTAAATAAATGTTATATTGAGTTAAGTTGTAACGAGATAATAACTTCATGGTATTTAAAAAAAAAACATTTGATACTTAAATGGAGTTGTTACAATCTGTATAAGCTACAACAAATATCTTAGGTCATATGAATGCATTTTATCTATGCACATGAAAAACGTACAGTAATGACAAGTATGGCGTGAATAACTATTTTCATAATATCATATGATGGCTATCGACTTATTTTCATAACAAACTACCCCGGTCAAGGTGAGAACTTTATACTCTCCGGTATTTACTTTTCTCGCTCCGTCCGACATGACACACATTCTCTTTCTTTTCTCATTAGCATAATTATAGTCATGAGTAGGGTGTCCCCTACTGGTGCACTACACAGACCGCCATGTGACAGTGCTCGTCTATTTTCTTTTCTTTTATTTTCACGTTATTAGCCAAAAATATGATTTCAATAACAAGTATGTTCATTATACTCACATGCTATAATTTATCATCAAAGCGTAATCACTACCAAAAATCATTGATAAAATACAATCATGTCATGACCATAACCATTTTCGAATATCTCTTTATAAAATATTTCCATGTTAAAATTACACACTTAAGATGGTAAGGAATTCATGCAACGGCAATGGCTAGGGCATACACTAGTTATTTATTATTTCCATTCATAAGATTCTTCTTTTTTAAATATTATTTTCATCTTTTCATTTTCTTTATCCTTGGCCTGTAGTTACTTTCCTCCTACTTATATCATTTCCAACACATGTGCTCACAAATTTTATAGAGCATTCTCCTCCAATTTGATTTCTATTATTATCCTATAGTTAATGAGATTCATTTAGGGTAGAAAAATATTAAAAGTACGCTTTACCAACTCCCGACACAGCCTGACCTTGTTCTAGGACATGGCTATGCTTGAAAACTACTTTAAACATACTCAAAAATAGCCCTAAACACGGCCTACTCATGCTGAAGCAACCCATAACACGACTTGACCGTGTTCTGTGACATTTTCTCACTTATTCCACCATATCTCCCTCATACAAACTCTAATTGAAGTGATTCCAAAGCTTATGAAAAGCTAAGACACTTATATACAACTTTCATATTTATCATTTCTTTGGATTCCTCATGAATTATTTCCAAAAAATTGAAAACATAAATGCTTACATTTACCACCCTAGATTCTAGACTGATTCTGACCTCTACTTATGAATCATTCATATCTCCCTCATATGGATTTCAAATTAAGTAATTTCAGAGCGTATAGATTCGTGAGACATAAATCTATATTTCTTATGTTAACAATTTCCTTTAATGCTATACATATTTTGCCCAAAAATTCAAACACAAAAGCTTACTTAACTGATTTTTCCCTGGATAACCATTTCCCGATCACTGCTTACTAATTGGACTATATCTCCCTCATTTGAACTTCAAATTGGGTGATTCCAGTGGCTAAATATCTGTGAGACATATATATACATTTTTTATATTAACCATTTCTTTTAATTCCTAACTGATTATTCTTAGAATTTCAAAAATAGAAGCTTCTCTAGTTACTCTGAAATTCAGTTTTTTTTAGCCTAGCCTTTCCTAAAGTTCTAGTTCATCCTTTTATTAATTCATGTTCCATTTTTCTTCAAAATTTCCACCTAACCATAGAATTACTCATCTCAACATTTAATTATATTTTTTAGAGTAAACACACAATTTAATCCCTAAATTTACTAAGTCATTATGTTTTAATCCCTGAATTTAACATATTACACAATTTAGTCCCCGAATTTATCAAACGTCAGACAATTTAGTCCTTCCGTTATCTCTAGATTAACTGCTTGCTGACGTGGTCCGTTAAGTGCTGACGTGGCCTGTTAAGTGTTTATGTGGCACATTGAATGTCAACTAATAATTCCACATCAGCGCCGACTCAGCTTACAAAAATAGTAAATACACAATTTAGTCCCTGAATTTATTATATTCCTACAATTTAGTCTTTGAAATAAGTTATTGTACAATTTAATCCTCGAATTTACCAAGGATTAAACAATTTAGTCCTTCTATTATTTTCACATTAACTTATTATAATTTTTGCTCTAATTCATATATTTTAATGTTGAAGATTTTATAGTTGATATTTATTAGTTAACCCTCGTGATTATATTTGAATATTGTTGTGTATTTTAATAAAATACTTCTTTTCTTGTAGATCTTTTTGCTTATCATTTTTTTCCTTTGGGGACAGAGAAAAATGTACTTTAATTTATAGAAAATATTGTCACTCTGCTGCTAAATAGTTGATAATATGAAGAAATTTTTTATTGAATTGTCAATACATTTATGACACTTCTTTTTTATTCGAATGCTTCTACAGTTTTTCTTGCCCCGCAAAACAAATGCAATATTTAGTTCAACAACTTAAAGCAAACAACATTGTATGAGGTTGAGGGAACAATTTTATTTCAAAAATTTTATAGATGAGTCAATGCTAATGTGACATAATTAGTTAGCATTTAACGTATCATGTAAACACTTAACAAGTTATATTAGCAAACAATTAAGATAAAAATAACATAATGACTAAATTATTTGATGTTTGATAAATTCAAAAATTAAGTTATGTAATGACATGAATTTAGGGACTAAATTATAGGGATATAATAAATAAAAGGACTAAATTGTAGGGACATAATAAATTCAAGGACTAAATTGTATATTTATTCTTTTTTTAAGTTAAGTCAGCGCTGATGTGGCATGATTTAGACTAAATTGTCGGGATATAATAAGTTAAAGGACTAAATTGTAAATACCTAATAAATTCAGGGACTAAATTGTGTATTTACTTTTTTGTTTTAAAGCTGAGTCAGCGCTGATGTGGCATGATTAGTTGGCATTTAACGTGCCATGTCAGCACTTAACGGGCCACGTCAGCAAGCAGTTAATGTAGAGATAACGGAAGGACTAAATTATCTGACGTTTGATAAATTCAGGGACTAAACTGTGCAATAAGTTAAATTCAGGGATTAAAATATAATGACCTAGTAAATTTAGGGACTAAATTGTGTATTTACTCTATTTTTTACTAAATTTAACATATTCCATCATCCAATTCAAAAGAAAAATAGAATCAAATTATACATCACTAAAAGTGTTTCTCAACAGAAATTTCTCATGGTTTTCCCCTAGGTGTTTAAAGCCATACTTAATTTACAAACCTAACCATCTTCCATCACTTTTTACCATATTCAAATATACATAACAACAGCATAAAAACCCTAAATTTTTGCCACCCATAGTCATATCTATGCAGAACTTTCCATACCAACCGATGTATTCAAAATATCCATCACATGCAAGATCAATATGTAACAAGATATAGCAACATCCATGGCCAATCATCAAAGTGGCAAATATTGTAAATTTCATCAAAGTTCTAAGATCAAAATCTCATATAAATGTTATAAATTTCAAAACTTTTCTTCAAAAAGAGATATTGTTAAACCTACCTAGAGATCTCCCTAACTCACTTAGTGAATTCTTTTTCTTGTTTCCTCTTAAAGGAACTAGCAAGATTCCTCCCTTCCCTTATCTTTTCTAGCAGCTTAAATAAGAGAAGGAGGGTGAGTTTTGAACCCCAAGGATGAAGAGGAAAGATGGATTCAAGTGGAGATTAAACTAACTTAACTTGAGTACTTAGTCCTCTAGACTTCTCCTTCCTCTTCATTCCTCTCTTTCTCTCATTTCCTCACTCTACCTTGCTTATTTTTTTCCTCTCCCTAACTTGGACAAAATTATAATGTTATAAGGGTGGGTTTTGCTTAAATAAACTATCAAGTGGTTCACCTTTCATAATCATGGGTCTACCTTATCACAATTAGGATGCACTTGGTTGTTTTTTGGGGAAAGACAACTCATGTACCTTTCATGGAGGGCTTGGTCATATTTTCATGATTTTTAGGCTATTGGTCCAACTTCTATATCCTAGTCCAAGTCTATGTTTTATTTCTTGCTTAGGCTATCCAATTGGCTTGCTAAAAACTCTTGTGAAGTGGAAAAAACTTTATATGAAGTGTCCATAGGTGAAAGCCTAATGTATGGGTGAAGATGTTAAACTTAGGAACTCTAGCTCTTGAATTAGGAAAAATTACCCTAATCCAATCTTCTTGAAATTTTAAGACCTTTACTTACTTCTCAAAAATGTATCTTCCTTACCCAAGAATTTCATCTCTCTTTAGTATGTTATTTCTAATTTTTTTCTATTAAGTTTTCTTTCTTTACTTATTCCCTTAATGTTAGAAATATTTTCTATGCATACACGTAAGGTGAAGAATTTCTAAGTTTTATATTTCCTTAGATATCTAAAAATTGTCTAATAAATTTTATTTCCTTAATTAAATATTTATGTACCTTTATTAATAAAAGAAACAAAATTAGGGATATTACACTCTCCAACAGGCAACACGGCCAAGGTATGTTAAGAAGAATTACTGTGCTTCAGGCCCAGGTTTATATTTTCCCGTAATTTCTTCTTCTTTTCTCCTTATGTGTTTCATTCTCCTCATTCTCGTGCCCTCTCCAGCTTTGCTTTGTGCTCTTCTCCTCTTCCCCATCAAGCATTATCCAAGAATCTCCTGCCATTCCCTTGCTCTCTCCCTCATTCCCAAACTTTCTCATGCCCTAACTAGTCCCTTCCCTCTCCTAGCCACGCCACCAACCCAAGTCCCCATCTCCTTCTCCACCTCCAATTTCTGCTACTTCAGTGCCTTAGTTCTTGTATCCATCCAACACCCAAACTTTCGTGACCTAGATTCCCTCTCATTCATCGCCAAAATTTTCACTTTTCTTGTGTCCCCAGCGTGCTCATCCTCTTTCCCTCTCCCTCTTGATTTTCAAATCTCCTCCCTTCAAACACACCCATTCTCTATATTTTTCCTCTCCCAGCCAACCGATGTTTCCACTCCTTCCTCGACCTGTTCACCTGCACTAAAGCCTAACCAAGCCTCCATCTTCTCCTCTCCCATTGTTCCTTTGTTACCCATGCTCACCCCACCACCGTGCCCCTTACCCATAACGCATTCCCTTGCATTCAACCCCTTTTCACTCATGCTCCTACTTCCTCGGTTTGTATTCCCCTGTACCTTCACTTCCTGAGTCCACCCTGCACTAAGATTACACCACAGCAGCTGCTTCAACTCTTGACATCTCCATCATGCTTCCTTCCAAGTAACTCTGATTCTTTGAACTTGTGGTTTATTTATCTGGATTGGAATTCCCTAGTTATTGGCCTTGTTGCACTGGTTTATTTATCTAGATTGGACTGGTATATATATCTAAATTTTCTACACTTATGATTTGTTAGATTGGTAGTGGAAAAACTCTGGCAAAAATTGAATTTGTATATGCTACATTTTTTGAATGTTTTCTACTTTGCACTAGCCTGTCTTTGTTGAAATTGGAATTGATTTTGAATTCATCATTCCCTAGCTGAATTTGAAATTGAAATTGACTTAATTGAAAATCATCCTCACCTGGAGCTTGCTAAGTTTCCTTATCATTTGATCATTTGCTTATTTGAAAATTATTGGCTACTTTGTTTTGCCAAAGATTGCCCTTAAGTTTGCTGGGTTACTGGATTATTCCTATTGGTTGCTCATCTAGTTTCGTTTGGCATTGGTACTATTTTCATATGTTTGGATTTTTATTACTGATTGGCTGTACACATTGACTTACATGGTGCCTTGTCTTGGCTATATTGAAACTGTTTTGCCTGGAATTTTTTTTATTTGCACTTGATTTTTCTAGTGTCCTGGTTTAGCTAGTATGAATTACAAAAAGTCCATTGTTTTGTTTCTCCCATTCCCCTTTTGCATTTTATCTGTTATCATTATCCATTGCCCCTAAAAGACCCAAACTGGCAAAAGCTCCTCCCAATCTCAACAACCATGTAGAGGACGAATTTAAAGACCGTCCCAACCTCCTCACCAAATAAATGAGTATGGCATCGTGTTTGTTGATGATAATCGACAGACACGATATGATACTCTAGTTAAACGGGGAATGCTAAGTACCCGATATATGGATGAGGAATACTTAGAATGGTTAAGACTTTTAACATACGTCTACTACCTAGTTGACAGGATTAGGTGGACCACTTTTATTGGGCTCCGTTACTAGGCCTATGCCCATACCACCTTAGAGTTTTTTAGTATAGTTAATGTGGTCCTATTTTGGAGTCCCGATGTCGACCAAGGTCACATTAACTTCACATTAATTGACCATGCATTCAGTCTATCATTAGCCCAATTTAATGCATTATTTAGATTGCCTCCCAAGGGAGATAGATCAGTCCCCTAAACTTTTACTACTCAATATTTTTGGAATTCTATTTTTGTAGGGGGTAATATAATGTATCTGTATCAAAAGCCTCTTTCATTTACAACTCCACTTTTAGATATTTACAATGCCTGATAGATCATACCATTTTTGGTAGGGCCAAAAGTGATGGGGATACAAATCAAAGAGAGCTTTATGTCTTATTGGCTATGTTAAACAGTCATAAGGATGACAGTGGAGCCTTCATGGCTCACCAGATGGTTAAGGTAAGTAATACCATAAACAGAAAAGTGGTCATAGAGGGTTTAGTGACTGTAATAGCTAGAAGGTTAGGACTAGAGGCAAATCTATAGGATTTACAATCAATAGCCGACAGCAACAGGACTGATTTCGAATTCTGCTTGCATATAAAATTGATTGTTCAAAAAAATGCCAACTATTGGTAGCATCTCCGTGGCTATAATATTTTTTGCCTCCCTAACTACACTGGAACTGCAATTACTAATGAAGAGAATTAGATATACCCTCTAGAAAAAAGTCGAGAAGGTGATGATGACCCTAAGGGAGATGACGTCCCTTATAAGCCACTCCCCGCTCTACCACCCCCCACCCTTTTCCCATTACTCTGACACTATAGGTCCATCACATGTACTAGAGGAAGACCAAGACTCCATCTCATCAAGGCTTCGACGAATAGAGGAGGAGCAACTATCTCAAAAAGCCACCCTGCATGCAATCAATGACTCAATCTAAAGCATGTAAGGAATGATGCAAGCATGGTACAATTGGCACATGGCCCAAAATCGACCACCACCACCTCTAGAAGACCAATAAATAAGTAAGCTTCTACTCTTTATTTGCCTATACCTTGATTATTAGTGACATTGAGGACAATGTCAAATTTAAGCATGGGGGAGTAGTTGCATTTGGTTTTGGGATTTTCATTGGTAGCTTAGTTTCCTTTTGCATATAAATCTTGTTTTAATGCATAATCACAAAGTTTTCTATTCTAGAGATAGACTGATATAATATAGGTTAATTTTAACTGATGAAAATGTGATGCACAATAAAATATGAAATAAGTAATTGTCATCTTAATCTCTTACCTCTAGCATTGAACCTCTAATTGTTTTTCAAAAATATCTCTCCTATTGTGCTATGAATTGTATGCCCTTTTTGATTTTAATACTATAAGAGTATGAAGGTAGGGATAGGTGAAAAATGAGGGAATATGAAACCTAAAAAGTTTTTACTCTGAGTACCCCTTCAAGGCATCAAAAATGTCTTAGTATGAGTATCTAGCTGCCTATACCCTAAGTGAGATGGAGCATAAAATGCACTCATTGTATATTTCTATATAAAACAAATGAATAAAATAGACAAAAGAAAAAGAGAAAAGAAAGAAAAAAAAGTGAGAAAAAAGAGTGATAAAATAGAAATAAGGGTAAATCAATATAGGGAGATCTAAAGAATGAAGTGGCCTACTTAAGTGTTTAAAAATTAATTCGGTGCATACAATCAATGGTAACAATAGAAGTAGTTGTATAATAAGAGAATTTGAGTTTAATTTTAGAAGAATAGAGACTATCTGATAAATATCTACTCATATATCTGTTATGTTTACATTGATTGAGTAAAGAGTTACCTGTATTGCATTTTTCTATCATCTGGAATTTGAATGTATCTTCCCCCTTCCTAAAGTAATTGTATAAGGCAAGTTAGGAAATATGGAATAGTTACGAGGGTATAGGCTGAAACCAAGGTGGAGTTTTGGCAAAGTAACTAATATTTTATCATTTCTTGGAAAGGAAGGCAGCCATGAGCTTCTTGAAGGCCAAGATTTCAGCCAATAGGGAAAAGAAGGTGAGAAGGTTGAAAACCATAAAGAAAATAAAAGGAAGAAAGAAAAAGAAGACAAAAGGGAGCTAAGGTAGTTCTTCTTCCTCCAACCTCCATAACCTCTTATTCTCCTCATCTTAAACTTCTTAAATCACATTTTTATCCATTAAAAAAGGTGTAGAAAATTGAGGAAAAAGGGAGAGAGAGTGGTGACCAAAGGAAGGAGAACAAGGTGAAACTTGCTAGGAAGCTAAAGGAAACTAGATTTTGGTAAGTTTAACAATAATCTATTGTTGAAATTTTATGTCTTTTGGAAGATTTATAAGTGTTTCAAATCTTATGGTTTGATGATAAATGATGTGAAATGTGTGTACTTATGATTAGCCATGTCGAATGAAGGTTTGGATGCACATGTAATGCGTGTATTGTGTTTGAAATTTGACTTTGAATGGATCAAAGTAAATGCTTGGAATAGATGGTTTTAGGAGCTGTTTGGATAATGAGAGAAATGTTTCTTGGTTATATAGTGATGAAATTGCATGAAACAAGTGCTAAAAAATGTGAATAAACAAGAATTTTGATTTAAATTTTTAAAAGTACTTTTAGTGCATAAGAAGTGTGTTGGGCAAAATTTAGCACCTTTGTGTTTCAATAATGTTGTGACACTTATAAATGCTTAAGGGAATAATTAATAGTGGAAGGAAATGAATGGAATATGGAGAACCCTATGTTGGCCGAAATGTGGAAGTAAGACATGCTAGAATGCAACCATAATTTTGATTTATTATTCGATAGAAATTAATAAAGGTTAATGGATGGTAATAGTGGAGAATTTAATAATGCATTATAACCACTATATTTTAATGGGTTAAGAGGGAAAATGGTTCTTAGAAAAGATCTAAATGAGTTAAACTACATGATGAAAGAAGAGAATTTACCATAAGAATAGTAATATTTACCAAATGAATAGTAATTTATACCATATAGATAGTAATTATCACATTTAGTAGCAATAAATCAAGGAAGAGTTTTAATGGGATGATGGTATTAATATTAAGTAGGGAACTAAAATAAATATAAAAGAAAAGAAAAAGGAGTATAAATATAAATTAGATTAAAGGGGAATGATTATGATTTAAGTCGTGTGATTAAGAGAACTAAGGTAATTGAATATTTATCTGCATGATAATGAGTCGAAATAAGTGCATAAATGGGAAGGAATTAGTTCAATTAAAATGTATTAATTTGGAGTATAAATATATTACTTGAAGGGTTGGAGTTATAAGCCTAAAGTGTACAGTTAATTATCAAGACTAAAGGAAGAAAATTTAGCAAAATTAAGAGAATGAGTCGAATGCATTACTTACCTAAATTAAGTATAAAATAAAAAGGGATAATCTTACAACCATCATTCCATAGCACTAATTTTACCAATCTTTGCATGAGTATGATGGCATAAATAATATATGCACCTTGCATTGATACATGCTGAATAAATACTTTGAGATAGGTGAGTTATTTAAGTTACATGATATCAATGACTAGCATGATTAGTATCTATCTATGTTGTTTTATAATGGCTGAGAAAATGATATTAGGCATATGGTTGAATATGGAAATGACAAAAATGAGAAAAAGAGAATGGAAGATACTATGGGGATAACCTATGTAGTAGCAAGGTGACAAGAGAAGGTCGCATAGCTTCCATGTCGATATTGGATAGGGAATGCCCTATTCATGGATATAGAAAAAAAGAGTTTAGCCATGAGTGAGTAAGGGGGAAAATGGCTCACTCTGACCTTGTAATAGTATAATGTGAGTAGCGGGAGGGGGAATAGCTCACATTTCCCTGTTACAGAGACAAAGAAAACATATGAGTAAGCAGCCATTATGTTTAATTATCTATTGTGACACTATTTATGTAGAATATGTTATGATCTTGTGCTTGTGTGTAGCATGCCTTTATCGTGATATATGTATTTAATATGCATATGTTACCAAGGCTAACAATCTTTGTAGTGTATACAACTGGACACAACACTGTGAGACTTACTTGCTATATACCATGATTATTGTTGAACCTATTGGGGACTTTTATTCTCATTATTGTCTGATGTTATGTTCAGATAAGAGTAGATAAAATGCCAGTTGAATTCTTGTCCTTGATCATAGAGATCTAGTGGGTAGGAGAGAAATACAATAAGGAATGCATCACACTGAAGGTAAGACAAGAATGGTAAAATTTCTTGGTCTGATTAGGAAAGTTAGTTTCTTTATTTGACTAGAAAAGTTTCTTATTTTAAATGACTAAATTTGATTAGTATTAAATTAGCTAGTTTGTTTATGATTAAATTATCTAATATGTTTAAGACTTTTTGAAGAAAAATTGGCATATAAATATGTATGAATGATCACTAAAAAGGAACAAATTATTATGCATAAGACTAAGAATAATTCCTCTTTGGTTCTTTGAAGAACTATTTGAACTTATCAAAAAATTTTGTAATGTTCATCCTTGACTTATCAATCAAATCATCCATAATTGATTGTAGCATCTTGTAACAACTCCATTCATTTTTTTAATATATATTTGTGAAGTCCCATAAAGTCATTACTTCTTTACTTCTACTTACTTAACTCATAATAACATTCAATTAATTTAACCAAGTATAATCAAGGTTTAAGGTCTACTATTAACACTGATACAATTCTGAGTTCATATACAAATTATTAATAAAAATGTCTGTACAAAAATCAAACACATAAATATCTACATATTATTCATTCATGTTGACCAATTCTGAAAATATGGGTGCGAGTAGTTGCACCTTCATCGGGATATTAGCCAACTCGACCACAAACACCTTAATAATTTCTGGGATCTGCCCAAAATAGAGTAACTCAATCTGACATGCACTAAAAACTAGAGTCATAGAGAAAATCTGCATAACTAGTTTTCTGAACATGATATGAAAATATAGTGAGAATTAAATCCTAATATTTTCAACAATAAATCATTAATATCGCTCATCATGTCATGTTCATCTGTATAAATTACAGCAAATATGTTAGGTCACATGAATGCACTTTATCTATGCACATAAAAACCATACAGTAATGACATGTATAGCATGAATAACTATTTTTAAAATATCATATAATGACCATCAACTTATTTTTATATCAAGTTACTTCGGTCAGGGTGGGTACTTTCTACTCTTCGGTACGGGCTTTTCCCGCTCTGTCCGACATGGCACACTTTCTCTTTCTTCTCTCATTATCATAGTCATAGCCGTAAGTAGAGTGTCCCCTACTGGTGCACCACATGGACTGCCATGTGACCATGCTCATCTCTTTTCTTTTCTTTTCACATTAATAGCCAAAAATATGATTTCAATAACAAGTATGTTCATTATACTCACATGCCATAATTTATAATCAAAGAAAAATCATTACCAAAAGTCATTGGTAAAATGAAATCCTGCCATAAACATAATCATTTTCAAATATCACTTTATAATATATTTTCATGTCAAAATTACATACTTAAGATGGTAAGGAGTTTATGCAATGGCAATGGCTAGGGCATATACTAGTCATTTATTATTTTTATTTATAAGACTCTTTTTCTTTCTTAAATATTATTTTCATATCTCATTAATTAGAGCATAACTCCCTCATTTTAACTCCGATTAAGGTGATCTTAGTGTCCATTTCAAGTTAAGACAATCCTCAAAAACTCTTATGTTGAACATTTTAGTGAAATCGTAAGGAATATTGGTATTATTACTCCTTTAAATTCAATGTTAATTATTCCCGAGTATGTTCTAACATCTACTTACTAATTTTACCATATCTCCCTCCTATGGACTCTAAATTAAGTTATTCCAATGGATAAAAATTCGTAAGTCATATATCTATAATTTTCATGTTAACTATTGCTTTTAATTCCCTACAAATTGTTTCTAGAAATTCAAACACATAAACTTACCTAACAGATTCTTCCCTGGTTAACTAGTTTATGACTGCTGCTTACTAATCTGACTATATCTCCCTCATATGGACTTCAAATTGAATTATTCTAGTGGATAAAAATTCATGGGACATATATCTATATTTTTTATGTTAACCATTTCTTTTAATTCCCTACAGATGTTTCTCAGAAATTCAAACACAAAAACTTACCTAACAAATTCTTCCTTGGTTAATTATTTTCTGACCACTGCTTAATAATTAGATCATATCTTCCTCATTTTATCTCTAAATTAGGTGATTCCAGTGGTTAAAAATTTGTAAGACATATATCTACATTTTTAACATTAACCATTTCTTTTAATTCCTAACTAATTCTTTCCATAATTTCAAAAATAGAAGCTTCTCTAGTTACTCCGAAATCTAGTTTTCTAACCAAACCCTTCCTAAGGTTTTAGTTCATCCATTTATTACGTCCTCTTCTATTTTCTTCCTAATTTACATCTAATCATAAGATTATTTATTTCAACATTTTAATTAGATTCCTTACCCTTAATTTAACATATTCCACAATCTACTTCTAAAGAAAACAGAAATCAAATCATGTATTGTTAAGGGTGTTTTCTAACAGAAATGTCTCATGGTCTTCTTCTAAGTGTTTCAGGCCATATTCATTTTATCAATCTAACCATATCCCATAAATTTTTCACCATATTTAGATATACATAATAGCAACACAAAACCCTAAAATTTTGCCACCTGTAGCCATACCTATGCAGAACCTTCCACACCAACCTAAGTATTCAAACATACATCACATGCAAGATCAACATGTAACATGATATAGCAACATCCATCGCCAATCATCAAAGTAGCAAATATTGTAAATTTCATCAAAGTTCTAATATCAAAATCCTATATAAATGTTATAAATTTTAAATGTTTTCTTCAAAAAGAGATATTGTTAAACCTACCTAAAGATCTCCCTAACTCACTTAGTGAATTCCTTTTATTATCTCCTCTTAAAGGACGTGGCAAGATTCCTCCCTTCCCTTAACTTTTCTAGCAACTTAAATAAGAGAAGGAGGGTAAGTTTTGAACCTCAAGGATGAAGAGAAAAAATAGATTTGAGTAGAAAATAAGCTAACTTACCTTGAGTACTTAGTTTTCTAAACTTCTCATTCTTCTTTCTTCCTCTCTTCTCCTCTCTTTCTCTCCTTTCCTCACTCTACCTTGCTTTTATTTTTTCATCTCCTTCACTTAAACGAAATTCTAATGTTATAAGAGTTGTTTCTGCTTAAATAAATTATCAAGTAGTCCTCCTTTCATAATCATGGGTATACCTTATCATAATTAGGATGCACTTGGTTACTTTTTGGGGGAAGAAAAATCATGTTCTTGTCTTCCTCTCCCTTAATCAAGATATGCATAGTAAAAAGATAATTTGTTACTTGAAAATTATGATAAAATGTTCTCAAGATAAGGGGCAAGGTCTCTTTGATTTAGTGATTCATTTCCTTTTTCTTTTGTCTCACTCAAGTATGATATGTTTCCCTTTCTAAGTGGCAAATTTCTAGCCCTTGAGTCTCCCTTACTTGGCTAAAATTATTTGTGTAAGATAAATTTTATCATAATGCCATGTATTATTATCTACTATATCATCACATGACTTACTAAAATTATGAGTGTAAAATATAGACATTTTGTCCTAATACCATGTGACCTAATCTTGATTATTATTACACTACTATTTCATAACATGATTCTTATTTTTTCCTCTTAAATTTGGGATCATTCTTGTCCATTTCCTTTACTTTTGTTGAAATTCCTACCTTTCATAGAGGGTTTGGCCACACTTTCATGATTTTTGGGCTATTGGTCCAATCTCTATATCTTAGTCTAAGTCTATGTTATATCTCTTGCTTGGGTTATCCATTTAACTTACTAAAAATTTATGTGAAGTGGAAAAACTCTATATGAAGTGTCCATAGGTGAAAGCCCAAATGTATGGGTGGAGATGTTAAACTTAAGAACTCTAGCTCTTGAATTAAAAAAAATTACTCTAATCCAATCTTCTTGAAATTTAAAGAACTTTACTAACTTTCAAAAATTTATCTTCCTTACCCAAGAATTTCGCCCCTCTTCAAGAAGTTATTTTTAATTTTTCTTATTAGGTTTTCTCTATTTACCTATTTCCTTAATGTTAGAAACATTTTCTATGCATACACATAAGGTGAAGAATTTCTAAGACTTATATTTTCTTAAATATCTAAAAATTGTTTAGTACATTTTTTTTAATTAAATATTTATGTACCTTTATTAATAAAAGAAACAAAATTAGGGATGTTACACATCGTCCTTATACCAATGTTCTTTCTTCCATATGAGCAATGTGTAACATCCCTAATTTCATTTATTTTACTAATAAAGGTACATAAATATTTAATTAAGGAAATATAATCTATTAAACAATTTTTAGATATCTAAGGAAATATAAGCTTTAGAAATTATTCACCTTATGTATATGCATAGAAAATATTTCTAACATTAAGAGAAAAAGTAAAAAGAGAAAACCTAATAGAAAAAAATTAGAAATAACATACTAAAGAGAGGTGAAATTCTTGGGTAAGGAAGATAAATTTTTAGGACGTAAATTATTTCAAGAAAATTAGATTAAGGTAATTTTTCCTAATTCAAAAGTTAGAGTTCCTAAATTTAACATCTCCACTCATACATTGAACTTTCACCTATGAATACTTCATATAAAGTTTTTCCACTTCACATGAGTTTCTAACAAGCCAATAGGATAGCCTAAACAAGAAATAAAATATAGACTTGGACTAGGATATATAAGTTAGACCGATAACCCACAAACTATGAAAATGTGACCAAGCCTTCTATGAAAGGTAAAATTTCAGCCAAAGCAAAGGAAATGGGTAGAATGAGCCCAAATCCAAGAGGAAAAATAATAAGAATCATGTGAGAAAATAGTAGTGTAATAATAATCAAGATTAGGTCATATGGGATTAAGACAAAACACCTATATCCAACATTCATAATTTCAACAAGTTGGTAATAATACATGGCATTAGGACAAAACATCTATATCTTACATTCATAATTTCAACAAGTAGGAAATAATACATGACAATATGACTAAACATCCTTATCCTACACAAATAATTTTAACCAAGCAAGGGAGACTCAAAGGCTAGAAATTTGCCATCTAGAAAGGCAAACCTATCATACTTGATTAAGACAAAAGAAAAAGGAAATGAATCCCTAAATCAAAGAGACCTTATCCCTTGTCTTAAGAACATTTTATCATGATTTTCAAATACAAATCTTCTTTTGCTATGCATATCTTGACTAAGGGAGAGGAAGACAAGAATATGAGTTGTCTTTCCCCAAAAGGGTTTAATTATTTTAGTTTCCTTGTTTGACTAGGAAATGTTAGTCTCCTAATTTGACTAGGAAATTTAGTTTCCTTATTTGACTAAGAGGGTTTCATTTTTTTACGTACCTAGTTTGACTAGGAAATTTAGTTTCCTATTTAGTTTAACAAAGGTCTTAGGTGTTATATAAGCGAGTTCATAGCCTTCCTCTTATGAACTAATCGACGTGGGACACATCATTTTCTTATTTTTTGTTACCTAGTTTGATTAGGATTAAATTACTTCTTTCATAAATTGTCTAGTTTGTTTATGATTAAATTACCTAGTCTATCGAAAACTTTATATTATGTAAATTAGCCTATAAATAGGCCTGAATTATCAATAAAAAATAGTAGATTACTAGTTTAAAAAAGTGAGTATTTTCTCTTTGGTTCTTTGAAAAATTATTTAAACTTATCAAAATTTGTTAGGGCATCATCCTTAACTTTTCAATCAAATTCCATTTTCGATTGTGGCTTCCTTCTTATACCAAGGTTCTTGCTTCCATATAAGCAATGGGTCATAGTTTCATACAAACTTGATTGTAGAAATGATCTTAAAGCCTTCTTAGATAATAGGTTTCGTTAGTTCTTGGTAGGGTTCATATCAACCACCTTGATTAAGCAAACTAGTTTAAAAATTAGAACTTCCATAAGAGTTGGACTAAAATCTAGAATCTCTTCCTTTCAAGTGTGTATTTGCTAAAGTGGCAAAAATAGTATCAAGACTTTTATTGTGCCTTTCAAACCAACTTTCTTAAGCTCATAATAGAGATTTAACCTCATAAACCATATAAGCCTCCATTTTATTTAAAGTAGATGTGAGAAATGGAGCGATAAAATCATCATACTCATCAGATAGACCATTCAAGATAGCCTCGATGTAGTCAGATTCAAAAATAACATGACCTAAAATGAATCAACTAATGACTTGATTTTGAGCAGATATTCTATAATAGATGAATCATCTTTCTTTGTATTTTGCAACTGAGTTTTAAACTAATTTTGATTTGCTCTCATTTAAGTTGCAAAAAAACTTGAATTATATGCCAAACTTTAAATGAGAAATTACATCCTACAACATGTGTTAACATTGTACCTGTCATAGAAGAAAGAATCCATGGTAAGAGTAACTAATCTTGTGTCTCCTAAAGTAAGAATTCAAAATTGACCTTTCCAAGTTCTTGACCTCTCGTAAAATTGAATCTGGAGCTATTTTTGTACCCGTAGTGAACTTCTATAAACTATTCCCTTTTATTACAACCAATATTTGTTGCTTCTATACCTAATAATTGGAATCTTCAAGTTTAATGGAAATCGGATGAGTGAAATTTGTAATGACTCCATTTTTTAAATTTATTCACACATGAAGTCACTACAACTTATTTCTAAACCATTTACTTCATATTAATTGATTTCTTAATTCAAGCAAGCATACTTGAGGTCAAAAGGGCATAATTTACCATTAATTGTCATCAATGCTAATGTAAGTTTTTATACGTGTCATAGCGTTCTGGGTGTTACCTGTAATACATAAAAGCGGGAGGACACTTGAACACTATGTCCAAAAAGCAGTCAGCATCAGGGTATGGTTAGTCAAAAAAATACCCATATACAAAAGAACAAGCATATACATTCCTACACCCTCATTATCCATGTCAGCTTCGTTTGAGGACATTGGTGTAGGTAGTGGAACCACTATTGGGATCTCAACCAACTCGACTACAAATATGTCATTAAGTATTGAAATCTGCCCAAAATAAGGTATCTTTATCCAACGTACACTAAATATCAAAGTCATGGAGAATATCTGCATATTGCTTTTACTTATCTGAACATAACATGGAAATATTGTGAGATTTGATATTTCTAGTAGGTTCAATAATAAATCATCACATTATGTCATGTTCAGCTGTATAAGTTACAGTATTTCTCAAGCCATCATAATGTACTACATTTATGCACATGATAATCATGCAGCAATGACACACATGGCATGAATAACTATTTCATGATATTAAGGGCATGTATAATAGTTTCATATCATCACGAGCATGTAAAAAAATCACAATTTTGTCATATAATGGCTATTAACTAATCTCATCAAATCTTTTCTTTCTCAGTAAAGGTGAGCATGCTTCTCTCACTCTACTCACTTTTGAACATGTTTTTTTCACTCCGTTCAGACATGGAACAAATCTCTTTCTTTTTTCATAGCTATGAATAGGGCGTCCTATATATGGTATACCGAACACAGAAAGCCATGTGACCCCTTCTTCTTTTCTTTTCTTTTCTCATTATAGCCAAGATAGGATGTTATTAACCTAAGATGCCCACATGCCACAAATTGCACATCAAATCATCATCATTTCATATAACAATCATAAAAATCATACCAAACAATATGCTTAGAATGGTAAGAATTTATGCAATGGCTATGGTTAGGGCATATATTATACTTAAATTGGAATTTAACACTTATGATTATATTTTTCGAAAATCATCATTTCATCTAAGAAAATATTTCATTTTGCAATTATGCTTTCTTAATAATCTGTAGTATTATTTTTATCATTTTATTTCCTAACTCTTTTTCCACTTTTGACCACTAGTGATTTCATCTAAAACTAATCCCACTAAATTTCTCTTCTCTAACATATGGATCTTAAATGTTTATCTCTATAGTTATTTTCCATTTTCTTCTCTTACCATCTTTTCATTATCCAAAATTTTCCTAGTAGTCATCCTTATACTTAATTTATCAACTTTAAAGTATCAAAATATTCTAGTTATAGTGAGTTTAGACCTTTTATTATTAATTAGATCATATCTCTCTCATATTAAGTCCAATGGAGGTGATTCAAATACCTATAGAAATCTAATATGATTATCTAAAACTTTCATGCTGCTTATTTTGGCTAATTCTTGAGAAATCTAGGTGTCGTGGCTTTCTTAAATCAGTGTCACTTCACGAGTTAGATCTGGCCTTTCATCACTAATTAGGCTATAACTCTCTCAAATGGACTCCAATTGAGGTAATTCAAGAATACAAAGAAACTTAAGACATAAAACTACAACTTTTATGTTAAGCACTTCTTTGAATTCAGTACAAAATTTTAACCCAAATCCCAAACCCGAAATGTTCCGCCTAGATTGCCTAGGTTTCTTTTAAAATGTGAAAAGATTTATTTAAAGGTATTCTTTCAATAAGGATTCAAAATTTTTCACTCCTTATTATACTAGAGTTGTCTATGAAACACTTAGGTGACATTTCTCATGTATGTGTGTGTGTGAGTGTGTGTGTGTGTGTGACTTTTAAATCACCACTTATTTTAAGTACTTGACCATTCTTCCAACATATTCATTACTTTGAAATTTTCCTAGACAGTGATTTAACATTTCCATTTTCTTCTATCATTTCAAACTAATTTTTTTCCATATAACCTTATCATCTTTTAACACTTTATTTTATCAAAATCCAGAATTTTCTAGCAATCCTATGGAAAACCTCAAAAC
This sequence comes from Gleditsia sinensis, assembly GCA_037074535.1. Lineage (NCBI taxonomy): Eukaryota > Viridiplantae > Streptophyta > Magnoliopsida > Fabales > Fabaceae > Gleditsia > Gleditsia sinensis. The sequence goes on from CM073467.1 coordinate 9,480,926, forward strand.
CAAATTTTAAAGGTTTCTTGCATTATCTAACCACTTCTCCTATTTATTTCTATAACTATGCTTGGGTATTTTTGGCCTCCAAAATTTTGGCCATTCAAGTCTAAACCCCTAATTAGTTCTTCTTCAAAATTTTAACTTTATTCATTCTTAAAACACTTGTTCATTTCCACCATATAAATTACTTTTAAGTTATTACCCACTTCTAACACCTATTAATTTTTCTTGTATATCTATCACCTTAAAATCTTGCCTAATCAAATTTATGATATTCTAATATTTTCAAGTGCCTTAAACTGCTTTCATTTATTTATTACACCATACTTTATCATTCATTTCCTCACATAACTAGAATTTCCATCAAGTATACCAAAAGGCTCCAAAACTGAAAACCTTCCAAAAGTTTTTTCCTAGGTGTCTATTTTCCATTTATTCTTCTTAACACAACCATCATTTCTTTAATTTTCAAGGGCCAAAATTACTTAAAAGAAAACAATATAAACAGACCCCAAACACATGCCACCCATAGCCATACCATGCAGGAAATTCAAAACCAATCCAATCAAGTTTGCAACCATCACATGCAAGATTCACATGTACCATAATATAGAGACATCCATGGTCAATCATCAAGAGTATCAAATATTGCAAATTTCATCGAAGTCCTAGGAGAAAAGTCCCATATAAATGTTATAAAATTTCAAAGTTCTTCTTCATAAGAAATATTGTTAAACCTACAATACTTTCCTAAGATTGGTTAGCTAGCTTTCCTTCTTTCTCCCTTCCTTAGGATGGCGTAATCCCCCTTTCTTTTTGCTATTCCAACACTATATTTAGGGGAAAAAAGGTGAGTTCTAAGTCCTAAAGATGGAGAGAAAGAAATGGTTAGGGTGAGGGTTTACCACTTTACCTTGTGCTCTTGAGTCTCCTACACTTTCTTCTTCTTTTCCTCTCTTCCTTGATCCTACCTTTCTCTCCTCTCTACTTGGCCAAAACTTGCTCCCAATAGAGTGGCTAATGACTTAAAAATAATGTGATCAATAGCTTCCAATTATGAGGTCAATTGCTTTACTTATAGAGCACTCAATGAGTACATCATTATGGCTTATTATTATTGCTTCTTATAGGGTGCAAAGCTTCGATTTTCTCTCCCCCTCCCTTGGCCAAAATATGTTCTTCAAAAATAGGGATGAAATTGCTTTAAAACTATGTGACTAATTGACTCTTCTTGTTAGGTTACTCCCTTACTTGTTGATAATTCAAAAGTTAATTGCCTTACTTATTGGACACTCAATTATCATTGTTAATCATTATGGTTTACTTACTTCATCATGTGAGCTTTTTTCCTTGCCTTGATTTCAATTTCTTTTTCCAAGCTTGGCCGAAACACACTCACAATAGGGTGAGATATTTTGCCTCCAAAACCATATGGCTCACTATCTATTAATGTGAGTTGGAAAAAATTAGATGAGATGGTTAGTTTATGTGGAAGTCAAATAATGAAATATAGGGTGAGATGGCATGCTTAGAAGAATTAGTTCTCAAATTAAGATAATTCTATTGCTTTATATTCTTTATACTAGACTCAATTTAGCATGATATAATCCTTTAACACAAATATTTTGATCACTTACATTATTTTTGAACATGGTTCTCAGAATATTCTCTATATTTCCAAATTAATAGTTCAAAGACTAACTTAAATCCTACTTCCTATATTTTATTCCTCAAGAACTTCAACACTACTAATTCTCTTGATTACATTTGTCAAATCACCATAAGACCATCATCCATCCATTCTTTTCAAACTTTTCATTACTTTAACCTATTAACAACTTAGACACCATAATAACTGAGTTTCAAAGAAAAGAAATTATCTTTCATTGTAATGAGGGAAAATAACCTTGCATTTAATGCCAACCGTTAATGAGTGAAACAGACGAAAAGCATAATAAAGAATGGTGCCAAAAGCGAAAGTCAAAAATTTCGACAAAGCATTGAAAAATATTAAAATCGGTGGCCGTAATTCTTGAAAATCTGTAAACAAAATCTATCTATGATTTCAGCAAAAATCGGTGGCCACAAATTTTGAATATATGTGTCAGAATCTACTTTAAATCTATTGGTATTCGGTGGAAAGATATCACATGGAAAAAGAAACATTTCTGAACTTATAAAAGTCTGTGAAAATCAAAGAATATGTAGTTAACTGGTAGGATGCAGTTGATTGCTTCAAAATAGATGTAATCAATCAACTGTAAAATAACCAGTCCAAATTAAAATTTCTCAAAATAGCTAAACGACTTAATAATACTGATAGTCGACTGGCAAAAACATTGAGAATACAAAATAAATCATTTGATTGCATTTTTTTTACAATGACGACTATAACCTACAACTTTTTTACAAGAATCAAGACATCAATGCTTCATCAAAGACAACAAGAAAAAGACAGATTTCTGGTGATATCTTATCTTATGCTTTTTATGTGCTTAATATGGGTCACGGTCATAACTACTGTACATATACATGCTTGCCGTCATTTTTGAAATTTTTTTTTACCTTTAATTTTGCTGATATCCACCAATCACTCACATAGTTGTTCTAATAATACCCGGCCTATTTGCATAACTATTATAAATATGCCCTTCTCTGAGTTCTATAAATACTTACATTAGTATCTTTGTCTATACTCAAAGTTAAGGTGATAGAAATTATGGAGGGAACCACATTCCGTCAGTTTCGAAATATCTGTGTCTTTTGTGGTTCCAGTCTTAGAAAAGATGAGGAGTATGTCAAAGCAGCACAAAATCTGGGTATGGTGCTAGCTAGGAGAAGAATTCATTTATTGTATGGTGGAGGTAACCGTGGGTTAATAGGGTGTGTGGCTACAGCTGCACATGTAGGGGGATGCCAAGTTCTAGGTATTATTCCTACAGGTCTAGCTACATCCAGTAACATAGGGAAAACAATTAGGGAAGAATATAGGGTAGCTTCCATGCATGAACGCATGGCTAGAATGATGAGCAATGCTGATGCCTTCATTGCCTTACCAGGTGGTTTTAGTACTTTAGAGGAGATTTTTCAAATAGTCTCTTGGGCACAACTGAATATGCATCACAAACTGATAGGTTTGTTAAATGTTAATCACTTATTTGATGGTCTGTTATCTTTTCTAGATCAAGCTGTGGAACAGAGGTTTATCCCACACTCAGCACGACAAATTCTCATCTCGGCTTCAAATACTGAAGAGTTGATTGATGCTTTACAAGCCTATGTTCATGTACCTGATCCAACTATGACTCAAATAGAATGGACGACAGATAACCGCAAGAAGCGTAAATTAGATTTGGATCTTAATCTTTAACTGTAGTAAAACGTAGCCATTATTGTACTACTTTTACTTTCTTAGAGTCTACTTGGATACCATATTTACCAACCATACTCCTTTAGAGTTGGTAAAACTATCTTTGAATGTTGCTTACGATCCTCTGAACTTTTGAAATATTCTAGTAATCATCAATATATATAATAACAAATTGATCCAGGGATGACCTAATTACTATTCATTAAATCTATGAATGCACCTAAAATATTTGTCAATTTAAATGTATCACCACGAACTCATAATGCCCATAATAAGTCCTACATCCTCTTCTCTTATCCTTAATTAATGTTACTCATATCCCAAATCTATTTGTGAAAAAATATTGAACACCTTATAACTGGTCAAACAGGTAATCTATACGAGCTAATGGGTTTCTATTCTACATTGTCACCTTATTTAACTATCTATAATCTATGCATAGTCATAGTGATCCATCTTTTTTTTTCACAGATAGAACTGAAGCACTCAGAATAAAAGTACTGGGGTATTTAAATACCTTATCTAACAAGTCTTGTAACTAAATTTTTTTTTAAATTCGATCGATATCATTCTATATAGGGATATAGATACTAGTTGGGTTCTAAGGAGTAAATCAATATCAAATTCTCGAATTGCTGTGGCAAGGTTGTGCAAGATTTCCTTCGCATTGTTTGCCAGATTCCGCCTTGGTGGTGCCATTTCCTACTGTGGGAAAAATAAATTTATGCTGCTATTGAGGTGATCAAGCCCAATAGTTAGTTTCAAAAAATATTTAACAGCAGTCATAACACCACCTTGGCATATAGATAAGAAACACTAGTAATTTCTTACCTATATGAGTCACTGATCCCCTACATAGCACAACCACAACATACTCAAGACACTATAAGATCGATTCAGATAACCATCCACCCACTGGCCATCTAGGATCGACCTGCTTTGATACCAATTATGTAACAACCCTTTTTGTTTCCTTTATTATTATACAATATTGAGTTCACATACATGTCATTAATCAAAACATACGTACAACATATCAAACACATAGATATTTACATCTTGTTTATTTTGGTTGACCAATTCCGGAGATACAGGTGCAGGTGGTTGCACCTTCACCGGGATCTGAGCCAACTCAACCACAAACATCTTATTTGATTCTGAAATCTACCGAACATAAAGTAACTCGATCCAATGTGCACTAAAAGCCAGAGCCTTAGAAACAAAAGCTGCATAAATAATTTTCTAAACATGATATGAAAATATAGTGAGAATTAAATCCCAGTAAGTTCAACAATAAATCATCATCAATATAGCTCATCACATCATGTTCAGCTATATAAACTACAAAAAATATCTTTGGTCACATGAATGCATTATATCTATGCACATAAGAATCATACTGTAATGATATGTATGACAGGATTAACTATTTTTAAAATATCATATGATGGCCATCAACTTATTCTCATTTCAAGCTACCCCGGTCAGGGTGAGTATCCTCTACTCTCCGGTACGGGCTTTTCTCGCTCCGTCCGACATGGCCCACTTTCTCTTTCTTTTCTCATTATCATGATCATAACCGTTGGTAGGGCGTCCCCTACTGGTGCACCACATGGATTGCCATGTGACCGTGCTCATTTCTTTTCTTTTCACAATGATAGCCAAAAATATGCTTTCAATAACAAGTATGCTCATCAAAATATAACTATTACCAAAAATCATGGGTAATCATGCCATGAACATAACCATTTCAAATATCACTTTATAAAATATTTCCATGTCAAAATTTCATACTTAAGATGGTAAGAAGTTCATACAATGGCAATGGCTATGGCTATACTAGTCATTTATTAAGATTCATCTTCTTTTTTAAATACTAATTTTATTTCTTTATTTTCTTGATGTAGGTTTTCATCCAATCTAACCTTCTCTTACTAATCAGAGCATACATCCCTCAATTTAACTCTGATATGGGTGATCTTAGTGTCAATTTCAAGATAAAATAATTATCTAAAACTATTATGTTGAACATTGTAGCGAAATATTAAGAAATCAAGGTGATATTACTCCCTAAATGTATAGGTTATTTCTTCTTGGATAGGTTCTGACCTCTACCTACTAATCGAAACATATCTACCTCATATGGACTCCAAATTAAGTGATTCCAGTGGCTACAAATCTGTGACACACATATCTATAATTCTTATGTTAACCATTTATTTTAATTCCATACAGATAATTCTCAGAAATTAAAATACAGAAGCTATCCTAACATATTCTTCCCTGATGAACCATTTTCTGACCTTTGACAACAAATAAGCTCATATCTTCCTCATATGGACTCCAAATTGAATGATTCCAGTGGATAAATATCCATGACACACATAGATATTATTATTATGTTAATCATTTATTTTAATTCCACACAGATAATTTCCAAAAATTAAAATACAGAAGCTGTCCTAACATAATCTTCCCTGATGAACCATTTTCTGACCTTTGACTACTAATCAGCTCATATCTTCCTCATATGGACTCTAAATTGAATGATTCCAGTGGATAAAAATCCATGACACACATAGCTATAATTCATATGTTAAAAATTTATTTTAATTCCATACAGATAATTTCCAGATATTAAAATACAGAAGCTGTTCTAACATATTCTTCCCTGATAAACCATTTTCTGACATTTGACTACTAATCAGCTCATATCTTCCTCATATGGACTCCACATTGAATGATTCCAGTGGCTAAAAATCCATGACACACATAGCTATAATTATTATGTTAACTATTTATTTTAATTCCATACAGATAATTTCCAGAAATTGAAATATAGAAGATGTCCTAATATAATCTTCCCTGATGAACCATTTTCTGACCTTTGACTACTAATCAGCTCATATCTTCCTTATATGAACTCCAAATTGAATGATTCCAGTGGATAAAAATTCATGACACACATAGCTATAATTCTTATATTAACCATGTATTTTAATTCCTTATAGATTGTTCCCAGAAATTAAAACACCGAAACTTAAAATTCTGCCACCCATAGCCATACCCATGCAAAACTATCTACACCAACCTAAGTATTCAAACATATATCACATGCAAGATCAATATGTAACATGATATAGCAATATCATGACCAATCATAAAAGTTCTGAGATCAAAATCTCATATAAATATTATAAGTTTCAAAAGTTTTCTTCAAAAAGAAATATTGTTAAACTTACTTGGAGCACTTAGTCTCCTAGACTTCTCCTTCCTCTTTCTTCCTTTCTTCCTCTCCTTTCCTCACTCTACCTTGCTTCTATTTTTCCTCTCCCTCACTTGGACGAAATTCTAGTGTTGTAAGGGTGGGTTTTCTTATATAGACCACCAAATAATTCACCTTTCATGATCATGGGTCTACCTTATCACATTTAGGATACACTTTGTTGAATTTTTGGAAAACAAACAACTTATGTTCTTGTCTTCCTCTTCCTTAGTCAAGATATGCATAGGAAAATGAGATTTGTATTTTGAAAATTATGATAATATGTTCTTAAGATATGGGACAAGGTCCCTTTGATTTAGGGATTCATTTACTTTTTCTTTTGTCTTAATCAATTATGATAGGTTGCCTTTTTAAGTGGCAAATTTCTAGCCCTTCAATCTCCATTATTTGGTTGAAATTATTTATGTGGGATAGAGATGTTTTGTCCTAATGCTATGTCTTATCATACCACTTGCTAAAATTATGAGTGTAGGATATAGATGTTTTTGTCCTAAAGCCTTGTATTATTATGTCACTTGCCAAAATGATGAATGTAGAATCACACCACTTGCTAAATTTTTGTCTTAATGCCATGTCACCTAATCTTGATTACACCATTATTTCATCACTTTAATTTTATTTTTCCTCTTGGGTTTGGGCTCATTCTTGCCCATTTTCTTTACTTTGGTTAAAATTCTACCTTTCATAATGGGCTTGGTCACATTTTCATGATTTTTGAGCTACTGGTCCAATTTCTATATCTAGTCCAAGTCTATGTTTTATTTCATCTTTGGGCTATCCTATTGACTTGCTAAAAATTCATGTGAAGTAGAAAAACTCTATATGAAGTGTCCATAGGTTAAAGCCCAATTACAGGTGGAGATACTAAACTTAGTAACTTTTGCTCTTAAATTAAGAAAAATTACCCTAATCCGATCTTCTTGAAATTTTAAGACCTTTACTTACTTCATAAAAATTTATCTTTCCTTACCTAAGAATTTCACCTTTCTTTAGCATGTTTATTTCTAATATTTCCTCTTAGGTTTTCTTTCTTTACGTATTCCATTAATATTAGAACATTTGTATGCATATATGTAAGGAAAAGAATTTCTAAGGAAAATATCTAAAAATTACGGGATGTTACACAAACCATCATGTATATTGATAATCAAGTGTTTTGAATACTTATAACAATTATTTAACTGTTATTTTATGAATCTATCTGACCTTTAATCCAATAGTCACTTTAATTGCAACTATTGTTTTATGATTTTTAAGCCAGTAGTCACTTTAACTAGTTTCTTTTTTGGGAAACTTTAACTAGTTATTTTATAAACTTAATTGAATTTTCACATTATTTTTTTTCAAATCATCTCCAATATTTTGTGGAGTAACTTTACTAGTTTCTTTTTTGGGAAACTTTAACTAGTTATTTTATAAACTTAATTGAATTTTCACATTATTTTTTTTCAAATCATCTCCAACTTTACTAGTTGCATTCTTGTTGAGGATGTGGTGGAGTAGACATGAACACCAAAATAAAGTCTAATTTATATTTCTTGTTCCTTGCAAGTATTTTGAGAAGACTCTTATGGTATAAAAAAAAATTGAAAGGAAAATATTTATTTTGTGCCTTTTTTGCATATATTGGTCCTTAGCTAAATTCTTTATAGCTAAGTACTTAGTGATGATTTGGTATCTTAGATAATGCTAAAGTTTTTATGATTGGCTAGTTTATTTTCTATCATATAATGATTTTGTGTGAACATATAAAGTGAATGATAAGAATAAAGGAACACTAAAGGATCCATTGCAAGTTTTAATTAGACTAATTACAATAGCAAATGCTAAGAAGTTTAAAGAATCACTTAATGGGTTGATCCAAGAAATGTGAGCTAATTCTAAAAGGGTAAAGTTCAAGATAGGCACAAATGAAGTCAAGGCTTAGTCAACGTCATCAAAACCAATTCGAATATAGACTAAGACCAAGAGGTGTGTTTGATTAAAGTCAAAAGACTGAATTATTTTAGTTTCTTATTTTTTTGAATTTCTTTATTTGACTAGAAATTTTTTTTATTTTGAGTTTTCTTATTTAACTACAAGAGTTTTTTATTTTTATTTCCTTATTTGATTAAGACAACTAGTTTTCCTTATTTGACTAAAAGATCTTTTTATTTTTAGTTTTCTTGTTTGTTTAGAAATTTATCCCATAAATAAGCATGCATACTCTTGAACAAATAAAATTTTTATTAATAAAATATATTCTCAAGAGTGTTTCCTCTTTAAATTTTCAAAAAACTATTTTGAACTTATTATGTAATCATTTTAGCCACACTTTGGTTTTATTTATTTAAATTTTAAAAGCATAATCACATGATTATAAAAATAATGAATAATTTTATTGTTTGATATACTTTACACAATTTTATATTGAAGTCACATATACAATTTGAATTTGTTAACTTAATCTAAATAATAACCTCCTAACATTATAAAAGTAAATAAATTATAAGTAAAAAAGACTATAAATAATGAAATTATTCGTCATTTTAATATTTATATAATTATTTTTATAAAATTTAAATAAAATATAATATAAAATAACTAATAAATTAATATAACAAATTATAAGAAGGAAAACTACTTTTAGACCAAATCATGGAAGATAAATTTTAATTTTAAAAATGCATATCAAAAAGTTAAATCATTATAATTAATCATATTTTAATAAAAGATAAATTTTTAAAAATATATTTTAATTAATAATTTATTTTGTTAGATCTTTTTAGTTTATTACCTAATTATTTTTTGAACAAATTATAGATTATTGCATGTAGTTTGGTCTAAAATTAATTTAACCCTCTATAGTTAAAACGTGTCATATAAATCTCTTTATAATTTATTATGTAATCACTTAACTATTATTTTATTTTTTATTTAAATTTTAAAAGCATAATCATATTATTGTCAAAATAATGAATAATTTTATTGTTTGGATTATATTTTTCTTCTACTTTAAACAATTAGATTAAGATGATATATAAAAATTAAATTTATTAATTTATCTCAAGTAATAATCTCATAACACTATAAAAGTATATAAATTATAAGTAATAAATTATTTATCATTTTATTATTTATATAATTATTTTTTATAAAATTTAAATGAAAAATATTATAAAATAACTGAGTGATCAACAAATTATAAGAAGGAAAACACCAAATCACGGAAGATAAATTTTAATTTACCCTTAATTTCAAGATACGCATATACAAAATTAAGACTATACCGTATATTTTTGTTCATCTTTTCTCATTTTTATAAATTTACTTTCTTTCCTCCTCTGAACTCCCAGACATAGCTCGAGGACAAACTAGACAAAAACATCGTGCTTGTGGAAAAAAGAAGAAAAAAACTAGAGCTAATAATATCAAACAGGCAAAGAGTTTACCAAAGGCCGAAAAGAAATGGGCGCTGTCAAATGAGATTTAATGCACCATTCCCCGCTCTTTAAAACCCCGCTTTGAATCATCTCTGATCTAATACCATTTGGTGGCCAAAAGTCGATTTCGATTTGAGCGATCTGATCTCAGGTTTTTATAATTTGTTTGTTTTTTTGGTAGATTCTAACAGCTATCGTCATTTTATCGAGTCGTTCGATCTCTTCAGTTTTCTGGAATGTCACATTGATTTTAATCTGGGTTGATGTAGATTTGAATCCCTCCTTGTACATGGTTGATTAAATTCGCTGCTATAATTTTTTGAAGAAGAAAGAGGAATAGAGACTGCGCTTGGATTGGAAGCGAATCGATTTGTTTTGATCCATCAATGGCTGCTCCTGTGCCTCCAGGGGCACCTAGACCCGGCAAACCATCACCACCACCACTACCACCGAATTATAACCCCAATGTTAGAGGACCTCCTGTTTCACTACCTGATAATCTGGAGAATTTGAATCTTAATCGGCCTCCTATGGTGTCCAACCCTGTCGCTGGACCTCCCCCTCTCGGCCAATCACCGCCTCGTTCAACTTTGGCCCCGTCGCCAGTATTTCCTGGTGCTCCATTTTCACGACCTGGTCCCCCTCCAGGTGCACAGGTGACACCTGCAGGGCCTGCATCAGGACCGCCACCATCTATATTACCGCCAAATGTGACCCCTGGAAGGCCGACAGGGCAACCTATTACTCAACCCTTGCCTTTTGGGTCGAGACCTCCTCCTCCTAATTCTCTGCCTTCATCTATGGGCAGTCCAGCAGCACCACTTTCTGGGCTACCCTTTCCTGGTGGTTTTCCGTCAATCCGTCAAGTTGGGCCTCCGTCACCAACTGCGGGTGCTCGTCCTAGTACTTTTACTTCCTCAGCATTGAGTACCACCCAGGTCATGACCTCTTCAAATGCGCCGGGTAATTTGATGAGTAATGGGCCACCTGTGTTTACTTCAGGGGCTTTGGCTGGTGGCCCTCGTCTTCCTCCAGTTGGCAATGCTCAGCAACCACCTGTAGGACCTACAACTTTTAGAACTCCTCCAGGTCTTGCAGTGCAACCTCAGCCACCATCTTCTGTTATTTCTGGAGGCATAATGCCACCTTCAAATTTACCTTATGGAACACCTTCATGGCCAATGCAAACCCTGCAGGTAGCTATTCTTTATAATTCTACTATCTTTGATAATATCCTACTATATAATATAGCATCCGCATTGTATTGCATTATTATGTCATGTATGCAATTTTTCATCTCTTGAAGATCAGTCTGAATTCTGAATATTTGGAACTCCTTAGGTGGCACCACCTCTTCCAGTTCCTGGTCCTCCACAGGCTCCTCAAATGTTTGGGATGCCTTCTCTGCTGCCAAATCAATCGATGACTACTACCATACCACCTGCTGGTCAAATTGGAGCCCCTATGGCAGGGCCTTCAAAAATTGATCCCAATCAAATTCCAAGGCCCACTCCAACCTCCTCAGTGATCTTGCATGAAACTCGTCAAGGAAACCAGGCAACCATTCCTCCGGTATTCATCCAATACTGTTAGAGAAATATTTATTTTAAAATAAAGACTAGAGACCAGGAATAAGTTTATATTTCAATTTGAGGCTTGCAAAATTTTCTTGCATTTTCTTGGTCTTTTCAGTAATCATTTATAAGTTTCCTTTTCCTCATTAATATTGTAGTCCTTTTGTTTTATTTAGCGTTTAAATTTCAGTATTTTCATATATAATGCTGTCGTTTATGTTTGCTGGAAAGTGAATTCTAATGCATTAGTCACCACCATACTTTTTGTTCTTATGATTTTCTTTAATTTGAACCAGCCTGCAACTAGTGACTATGTTGTTAGAGATACAGGGAATTGCAGTCCACGATACATGAGGTGCACAATCAATCAGGTCATGTTTATTATCTGCAATTTAATTTTAGCTTAACATCAGGTGGTGTGACGTGCTAGGATTTTTAAGAACAGTTTCTCACCAGTATCACTTCTATGGATAGAGCTGTATTTGCGGCATCTAAATCATGTTACTTTTTTTTTTTACTTTTTTTTGAAATTTTATCGTCAGATATGCAGAGGATTGGATGGCCTTATTCTTTTGATTTATTTATTATTTATTGAGTAGTTTTTATTCTGTGTTTTTTTTGAGAGTTAGCTTCATTCTCTAGCATTACACTCTTCTCTTCTCTGTTTTTAATAAAATCCTCTTCTTTTATTTGAAAGAAATTTTAGCCTTACAATGCTTTTCAGAGGGGTAGGTTGGTCCTATGAAGTCTGAAAATGTTCGGATTTGTCTCATGTCTACTGATTTCTTTCCATTGCTTTGTTCTTTTTGGTGAATGTAACAGATTCCTTTCACTGCTGAACTTTTGACAACATCAGGAATGCAGTTCTCTTTGTTAGTTCAACCTTTTGCCCTTCCTCACCCATCTGAGGAGCCCATCCAAGTAATGATGATTGTTTCCTTTTTGATGTTTTCGTATCTGTCGTTAATTCTTTTGAAGTGCTAGATGTTGCTAAATTTTTTAAATATGGAACCTATATTTTAGTGGATTGCGATGTTTTGCACATGAATCACTGTATATTATTATCTTAAAAATATTTGAAATATGGAATCTATTGTTTTATAAATTAAAACAACTTTTTTCACGACTTATATTGTATTATCATGCTAGCTTCGTGACTCAAAATATGGAACCTATAGTTCAGTATCTGTGACAAATGTTGAGGGAAAATATTATTTCAATTCTGTACGAAATCCACCAGCCCCTTTTGGGATTCTTTTGTTGATATTTTAGCCTTCTTTATCTTTTTGGACAGTATTTACTTAGGCTTGATCTTTTGACTGTGTTTGCTGATATAATCGGGGAATGCTTCAGCCCATTAACTACTTTCTTCAAATAATATTTTGAATGCCTGCCCCTGTTCTGTAGTACAGGATACCATAATTGTTGATGGTGCGTGTTCTACTGTTGCAAACAGGGCTTCTAGAGCCATGGTGTTTGGCTAGCTGTGTTGTGAATTTCAACACTGAAATGCAGTGCACGTATAATTATATAATCCAAAATTATAATAATGCACAGAAAACCAACTAATGTATGCACTTTTTTTTTAATGTGGGTTGAAAATGCTCAATTTTCCAACAGCTTACAAGATGGAAAGAAACTACACTCACAAAGTGCTCTTGTCTCACTTTACCAAATTTGAATCTGCAGTAACTGCTTGAGCTCATTTACTGCTTTCTTCAGAGAATATTTTGTATACTTTTGTTCTGTGGTAAAGGATAGTATAGCAGTTGGTGGTACGTGGCCCATTGTTGCAAACAGGGCTTTTTGAGCCATGGTAAATGGTTCTTATTGTTGCACTTTGCAACAATGAAGTATACATATAATTATATAATCCAAAATTACAACTATGCACAAAAACAGCTAATGTATATGATAAGCTTAACTCATCTTAAAGCAACTCACATTAACTCTGAAAGTATCCAATGTCTCTGTTCTTTTTGTGTTTTGGTGGAGGGCTTTAAAAATTATCTAATTTTTCAACATCTTACGAGACGGACAGGAACTACACTCACAAATTTCCCTTCTCTCCCTTTAACCTTAAGCATAAAACACATTTTTATTTGAACATGAACTTATCATTAACAGCGGAAAAACCTTGTATATAAACAGACTCAGATAGCATTAGAAGAGAGTTAGATGATAGAGTCATAGAAACCAGATAAGAAGAGCAGAGAAGAGAGAGAAAGAGAGATAGAGAGAAGAAAATGAGAAAACGGAGAACATAATGCTGAATTAGTATGTGGGTGCGCAGTTTCTGGTCTCTGCTCTCAATCACGTAATGTTATGTCTAAAATAGTTGAGGGATGCTTAATCCTTTTGCTGTTTTCCATACTGTTGCATGCTTCACGTCATAGAAACTGGTGCATTTGGTGCCAACGTGTGGTGGTAATGTGCCATGGTGTGCCATCAACAACGATGAAGGCTATAGATTATTTAATGGTTTTCCTGATTCACTTTTCCCTAGTTTGAATATTTTGCTGCTTTTAATCAAGAATCAATGTAAAACTCATAAAATGCATCTGATGTCTTATTACCAATGTTTTCATAGGTTGTGGATTTTGGAGAAACTGGTCCTGTCCGTTGCTCACGTTGTAAGGCCTACATAAATCCTTACATGAAATTCATCGATCAGGGAAGGCGTTTCATCTGCAACCTGTGTGGTTAGTACACGTTATTTCTGCTGTTTGATTATTCATCCTAATGAGAATATTTTAGGTTGTTAAATTGTTTTCTTTTGTTAGAAAAAGAATCTATAGTAGAAAGGGAGAGAGTGATGAAACTCAGCTAGTATCTCGGTTTATATTGCTATTCAAACCAGTATATTCAGATACAGGTAGAAACAAACCCAGAATCACTGGGGATGGTTCTGTTAGTACACTAGAAGTATAAGAAAATAAACATAAAAAGAAAAGCAGTAGAAGTAGAATAACAGGCCTGCCAGCAGCTCCCCTTTAGCTCTTACTCCCCTAATGACGCTCTCCCAGCCTGCCTCCCACACTTAAAATCTCCTTTCCTAACCAGAAGCACCTTCTCTCTCATCTACCTCACCTGCACCTCCTTCCTTGAAAGTAACTCCATCATTACCACATGATTTATTCCTCCTCTTATATACCACCAGTGACTTAGGCCTCATTTGATTGGTGGCAAAAGAAAGAATATGAATGGAAATTGGGAATAGAATGGAATGCTGTTATTAAAATTACGTTTAGTACGACATGGAAAGGAATGAAATCTTTATTACTTTCCTACATTTGGTATGTCTTAAATAATGCAGGAATGGAATGGAAAGCTGACAACAACGACAACAACTTAACCTTTTCTCACTACGTGGGGTCGACTACATGGATCAAATGACGCCATAGTGGCCTATTATAAATGAGATCAATAGATAGATTATTAACTATTAAATCTTTCTTAATAGTTTCACCTGTTTTTTTTTTTTTGACCTCCCTCAATTTTTAACTATTATTAGACTATTCTCCATCTGATCTACTCTCTTCAACAGGGTTTCTGCAGGTCTTCTCCACACATGTCCAAACCACCTTAAGTAAGATTCCACCATTTTTTCTACAATAAGTGCTACCCCAACTTTTTCTTTAATGCACTCATTTCTAATCATATCTCTTTTGATGTGTTCACACATTCAACACAACATTCTCATCTCTGCAACATTGAGTTTATTTTTATGTTGTCATTTAATCGCCTAACATTCAGTACTATACAATATAGTAGGTTTTATAACTATACGGTAGAATTTATTTTTAACTTTGAATGGCACTTTTCTATTACAAATGACACTCGAAACTTTCTTCCATTTTATCCATCATGCTTGAATCCTATGGATTATGTTTTCCTTTAATTTGTCGTCGTTTTGTATAATAGATCCAAAATATTTAAAACTTGTAATTTGTTTTAAAAAATAGTCTCCGAGTATTTTTTTCATCTTTTACTAAAAGTACATTCCATATATTTTGTTTTATTTCTACTTATACGAAAATTACATGTTTCCAAAGCTTGTCGTCATGATTCTAACTTCATATTTATTTCTTCTCTCGATTCACCAACTAAAACTATATCATTTGCAAAAGTCATATATCGAGATCTCAAATCCTGAATATGCTCAGTAATTGTGTCCAAAATCAAGTTAAAAAGATATGGACTCAGAGAAGACCCTTGATGTAGTCCAATAGTTATGAAATTTTTTTTTGTATTCTTATTTTGTGTTCTCACACAAGTTATCGTACATGTCTTTGATTGTTTGAATATACGCAATACGCATTTTTTTTTCTCTAAAGTCTTTCATAAAACCTGTCTTAGCACTCTATCATATGCCTTTTCTAAATCAATAAAAATCATATGCAAATCTTTCTGCCTCCTTTGATAACTTTCCATCAATCTCTGCAATGAGTAAATTGTTTTCATAGTTGACTTTTCTGACATAAAACCAAATTGATTCTCTGTGACTTGAGTCTCTTGTCTTAATCTTTACTCAATGATCTTCTTCCATAATTTCATAGTGTGGCTCATGAGCTTCATCCCTCTATAGTTGACTTGAGTCTCTTATCTTAATCTTTACTCAATGAGTAAATTACTTTCATAGTTGACTTTTCTAGCTTAAAATCAAATTGATTCTTTGTGTCTTGAGTTTTTTGTCTTAATCTTTACTCAATGATCTTCTTCCATAACTTCATAGTGTGGCTCATGAGCTTAATCCCTTTATAGTTGGCATAGTTTTGAATAGAAAGAGATTAAAGTATTTCTCCTCCATTTATCCGACATTTTCTTAGATTTCATTATCACATTAAACAACTTAGTGAACCAATATATGCCTTTCCTTCCTAGACTTTTTTACACCTCAATAGGTATATTATCAAATCTTACTGTTTTGTCATTTTTCATTCTTTTCAAAACTTTCTTTACTTTAAACTCCTGAATTCTACGATAAAAAGTATAATTACGGTCTTCCTCTGTAACATTTAATCTATTAGAGTCACAGGTTAACTCATGTCTTTCATTAAAAAGCCCTTGAAAGTATCTCTTTCATCGTGCTTAATATCTTGCTCCCTAACTAAAATATTACCCTCTTCATCTTTAATACATTTTACTTGATTTAGATCTTTTGTCTTTCTTTCCCTACCTTTCACAAGTCTGTAAATTTTTCTTTTCCCATCCTCAGTTTCTAAAGATTGATATAACCTTCAAAAACTCTAGATCTCGCTTCACTCACAGCCTTCTTAGCGTCTTTCTTAGCAACTTTATATTTATCTCAATTTTCATTATCTTTACATAAGTGCCACGTCTTATATAACTCTCTTTTAACTTTAATCTTATCTTGCACTTCAGCATTCCACCACTAAGATTCTTTACCCTTTGGTCTAACGCCTCTTGATTCTCCAAGTATTTCTCTTGCTATATTCCTGATACTTTTGGCCATCTCGTCTCACATATCATTAGCATTTTCTTGGACCTCCTAAAGCCCCTCTTCCTCCACTCTTATTTGAAAACTCCTTTGTTGTTTATTCTTCAAAAGCTACCACCTAATTTTGGGAACTGTTTTTTTGCTCTTTCTTTCTATTTTTCTCTTAACTCGAACATCCAAAACTAAAACTCTGTGTTGGGTAGTCAAGCTCTCTCTAGGAATGACTTTGCAATTTGTGCAAAACTTTCTATCTGATTTTCTTACCAAGAAAAAATCTATTTGAGAGTTTGCTCCTCCACTCTTGTACGTGATAAGATGTTTTATCCGTTTCTTAAAGCAAATGTTAGTTATAGTAAAATTAAAGGTTAAAGAAAAATTTAATATAGTTTTACCCTCTTTATTTGCTTCTCCTAACCCAAAATTTCCATGTATACTCTCGTATCCTTTAGAGTCACTCCCTACGTGTCCAGTTAGATCCCTTCTTAGGAAAATCTTTTTTCTCAGAGGTATTTCTTGAATCAAATCTTCTAAATCCTCCCAAAAAATTCTCTTGTGATGCTCCTATAATCCAACTTGAGGTGCATAAACACTAATCACATTAAAAATGTCTTACTCCACTACAAGCTTTAAAGCTATAATCTTATTTTCTAATCTTTTTACATCTACCACATTGTTCTTCCACTCTATCAACTATTATACCTACACCATTGTTAATTGTTAGTTCTTGTCTTGCCAGTGTACCAAAATTTAAAACCCGAATATTCTAATTCCTTTGTCTTGTCTCTGATCCACCTAGTTTCTTGTAGACACATGATGTTGATCCTTCTCCTAATAATGGTATCAACTATTTTCATTGATTTTCCTGTAAGTATGCCTACATTCCAAGTTTCAAAATAGGTCCTACTCTCATGAACTAACTTCTTTGTCCACACCCGTTTATTAAAGTGTGAGAATTCTTACTTATTTTTCACTACATCTGAGCGTCGATGCAACGACCCTTGCTCTTTTGACACTGCACTCGAGTTATCCAGCGCGTTGTTTTCGGGCAGCGACCTAGCCAACACACTATTGTTTCGTTTATCCATGTTCATGTAGTTACAATAAATTTTTACATTAGTTGTCGTACGCCTAACACAATTCTCCTCTTTTATCCGGACTTGAGACCGGCTATACGAATATAAGTAGAGTTAATGAAAAACTGACAAAAAAACAAAAATACTCTTGAAGAATAAAATTATTAAAATAAAATTATTTAAAAATAATTTAAATATTATTTATTTTATTTTATTTATCTATAATAAACAAAATATAAATAAGAAGGGTATTTTAGTAAGGCACTTTAGTCATTTTCAATCCCATTCCATTCTATTCCATTCTCTCATTTTCCATCATTTTTAAGAGGCAATCACCTTTCCCTCATATAAGATAATCCTTTTTCCATAAATTTTTTATTTCACGAACCAAACACAATACTTGATGGAATGGGAATCTAGATTCCCATTCCCTCTCCTCATTTCCACCAACCAAAGGTAGCCTTTGTTTTAGTTGTAATGGACCCTGCCTCATTAACCCCAGCCTCTGGTTTGGTTTGCTCACCCTTTTTAGGTTTCCCCTTCCTAGTGTAGACTTTGGGGTAAAGAATGGGAGCCTAGTTTCCATCAATACCCCCTTTTGCAGAAATCACCTTCTCCTCAAGGTGAAAAGTGGGAAATTAAAATTGTATCATTTCTACTTCCTCCCAAGTGCTGTCAGGCAGATGCGGCCATTTAATCAAAACTTCCCTCTTACCATTAGTCAGAGTTCTCACTTGTTTCACTATTTCAATCTCTCCACCATTAATTCCATCTCATCAGATAATGATGGGGGTAAGGGTTGGGCCTGTGCCACTGGATGAACAACTTTTTGCGTTGGGACACATGAAAGATAGGGTGGATCTTTGCAATTTCTAAAAGTTCTAACCTGTAGGCTACTTGTCCCAACTCAGTAATTTGATATGATCCATAAAACTTGAGAGCCAGCTTCTCATTTATTTTTTGGGCCAGGGATTTCATTTTATAAGGTCTTATTTTCAAGTATGTCCAATCACCAATTTGAAATGACATATCCACCTTCTTTTTATCTATAGCCACTTCATGTACTCCTAGACCTTTTCTAAATGCATCTTGAGCTCATCTAAAATTTCGTTTCTAACCCTTAGTTGCTCATTAACCTCTTCCACCACTAAATTCTCATTGGTGAGTCTATAAGTAAGACGGGAAGGTTCTTGTTTAATAACGCCTTGAAGGGGGTAATCTCTGCAAAATAGTTATATGTTGTATTGTGCCAATATTCAGCCTATGCCACCCATTTAGTCCATCCCTTTGGTTTGTCTCCCACAAAACAATGGAGATAAGTTCCAAACTTCAATTGTCCACCTTCGTTTGCCCATTTGTTTAGGGATGGTACCTCGAGCTAAAATGAATGTGAGTACCTGAGATTTTGAATATCTCCTTCCAAAATTGACTATGAAATTCTATCTTGGTTTGATACTATAGATTTAGATAGTCCATGCAATCGAACGCTTTCTCTATTAAAAACTTCTGCTACTTCCTTTGTTGTAAAAAGATGGGACAATATTATAAAATGGGCATAGTTGGTTAACCGATCCACTACAACCAGAATTGTATCATGTCTTTATGATCTTGGTAACCTTGTGATAAAATCTATACTGATATCCTCCTAAATTTGTTGGGGTATTGGCAATGGTTAGAGCAAACCCACCGGGCTATGGGCAAGATATTTGTTCTAGTTGCACTCCTCATAGGTTGGTCACGTATTTTTGAATGTCACTCTTCATTCCTTCCCAGTATGGCCTCCCATGGGCGTCCTGTGGAATTCCTAGATTAATAAAGGAATTCTAGAGGAACTCCTAGAAATTACTAGCCTTCCTTGGTATGGAAGTAACCCAGCACGCAAGCTGTACCCTTCCTTTGATTGCTGCCCCGCAATGCATTGCTAAACAATATGCATGATTTTATCATCTTTTTGGGCCTCTTAAATCCATCTTTCTAACTCGCTCGAATGCCATACTAAGAAGGCGTTAAATTTTGCATTTTCTATTTTTGCGAGAGAGAGCATCGGCAACTCTATTCTTCTTTCTTGGTTTATACTGGATTTTGTAATCAAAATCCATTAGTTTGGACATCCACTTCTGTTGTTCCATGCTCATCACCCTTTGTTCAAGCAAGAATTTTAAACCTTTTCTAGTCTGTTCTAATTATGAAGTGGTGCCCTATTAAATAATGTCTCTATTTTTGTACTGCAAAAACTATAGCCACTAACTCTTGTTCGTAAATTGATGTTTGTTGGGATCTAGTGGATAGTGCTTGGTTGAAGTAAGCGATTGGTTGTCCTTTTTGCATTAGGACAATCCCTACTCCCCTCCCAGATGCATTTGTTTCCACATCAAACAGTAATGAAAAATTTGGCCAGGCTAACATAGGTATCAAAGTCATGGCTTCTTTAAGACATTTGAAAGATGCTTGTACTTCATTGTTCTAGGAGAAAGTGTCCTTCTTCAATTGGTTTGTTAGTGCAGTAGCTACTTTGCCATAGTCTTTTACAAATTTTCAATAGTAGGTCATATGTCCCAAAATTCCTCTCATCCTCTCAAGGCCTTCAAGTCTCTTGGAGTAGGCCATTCAATCATACTCCTAATTTTTGCTTCCATTCTTCAGAGATGTTATGTCCCAAATACTCTAGCTACAATTGTGCAAATAGGCACTTCTTTTGGTTAACCACTAACCCATTTTGTTGTAGTAACTCTAAAACTTTTCTTAAGTGTGTTAGGTGGGTACCAAATTTAGGGCTATTAATTAGAATATAATCGAAAAACACTAGTATGAATTTCTGTAAATGCTCTCTGAATACTTTGTTCATCAATGTTTGGAAGGTGAAGGGAGCTTTGATGAGATTAAAAAGCATGACTAAGAACTCATAGTGTCCCTCATGTGTTCAGAAAGCCATCTTGTGTTCATCCCATGGTTTCATTTGAATTCGATGATATCTTGATTTCACGTCAAGCCTAATAAAAAACTGTTGTCCCTTCCAACTCATTTAAAAGTTCATCGATGGTCGAAATAGGGAACTTGTCAGGTATGGTCACTTTGTTTAAGGCTCGGTATTCAACACAAAACCTCCAGCTCCCAAATTTCTTCTTTACTAGCAACCCGGGACTGAAAAATGGGCTGTTTTTGGATCTAATTATCCCAGCTGTGAGCATTTTCTAACTAATTGTTCAATTTCATTCTTTTGTGAGTGGAGATAGTGATAGGGTCTAATAGTAGGAGGATTGCATGCCTTGTGCAACTGGATAGCATGATCATGGGATCTGAGAGGTAGTAGTCCCGTAGGGGGCATGACGATCCCCCCAAACTCCTATGGTAATTCCTCGATCTCCTTACGCTGCTCCTTCTTCTCTTGGACTGATAGTTGCCCAAACTCTACTAGGTATCCCTGTTTTGCCCTCTGTAGCGACTTCATCATTTCTTTGAGAGAAATTATGGTCTTTGAAAGGGATGGATCCCCTGGATTTGTACCCTTCTCTTTCCCAGACTAAATTTCATCATTAGTTTTCCCTAGTCCACACATACTTCCTACATTGACTCCAACCAAGTCATCCCCTGTACGTACTACATCAGCACTTCTCCAATCAAATGGGAAGAAAGTCTGGACTATAGGAACCCCTGTAACTCCAACCCCCTATAGCCATTTCCCACAGCACCCCAAAACTTTATATTCTGCATATGGGTAAAGCTGCTCTTGGATCACCTTGGTAGCTATAAAATTGTGTGATGCCCCACTATCTATCATGACTACCACTTCTTGCCCCTTGATCCTCCCCTTTAGCTTCATAGCTCTGCCAATGGAAATTCCCCTAATGGAGTTCATAGAAAGTTGCATTGGTGGTTCAGCGTTTGTTTTATCCATGTCCTCCTCAACCTCCTGGTCCTCTTCTTTTTCCTCTGGATCCTCTTCCTCCTTGGTCAGTAGCAGCACTTGCAGTTACTTATTCCTTCATTGATGGCCCGGAAAATAACGTTCATCACACCGATAGCATATCCCAAGCTCCTTCTTCGCAACTTCTAAGTCTGTTAGCCTTCTGAATCAAGCATTGTGCCTGGGAGCCATGATCGTTGATGAAGCTACAGTCTTTGTTTCTCCTCTTTTCGTTTCCAATAAAGCCACCGAGATAGTGAGCTTTAATGGTTCGCAGCTTCCCAAAGTTCTGGATACAGGTGACGTAGATATTATGAACCCCATCACCTGAAACCCCTTGTTCCATCTAGCTTCTCGAGCCCTATCCAGTATCTAGTTCCTTTCTTCAAATTTATGGGCTAGGCTCATTAACTCTTTTAGTGTTTCAACCTTTTTCATCCTCATCTCAGCTTGAATTTCTTCCTTCAACCCGTTTTTGAAGATTTCCATGACATTTCATCTGTAGCATCCTTCACCGGGGCTGAAATTAGTTCAAATTTTTCATGGTAATCTGTCATGGTTGCTTCTTGCTTCAGAGCCATAAGCATTTCATACCCATTCTTGCATTGAGAGTGCTGGAACCTCTCCATCACTTCCTGCTTGAACTCCTCCTAGTTCCTCACTGGTGCCAATGAATCCAACCATTGAAACTAGTTGGGAGCTTTTCGTTTCAGGCACACTGCATCCATATTCTCTCCTTCCCCAGCTTGGTTTAATGAAAAATACCTCTCCACCCTAAAAATCCATCCTATAGGATCATCCCCTGTAAATAGAGGTAACTCCAAATGCCTAAAAGGGCCTCCCTCCTTCTCCTGACCAACTCCACTACCTCCTCCAATCTCTGTTGAGCCATTGGAGTTGTTTTGCTCTCCCATAAATTTGCCCCTTAAAGCTCTCTTCTCATTTTTTGCCCTTTGATTTTTCAACTCCATCAACACATCCTTCATTTTCGACATATAATCCTTGATCACTCCCATTTCCTTCTCTGATGTTTCAATTCTTCCTTCCATTATGGTGTTAACCATTACCTAGACTGTAGTGCTTTGATACCAATTGATGAAACTCAGCTAGTATCTCAGTTTATATTGCCATTCAAACCAGTATATTCAGATATAGATAGAAACAAACCCCGAATCATAGGGAATGGTTTTGGTAGTACACTAGAAGTATAAGAAAATAAACATAAAATGACAAGCAGTAGAAGCAGAATAACAGGCTTGGCATTGAGCAGCCAGCAGCTCCCCTTTAGCTCTTACTCCCCTAATGACCCTCTCCCAGCCTGCCCCCGCACTTAAAATCTCCTTTGCTAACCGAAAGCACCTTCTCTCTCATCCACCTCACTTGCACCTCCTTCCTTGTAACTAACTCCATCATTACAACGTGATTTATTTCTCCTCTCGTAAACCACTAGAGACTTAGGCTCGGTTGTAATGGGCCCAGCCTCATCAACCCCAACCTCTGGTTTGGTGGTTTGCTATCCCCTTTTGGGTTTCCCCTTCCTTGTGTAGACCTTGGGATAAGGAATGGGAGCCCGGCTTCCATCAGAGAGAGATACACAAAAGAAGTACAAGATGACCTCCTTATAGAAAAGAAACAAGAAAACAAAGATAAACATGAAGAAACTTGATTTAAACAAATAACAATGCTGCCCAATCCCTATTCATATTTGATAAAGAAACACCACCAGCACAGCCATGAGCAGCACAGAAAGGGAAGCCAGAGACAAAATCCTATCGCTCAAAGAATTTGTAGACAGCAATGCCCATTAAAGTTCTAAGCATTTCTTTCCATACACCAAATCACAGTGAAAACTGCACATTGCCACAGAACTTTGGCATCTTTTTTATGACCCAAACCTTTAAACTTGATTAGAAGAACTGATCCAAGTTTTCTGGGAATACCCAGTGCTGACCAAAAATGTTAAAACAGATTATTCCAATGTGGAATATTATTCCACAATGAACTTGCTATTCTACACTGTAAAAAAAAGTGTGCAGTGGTTTCAGAATTAATCCTACGAATAAAAAAAAGTTAGCGGGATAATGCCATAATTGGCCTTCTATGTTGTAACAAGTATTGATCTTGTAGATACTTCTGTCCATCTAAAATTGAGGCTCCTTAGAATTAGGAGTTTGTTATTATTTAGGAGTCTTAGAGTTATCTATATGGATTATTATGTTGATGAATTCTAAAGATAGGAAAGTTAGTTATCCTTCAGATTGCTTTCTAAGTCATCTTAATCTTTAGGAGTTTATCTTGCTCTTAAAACTCTATTTTCATATTTAAATAAAAGAAGAGAGGGGTTGCCACAAGGAGTGTGTGTGGTGTTTGTTTAACCCTAAATTTCAACACTTTGGTGCCAATGGCGTGCAGATTTTTCTTTCTTTATTTCATTTTTTTATTGCTTTCATTCTCCTAAGGGAGCTTGTGGAAAGAAATTAAAGGATCATTTTATTATTGATTAAGAATGAGTATATTAGAGAGAAAATTTGGTAGCACTTATTGTGGAAAAAATAATAGAATTTCGCTTAAGATGATTTGGCCATATGTGGAGAAACTTGTAGAAACCCTACTGCGAAGAATAGATCAGATGGCGAGCACCATAATAATTAGAGGTAGAAGAAGACGAAATAAAACAATAGGTGAAACTATTAAGAATGATTTAGCAATTACTAATATCTTTGTTAATCTTATTTATAATAAGTTACTGTGGCGTTATTTGATTCATATAGCCGGCCTC
The DNA here is from genome assembly GCA_037074535.1 of Gleditsia sinensis. Classification (NCBI taxonomy): domain Eukaryota; kingdom Viridiplantae; phylum Streptophyta; class Magnoliopsida; order Fabales; family Fabaceae; genus Gleditsia; species Gleditsia sinensis. The sequence continues at coordinate 9,505,789 of CM073467.1, forward strand.
ACCTAGCAGGAAAATGTTTAATTGTTGTTGTTTGAAGTTAGTCTGTAGATTGTTCAACTATTATTAAATATATGATAAATTCATGTGTTTAAAGCATTTGTTACTATATGGTTACTATTAAGTGTGATCTGGAAATTGTATGACGTATAGCTTGGTGAATTTAGGAATTCTTATGGCATATATAAACTTTATGTTTTATAGGATTTACTGACGAAACTCCTCGTGACTACCACTGCAATGTGGGTCCAGATGGCCGGCGAAGAGATGCTGATGAAAGGCCTGAGCTATGTAGAGGAACAGTTGAGTTTGTTGCTACAAAGGAATTTATGGTTAGTTTATTTGTAGAATATACAGATTTTATGAAGATGATTTTTTGAGTTTTAAATTGTTTCGTTGGTTTTTATAATTAGAAGGATGTTCAATCATTGGTGGACATATTAGTTCCAACTTCAATACATAGTGAATTTGATACATCAACATCTTACACCCCTTTGAGGATTTTTGTATGCTATAGGGAGAATTCTCAGAGGTTCATGATTGGTTTTTTGAGTGGTATTCCTCTTTAGAAATTTATAATTCGAAATTGAAGGACTAGGAAATAAACTTGAATTAAATTGGTGCTTCTTTGTTGCAGAGATAAGTGTGAAATTTAGATGCATGGTAATAGTAAAGTGGTTAAGACCTTTCGGAAGCAATATTAAGCAACCTGTGGTGGGGATTTAATTTTTTTGTCCAATTTATAAAAAATGTTATGTCAAGAAAAACTGAAAATAAATGAGACCTAATTATAGCCAATTTTTCTGTATCATCTACGATGAGAAAATCAGTTATAAATAGTATAAACTGAATTATCATGAAATGCAACTGTTTAAAAATAAGTTTGGCCAAAATAAAAGCAGCTGCTGATAATTTAGAACAATATTTGTTTCTTGGAATGGATTTTGCTTTGGTTTATTTGGTCTTATAACCAATATAACTTTGTTCTTTTTCAAGTTTCACATGTGAAGGGTTTATGTTGTGTTTATTGATCAAGTAGAAGCTCATGTCCATGATGATGATATTCTTGACCGAATATTTGCCACAGCTGATGATGATCTAGTATAGGAAAGAATATAAGATCTCTTTGTCAGGTTGCTGAATTTTTGTGGAGTAAGTTGTTTGGTGTAGATGGAGAAAATAGGGTTTGTCCTAATACTTTGGAGTTATTTCTGTCAATAAGGTTTAAACATTAAATGGTTTGAGAAGAAAAAAGATAAATCTTTGTGGAATTGTGCTGTTTTTGCTGTTTTGTGGTGCATTTGGTTGGAAAGGAATGCCAGAATTTTTCAAGGATGGTCAACGTCTTTGAATATGTTATGGGACAAGATAAGGTTTATTATTATGGCTTCACTTTGGTGGTAAGCTCATGGTTTCTTTAAGGGGGTCGCCATTTCGGATTTATTGATAGATTGAGCTGCCGTTTTGCATTTTTATTTTTGAGTTTTTTTTTTCTTATTCTGTTTGTAAAATTATGTCTTTTAGTGTTCTTCTTGAGGAGGATATCTTATTCTCCTTTTATTGTACGTCTCTTTTCTTAATAAGAAAAAAAATAAGAGTGAGAAAGTAGGTAGGTCAAAGGCTTGTTGAAGGTAATGATGGTATGCATGCATCATTATGGTGCTCATGCATCGGTATGATTCTTTAAAATCAGACAGGCAACTCTTTTTGGTCTTACAGTGGTGTTGAAGGCTTACTGAATTTCAAGATTAGTAGCCCATGAACAGGGACTTAATAACTTATTTTAGTATTTATAAGTTTACTAAAGTACTGCTACTTTTCAAGAAGACTAATTTGGCAAAATATGTAGATGATTTTATATATAGGTTTGCTCTTCCTTGATGCTATTGTTGCTCACATCATGAATATATGTTTGCTCATTTAACTTGGAGTTTCCTTGGTCCTCTTGTATACTACATCCATAGAGGAGCTGAAATACAAAGTGAGCAGTTAAAGCTTTGGTCTTAAATGAGTCATTTTCTTGCTGAGACAATTTTTTGCCCCATCATTAGTGTTTATGATGACTGGCATATGATTTATTCTATTTTTATAGGTCCGTGAGCCAATGCCAGCTGTGTACTTCTTTCTTATTGATGTGTCCATGAACGCAGTACAAACTGGTGCCACAGCTGCCGCTTGTAGTGCAATCAGTCAAGTTATCGCTGATCTTCCTGTGAGTCTATTAGCAGAAAGTTTTAATATTGTATTGTCCATTTAAATTTGATAAACTGTGTGATCCTTATGTTTTGTTTTATTTTTCATTGATTGGATTGAAGCTCATATCTGTTTTTTGTCTCTCCACATGTTGGATTATTTTTTGCTCAAGTATTATATTTGAAAGGGCTTGTCATTGTTTCTACTTTGTTTTTTGAAGTGCTTGGACTTGTATATTTGGCAATGTGGGTTTTTTTATTTTTTTTATTTTTATTTTCTGCTTTAGTTTGACTTTCTTAGTTTCAGAGCATCCTATAAGCTGCTTGCCAGATTCTTTACCAAGGGGATCATTTAATGCTACTTTTTTTTTGGTGATCATATAATTCTTACTGAATTTCTTAGTAGGCTTGCAGATTTCTGTTTCATGTTGCAATCAGACATGTGTCATTTTCTTTTGCACGTATGCGGACAAACATAATTATGACAGATGGGAATTTCATAACTAGTTTTGATGGTCTTCTTGCTGCAGGAAGGTCCTCACACTATGGTTGGAGTTGTGACATTTGACTCAACAATCCATTTTTACAATTTCAAATGTTCATTGCAGCAGGTGAAGAAAAAACATTTATTGGTTTTCCTAACGGAAGTTTTAGTTTAAAAATACTGTTATTTTTAAGTTTAAATTTAATTTTTTTAAGCTAATATTTTGTCTACAATTTAAGTTCCTGACATAATAGGGTCCTAATATTCATTACAAAATTCTTTGTTATAATCCTGAATGAGGTCATAAGTTCACATTTTTTAGAAGTGTATGCCCCTTTCCAAATCCATTGTTACCATATATTGGTCATGCAAATTGTCAATCTTGATGAGTTATTTCGAAGGTGGCAATCATTGGCAGATTTAGATGAACTGGATCTAATTTTTGGTTGAACTAATTGTGTGTATGTAGTATGTTGGGACTTGGGACTATGAATGTTGGTAAGAAATTAGCCATTGAGCGAAGATCTTTGCTCTTTTCTTGGAGGAGGTTGGTAGGGTGTGGTTGTGTTATAGACCTCCTATAGTGAAAACGTATCAAAGGAAGAACCAGAGGAATAACATTGCTGGAGAAAGAGAAATGGATAGAATTGAGACATGTGATGATTTTGAGAAAGACACGTGTCCAACAGAGAATGGGCAGAAGGACAATTCTGTTATGGAAGAAATGATATGACCAGAGGAGAAGATTCAGCCAGTAGGAAATAAGAGGTGGGAGGAGGGGAACAGTGGGCAGGCTGAATTTTGAGAAAGCTCAGGGAGGTGGCTGGCAGCCTTGAACGTGCCAGCAGCCGGTGTGTTCTTGTTTCTTAACATTTTAATCTGTTATTTTGGGATTTCTGGTTAATTCTGTGAGATTGGAAGGGGAGGGACCTAACATTGTGGCTTTGTTAATTCTGTTGTTTGAGGAAAGGTAGCTTGGTTTTGGCTGCTGTATGCTCTTTCAGACGTAGGGGTATGATGGGAAGGGATACTCCATTTTGTGGAAACGAGGTGATCCAGAAATGTCCTTTGTTGCACATACTGGCAAAGTAACTGAGGAATGTTTCTGTTTGTATCATTATCCTTTGGAGGAGGGCAATGAAGCACTATTTTTATTTTGGCAGGCCCTCATGGAAGGGGGTGGTGGCAATTTGTATCAGCTGTCAATTCCTTGATGCAGCCTTTACTGTGGTTCCTAAGGACAATTCAGGTTATCAAAGTTGGAAAGGAAGGGGAATAAGGCGGGAACCTTCTGTCAATAAAAATTGGACCTCTGAAAAGATAGTAAGAAGGGGAAGGGGTTCTCTTTGGCGAGGGCAATAGGAGCTTTGGTGATGAGGGAGTAGATTTGAGGAGGTTGTTGCTGCAGATTCGGAAGTTGCTAAAGATGATGGGAACTTGGACTTCTTAAAGTCAATTGTACATGCAGGCTAGCTTGTTGAATAATGGGCAACAGTGTCTTACATGGGAGGAGATGAGGTAATCTATTGGCTCAATGAA